>BKCH01000105.1:600000-938587 GCA_008635985.1 Ficus erecta
GTTGATTTAATTTGCATATTAGACTAACTAAATATTAGTTTGCATGCCTATTTTGATTGCAAAATAGGAGAAAAAGATTTTTAACCTTTTGTTTCTTTTCTGTCACGGTGACTTTTTTACGAGTATGATTGTTTATTATGTTTGATAACATTGGTTTGTTACTAACGCCAATGCTATCATGTTGAAGTCCTCGTTTTTCTCTCTGTACAGTTTCTTATTATTTGAATCCCTTTTATTGGAAACTTATTCTATTATTTGATTTCATCTATTATTTAACATGACACAAATGATACAAATTTTAGAAAATTTTAATTTAATTTTATGTCATATAAATCTAGTGTTAATTTTTTGTGTCTATTAGTACAATAGTTTTTAAATTTGTGTTATTTGCTTTTTTTTCGAATATATATAACATGATTATATGTTCAATTTAGCCATAATTATATATATGATTCTAAAACAAAATATAAGGTCCGAAGTCTACTATTCAAAGTTTATAATGAAAAAGGACGCTATTGAACAACAATGTTGAGAATCACGTAAAGTTAAACGCACCTCAATTGAGCCATTGTCCTGATAATTCATACACCATGGCTAAGGGTTCGTTTGATATTGTTTTTGAAGGTTGTTTTTGGATTTTTGAAAAAACTATAGTAGGTTAGAGGTTGTTATTGGATTTTTGACTAGTGTTAATAATTAATTTGCACCATAAACTTATAATTCTGAATCAATCTATCTCCAATCAATAATAATATGGAGTTTTTGAAGGAATTTGACATATTATTTGTGCATGAGTCTTTAAATAATTAATAAAATGAATGGTTATTTTTATCTATTTTAACAAAAAAATTGTTGAGGTTAAAGTCTTTGATTAAGTTCCAACAACATATAAAATTCAAGTTAAATTTAATATTATTTTAAACATAAATCTAATGTAACATTGATTAAAATAGATCTTTTATGCTTTTAATTAACGCTCATCTCTATTCAAACAAAAATAACGCTCATGTATCAAGTTCCATCAAAATTTAATATCATTGTCATTAGAGGACAAATTGCTACAGACTTATAAATTTGATGTGTAAATTACTAAAAATAAAAGTTTACAATATAAATTATGAGTGAGGTTGCGTTAAAGCCCCTTTTATATACTCTATCAATATATCTCTTTTTTGAACGTTAAGTTGTAATTGAACGGTTGAGATGTTGTTTGTGTATCATAATTATCATACACCTTACCTCATATTAGTGTAAATTAATAAACCAAAAATTAAAAAAAAAATTAAAAAAACCTCACCCCCTTCCTTTCCCCAATGCTGGCGGCCCCCTCTAACCCAGGCGCCCCCCTCGACACCAGATGCCCCCCCCAACCCCCGACACCTACTAGACCCCTTCTCCCCCCCCCCCCCCCCCCCCCCCGACGCTCGAGCCCCCTCACCTCGGACGCTGACCACGCTCGAGCCCTACCCCTACCCCGACACTGACCAGACCCACCTCCCCTTTGCGCTCAAGCTAGACCCCCCACCACTGCGCTCAAGGCCCCCCTACCCCCTACCCCCGACGTCGACCAGACCCCCCTTCCCCCTAGTGCCCGAGCCCCCCCCCCCCCACCCCCGATGCTGTCCAGACTCCTCCTGCCCCCCATGCTCGAGCCAGACCCCCCTAATCACGCTCGAGCCCCTTCCACCCCCACCCCCAACGCCAACCATACCCCTTCTCCTCCCTCACCCCCGATGCCGACCAAACCCCCCTCTCCCTCGTGCTTGAGCTAAACACCCCCCCCCTCCCCAACCCCCGTAGCTCGACCCCCCCTTCCAGCCGCCCCCAACGACAACCAGACCCCTTTCCCCCGCCCCTTGACGCCGACCAGACTCCCCCGCTAGGCGCTTAATCAGAGAATTTTAAATATTTTTTTTTAATTTCTTAATCAAATACAACTGTAAGGTAAGATGTATGATAATTACCGTATACAAAAAAATATTTTAACCGTTCGATTATATTTGAACGATTTAAAAATGAGTTTAATCGATAAGATGTATAAAAAAAACTTTACCACAGTTTTACCTAGAAATAATAACTATACTAGAAATTCAAGAGGGCAAATAAGCTTTAAAAAATAAAAAAACAAAAAACAAAAAAAAAACATTTAACTTATCTTGGTTTTGTTTTAATGAAATCGTATAGCTTGGATAATTCGGATCGGCCAAAGAAAGGTTAGGAAGGCGACACGTGTACGATCGGATCATTTCTGAATCTCCTCACGTTTCCTTTTTTGGAATAAGAACCTCCTCACGTTTCCCTTGTTATGTTAAAATTTAGGGAATATTTAAAAATGGGAGAGTCTGTGGTAGAGACCCTTCCCATACATCCCTTTTTAGACCGTCCAGATTGAATCGAACGGTTTAAATGTTGTTGATTTACTATACTTATCATACACCTTACCTCATACAATCATTCCCACCCAAAGTCTTCTCCGTCGCCGGTGTCCTTCCTGCCGCCGGCGACGGACGCCGGTGACCTACCTCCGACGCCGACGACTCACCTCCGACCCCCCACCACCGGTCCCAGCCCCGGCCGGCCGGCCATCGGTGACCTTTCTTTCTCTTCTCTTCCCTTTTCTCTCTCTTCCCCTCTCTCCTACGGCCCTCCCCCGCCAGCCCTCAGCCCAATGCGCCCCCTCCCCCGGCCCTCCCCCACCCTCCTCCCCTCCGGCCCCCTCTTTCTCTTCCCCTTTCTCTCTCTTCTCTCTCTCTTCCCAGCCCTCGGTCCCCCCACCCCCGCCCGCCACCCCATCCCACCCCCACCCGCGACTCCCCCTTTCTTTATCTTTCTGTTCTCGTTTTCTCTACCCCCGACGTGAGAAGAGAGAGAGAGAAGAGTGAGAACAGAGAGAGAAAGAGAGGGGGAGTCGCGGGTGGGGGCGGGGGCGCCGGGCGGCCAGGGGTGGGGGGGCCAAGGGCCTGGAAGAGAGAGAGAGAGAAGAGAGGAAAAGAGGAGAGAAAGGGGAAGAGAGAAGAGAGGAAAAGAGAGAGAAGGTGAAGAGAAAGAGGGGTTCGGGGGGTCGTTAGGGGGGGTGCCGGGGGGGCGGGGGTGGGGGAAGGCTAGGGGAGGGGGTGCACCCGGCTGGGGGTCGGCTGGGGAAGGCCGCGGGAGAGAGGGGAAGAGAGAGAAAGGGGAAGAGAAGAGAGAGACATGTCACCGGCGGCCGGCCGGCCGGGGTTGGGACCGGTGGTGGGGGCCGGAGGTGAGTCGTCGACGTCGAGGGTAGGTTGCCGGCGTCCGTCGCCGGCGGAAGGAAGGACGCTGGCGACAGAGAAGACTTTGGGTGGGAAGGATTGTGTGAAGTAAGGTGTATGATAAGTATAGTAAATCAATAATATTTTAAACCGTTCGATTCAATTTGAACGGTCTAAAAAAGGGATGTATGGGTAGAGACCTTCTACCACATACTCTCCCTTTAAAAATAATAATAATAATGAAAAACCAAAAAGCCCTTTCAAAAAAAAAAAAAAAAAACAGCCCTAATTCCGACTCTTTCTTGATACTCTCTCTCTCTAAAAACTATAAATACGGCCCGGACCCCCCATCTTTCTTCGTTTCATCCCGATGCGAGAGGCTTAATCCGATCAGATTTCTCCTTTTCTGTCCTTTTCTTTCTGGTACGTTTCAAGTAATTTTCAATTATCATTATATTAATTATTTCTAGTTACGAACTCTGTATATATATATATACACACACACACACACACACACATATTGTTATGTTTATATGTGGTGTGGGTGATTGTATCAATTATGAGCGGTTCAGGGCTTTTCCGCTTCGTTAAAGTTGAAGTTCATGATAAATTTGTAGGTGGATTGGGATTGAATTAAAACATGGAAAAGAAGGATTATGAATATATTGATCCTGTTCAGCGCCAGTGGTTTCAAACTTGCGACCCTGAGGTTTTTTCTCATAAAAAGCCTTTATATCTATATTTGAAAAAAGCCATTGCTTCGGAGGTACCTATAACTTTTTATTTATTATTTTTTTTTTTGTAAAAGACTTGTTCCCACCCCCCACCGCCCCCCCCCCCCCCCCCCCCCCCCCCCCCCCCCCGTCTTCAAATTTAATTAAATGTCTCAAATTCTTTAACTTGTTAAAATTTTATTTTTTCAGGGTTTTGATGTTGATGTTCCTCCTAAGGCAACCTTGTGCGGTCTAGTTCGACCCCAATCCACATCGTCTGATTATGTCGTTGCTGCAGCCAATTTTGGAATTCAAGAATTTAACAGACTTAAGGTGATATATAAGTGTGTGTGACAAAAATTTTTTTTCTTTAATCTTTGTCATTGGTTTTTGGGGGACAATAGTTTGGATTTCTTACTGAAAAAGAATAATCTTTTATGGAGTTTATCGTTATTCTATCATACATCCATATATATATATATATGTATGTATGTATAGATGGATAGACTTACATATTTATATTAATTGTTAAATTTTGTTTTGAATGTTATACAATACAGGGAGCTGAACTAAAGCTACGTGAAATTGTAAGAGTGAACACAATCTTAGTGTCAGGTATTCTGCACTATCTGACATTGGAGTGCTGGGACGGTCGCTTCTATGAAGCTAAGGTCTACATACCCTTTGCGGATGATGAAGACCGTAGCTTGAAAGTCTTTAGGCCTGCAAAGTTCTACACAAGGTAACTCGGTTCTTTTGGGGTTTATTGTATATGTGTTAACTGATATACGTATATATATTTATAAGTGATTTAGATTCTTACCTGCACTTGATTGTTCTTTGTACATTTTCCTTGATTTTTATGTGAATCTGTGTATCAGACTCTTTTTTGTGGGAATATTGTTTATACATGCAGAGTGGGATTGCTGAGTGTATGTTTTTATCAAGATTGTTCTTAATTTAGCTTCTTAAAAAGCTGTTATAAAGGGGAGCTTTGTTGTCCTCAAATTTTGATCTTTTTCCTTAATGCTAGTGGTTATATATCTTATTTATAGGCTTGCTGAAGTCAAAACTGCTCTAAATTTTTGCTGAAGTAGTTATATTTAGTTGTTTGCTTGGTTGGACCAGCAGTGGCGGCGGATAGTCTTATTGGTTTAATTGTGAATCTCATCTTTTTTCTTCCTTATGGAATTATGTTCTTAAAAAAATGCTTTAATCCTTATGTATTCTCGGTAGTATGAGAAGAACCTAATGAAAATCGCTGATCTTGATATTCTCATAGCTTACTCTGAAGTTCTCTATATTATCCGAGTAAAAGTAGGTTACTGAGTTTTTTCATTAATTTATATAAACAGCAGCAGCAGCCGTAGCAAAAGCGAGGACACGAATGAAGATGGCGATGCAAAACAGAGCACATGACTCCCTTCTGAAAGCTTCAGCCGTATGTGAAGAACTGGGTCCGTAGTCTTTAGTAGATGACTTAGGTTGTTGTTAATATTTGAAGAAAAAATGCCTTTTTTTCTACCTTCAGAATCTTGACTTGGTGATTGTTGTGAATTTGGTGATCCTTCATTTTTTTTTCTCTAGTTTACTTCTTTAAATTCCTTACATTTCTCCCAAGACCTATATGGCACTTTAATCCTCCTTGTCTTGTATCGTAAACAACCGTGTTACGATGATCCTTTTTTCCCGGTTGATCGCCAACCCTTACTTTTGAGGTTCTACTTACAATGACTAACTTTTAGTCTTTTGTACTTAGTAAAGATGAAGTATGTCGTGGAAATTATTACATTAGTGTTGTCATTTGTTTTCTTAATTTCTTATGCCTCTGGTTATTGTTTTAATGCTCATTCATGTTACATATTCTCTTGATTGCAGTTTCACTGTTTTGTTTTCATTTTGTTCTTTTTTATGTTTTTTTTTTTAATGTTTTTTTGGATGCTGCTTTGGTAAATTAGGTGATTCATGTCTTAAAAACCATTATTTCCCCTAAAAAAAAAAATCGGATTTACATCAATAACTTGTCACGAGGTTGAAGGCATGAAGGCAAACATTTCTATTTCCTTTCAAAGGGTGGTCTTGTTTTCTTGTACTTCTAAATACATAGGAAAGAAAAAAGAAAATTCAAGGGGAAATCAATTGTTTTATATTAAGTGAATGGAAAATTGTTTTGCTAGAGTAAGGAGAAGAACTCACTAGCAAAGGTAGGGCAAGTTGTAGCATCCAGTAGTAGCTTGACATGCATCTCTCTTCAAAATCCAACATCAAATTAAATCTTTATTGCCTGATTCTATGTAGAATTGTACAACCTCATCAATATTACATGCTCGAAGAACAATTTCTCTATTAAACTTTAAAATTTGCTTGATTTTCTGTGGCTTCTTTTTGGAGGCTCCTATTTTAGTGTTTACTCATCTATTAAGTGGTGCTATGAAAAACAATTCAATTCACTTTCTAGTGTTTACTAGTCTTAAATAGTAATATTATCAATGTAGTGACTAAAATAAACTTTTACATAATTAAAAATCATAATAGAATCATGCAATAAAGATTAATTGTTTAACCAAAAAAAGCCGCAGAAAATCACAGAAGCAATGCCCGATGGCGCCAAGGTTAATTTAGGGCTAGTTTGGTATTGCTGTACTATGGAAAATTTTTGCTGTTATTATGTTGTCGGTCCAAAGTTATTATACCCAGAAGCAGGTAGGTGGTATATTTAGTATACATTAAGATCAATATGATGTAACATAATATAGTATAAAGGGAGTGCAGGACGTGACTTGTAACTCTAAAAAAATAGTAGGTTTTGTGGTTGTAGGTATAGCCTAACAGTAATTTTACATCTATCTCCAAATTAAAAAAAAAAAAAGTAGTTTTTAATTTTTAATTTTTACGTGCAATAGAGTAAATGCTCGTCGGCGACCAGGAGTTTTTCCTCGACTGTGACAAGGAGTTAACCACAGGTGTTAACGGTAATTAAACGGGGATTTGGCAGCTAATAAATAAAATATTCAAAAGGTCAACTAGGAGATTTTACAAGATCAAAAAGCAATTAAAAAAAGATAAATATAATTTATTTTTTATTTTCTTATAATTTCTATTCAAGGGCATATAAATAAGAATGAAACCTGATTAAGCCTAATTGTTATTTGACACTCATATAGCATTCTCTGTAATTTTCTATACATAGTGAAAAGTCTCTCAACACCAAAGAGAGCAGAGTCTTGATCACATTGAAAATAAACCTTTATACAATAATCCCCGTGTTCTTTATTTTCTACAAGTTGTTCTAATAGGCAGGTAATTGGATTAGAATGTTTTTATTACACCCATCTAATAGGTAAGTAAACACTAGAATGTTTTTTGTTATTTCTTTACAATTTGGTAAACACGCATTTAGTACTGTTTCGTTTTGTCTTTATCTTTGTTTGTTTTGCCTTTAAGGTAGGATTCTAAATTTCTTTATTTATATTTTAATTTTTCTTTTTATTGTAATAAATTTGAGAGGGGAAATTTTTTCTCCCCCCAACTTATTTATTAAAAAAAATACATTTAGTATTACATGTCATCACTCTTATGTTACAAGTGTTGTTTCACAAACATATATGTATGAGTAATTGATCAAAATAGTCCTTAAATTTTTTAGAAAGTGACAATTTGGTCATCCCTGAACTCTTAAAATATGTTGATAATCATGGTCATTTCTACCCATTCGTGTTATGTTTTTAATAGAATGAATCATGTAAAAGACATGTAATCTAATATGAGGGGATATTTTAGTAATATAACAATAAATCATAATTAAAAAAAACTCTATATGAAAAAAAAAAGAAAAAAGAAAAAGCAAGTGCCGAACTGCTTTCAAAAACCCCTAAACTTTTTTTCATGCCAAACCCTAACATTTTTTTTAGGTTGGAGTTGGTGAACCAACCAAATCATGAAGGGGAAAAAAAAATTTTCCCGCATGCGTCTTGGTTACATAAGGGGCATTTTGAATCTTTTTAACTCAAAATGACCTCATTTGATGAGTTACATGCGATTTTATTGTGAAAAACTCAACAAAATTTGACAGAAGGACTTTAATTGTCAACACTATAAGAGTTTGATTGGGTTTTTTTTTTTTTTTTAATATCTTTAGGGATCAAATTATTACTTTATAAAGTGTTCAAAGACTATTTTGATCAATTACCCTATGTTTGAACACATTAAGGCCTAAAGAAGAAAACCAATTTCTTGTAGTGATCATTGTTATTTTTAGAGAATATATATATATATATATATATATATATAAATGAAGTATCTCAGCTAATGGTAAAGACGTTGGCACATTAAAACATAGCTCTGATTAGACCATCAACATAACTTCTTTCCCCCACCCCCCCCCCCCCCCCCCGCCCCCCCCCCCCACAAAACTCAACTGATTTCATCTTTTTTGTTCCTTTTTTTTCCCCCTAAGAAACACTTTTCATTCCCCCCACCCGTATATTTTAACATGATTAATGCTCTTCAAAAAAGGCCGTTTTTAACATTTTATTTTGCATCTTATAACAATTAGTTGATTTACATGTAATTTTCTATATAAAATATTGTGATGTGAATTATTTAAAAACTATAAGTGTAAAAGACAAATATCAACAAAAAAATATTACATTAAAATAAACTATTTTTACAATAATGTACAACAAAAAAAAAAGTTATAACTATCGTTTTATACGGTACCGCACAGGAGAGCTCAATAATTGATTTGTGTCTAGCAAACTAGTCTCAAAATAAAATAAAATGAAAAAAAAGTCATAGCTTAAATATTATGGAAGGCCAAGGAGAAAGGCCAAGTCATAAGCACCACTGGAAATGATAACATGGTGGTGAAGAGATAAATCTACAGCCTTTATCTCTATGAAATCAAAAGGTTCGAATAAAATATCACACATTAGAGTCTCTTATTCACATAAACTCTGTGTTTGATGGACTCTATAAATCTTGACCCATTAATTGATGGACGCCTATAATCATAAACCTTATTATCATATTTATGATATCCGCGTAAATCATGATGTTGATTGCAGATGTGAAAACACCATCAAATTTTTTTTTTATTTATTAAAAAAAAAAAAAAGGCGAAGTCATATATTCGTCTTACTCTATCTCGATTGTGGACACTATCTAGTGGCTAGAAAGCTTGAGGGATAGGACCAAAATTGGTTAGATTTCAAAAATGAAGTTTATCATATATGGATTAGAGTTGAGCAGTTCATGAACGGTTGGAAAACGGAGGCCTTCCCACTTGAAATTAAGTTCATCTGATAAGATCTGTATATAAAATAGTCCAATCTTGTGGGCGATAATGAGGTCAACTTGTAAACCGAAAAGATAGAAAGAAAAAAAAAAATGATGATTTTAAATTCACTAATTTAAAAGAAAAAGATTACTTGATGCGTGTGTACCATAGAATAAATGGCACAAGTAGCTGACTTTTCTTTTCCATATAATCGAGTAGCTTCATCCTCTCGCATTTCTTTGTGTCCGTACGTTTGCCCTTTGCATGGTATTAGGGGACAAAAACAACGCCAAAAATGTGATAGCAAATTAAAATACTAATTCATAGATAAACATAGCAAATGAGATGTATATTGTACATCCTATTCACGGGATATTTTAGTATATCTATCGATTCTTATTACTATTATATATATATATATATATATATAAACTTTGGATGATGAAAAATCGATTTGAATATTAGTTGGTGAGTTGTTACTTGATAAAAGCTGAAAAGAAATTTAGCAGATAGAGATTGTTTTGAAACGTTGTTTAATAACTGAGATGTAGAAAGATTAATACTAATTACACCAATTCTAATACTAATTTTGTTATATCAACTCACGTATTATAAATTTTTTTACTAGTATATATTATTTATTTTAATTAATATGATAATTTTTTAAATACCTACAAATAAAAAGAAGAATAATCTCAATCCATTATCTTATTATTAATTGAGGTAGTAATTTTTAAAACACTCATAATAAAATAATAACTCACATAAAGAATTTGGTATAAACTCACATTTAAAAGTCAGAATTATAGTCTGTATATAAGGAAAAAAAAATGGAATGACTCTAAACAAGACAAAAGAGAATGAAAGCCTATGATAACAATCTATATCACCTCTTTAACTCTCTCTATATATATACATATATATTTAAAAGAAAACTATATAATTGGGGTATATACACACATATATAATCCCAATTCCCAGCCAGCATAAACTTCAATTCTTATTTTTTTTAATGGAAAAAA
The DNA here is from genome assembly GCA_008635985.1 of Ficus erecta. Taxonomy (NCBI): domain Eukaryota; kingdom Viridiplantae; phylum Streptophyta; class Magnoliopsida; order Rosales; family Moraceae; genus Ficus; species Ficus erecta. Next base: position 610,250 of record BKCH01000105.1, read on the forward strand.
GGTATCAGAAGCAAAGTCAAACAATAAACAAAACCCCAAACACAACCAGCCCAAAACTTCATTTATATATATATATATTTATATATTTAAAGTTCTCGCCTCGTAACCCCACCCCTTCAGAATGCTATAAAGCCATTCCGGTTAATCCCTTTATCATTATTTCAATGTATTTTTGCAATCTCTTTGTTGTTTGTTTTAGGGCCGTTAATTAGCTCTTCTTTTTTTTTTTTTTTTTTTTTCCTAAGCTAAGCTGTTCATGGTTAAGTTATATATTTTCTGGCCTTTTGACCTATTCTTCTTACGTCACAACCTCGCCAATTTTCTATATATTATTTTTGTGCCCTCTATATAATCAAGCCAACGTCCAACAGTTGATTTCCATCTTATTCAAGTCTACTCGGATATTCATCTGCGGATTCATCTCTCTCTCTCTCTCCTCTTTCTCTCTCTTTTCTTTGGTGATTTGCTAAGAGAAAGGCATATACATATATACACAAATATACACACACACACACACACATATATATCAAATGGCGAAACGTGGGCTTTTCTTGGCTACGCTTCTACTTCTGTCATGCTTTGCGGAAACCTCTTTTGGGACGGTCCTCTTTTCTTCTCTCAAGCGGACTCTTGTTGTCACTGCTTCACCAAAACCTGGACAAGGTCTCTCTCTCTCTCTCTCATTGAAGGTTTTTTTTTTTTTTTTTTTTTTTTAATTTTTGTAATTTTCTGTGCTTCCAATTCAAATGGATTTGGTACAAACGTTTTCATCTAGGTAAATTTATTACACATTCTCAATAGGGAAGAAAAAATTAATTTAAAAGATTATTAAATTTTGTCCAAGAGTATTTTTTTTTTTTTTTAATTTTCCTAAATGATCTTAGGGACACATCCTAAACTAAACAAAATATCTTGTTCATTAGAATTTCAATTTCCATATAGTTTTGTTTTACCTGTCAGTTTTTTTTTTTTAATAAAACCAAATTCAATGGAATTTAAAAAAAAAAAAAGATTTTCCCAATAATTAATGTGAATAAATTTGCAGTTCTGAAAGGTGGTGAAGACAAAATCACAGTAAGCTGGGGTCTAAACAAGACCTTCCCAGCTGGGACAGACTCTGCTTACAAGACAATACAAGTCAAATTATGCTACTCGCCGATCAGCCAAAAGGATCGCGGGTGGAGGAAAACCAAGGACGAGCTCTCCAAGGACAAGACCTGCCAGTTCAAGATCGTTTCCCGCCCCTACTCCGCCACTAACCAAACCTTTGAGTGGACCGTGGGCCGCGACGTGCCCTCGGCCACATACTTTGTGCGTGCCTACGCTCTCAACGCCGGGGGGGACCAGGTGGCCTACGGCCAATCAACCGATGCCAAGAAAGCCACCAACTTGTTTGACATCCAAGCAATCTCCGGACGCCACATGTCGCTCGACATTACGTCCATTTGCTTCAGTGCTTTCTCGGTACTGTCCCTTTTCGGGTTCTTTCTGGCCGAGAAGAAAAGGGCAAAATCGTCTCAACAAAAGTGAAATGGCTATCTATCTATCTTCCTTCCTTTCTAAGGTTGTGATGCTCTCTACTTGTTTTTTAGGGGTTTTTTTTTTTTTTTTTAATCATGTATGGTATAGTAGGATCTAAAGAAGTAATCCTAGACATTGCAATTGCTTTTAAATCACTCAAAAAACACTTCTTTTGACGGTTTAAATTGTAATTGTAAATGGTCAAGGAAGATGACAACTTTGTTAGAGGCAAAAATAAAAATTAAAAAATTAAATAAAAAAAAAAAAACACTTTGAGTAGGTGGGTCTAAGGGAGTAATTATCTAAGCTAAGGTGTACCATGAACTTGGGCAGTCCATATTCCAAGATGGGCAAGTTAGGATTTGAAGAAATAAGAACTTTTTATATTGTAATTTGTAACGTCACTTCTTGAGATGTTCTTCATTATGATTTATGAGCATTTATGATTTCATCACCCCCAAAATATAATGTTAGTGGTAGGTCCATGATGGCGGAGCCTGAGTTTGACCACCATAAATAAATGCTTCAATTAATTAGTAATAATGAGATTAAGGTCCACTATTATATGTGGGCACGTTTTTCATTTTGTTTAAATAGATATTATGGGAGTCAAAATCAAGCTCTATCTTTTGGAAACAGGAAAACAATTTGGTGAGACTGCCTTTTATGTTTTAATGGCAAGTTCAAGAATTTGTTTAAATTTAGATGCTCAAACATAGGGATGACAAGGGAGCGAATGCTTTCCCATCTTCATTCCCATCACCTTCCACATCTTCATTCCCATCACCTTCCACGTCCTTGTTCCTGCCTAATAGATGCGGGACCGGGGATGGGGATTCTTTATTGGGGAACGTTTCTCATACCTGCCTCATACTCTATTTATTATAAGTATACATTTGAATGAAAAAAAAAAAAGGATTAGTCCTCCTTTAAGTTGAAAAGAAAAAAATAATTATGCTTGATACATATAACAATTGCATATTAAAAGCCTCCTTGGTATTTGGTAGAGTGTTTTTTTTTTTTTTTTTCAATACATATATATATACGTATTCATAAATATATAGATCACATAAATATTGGATGTAGGTGAGGCAGGAGTGCTTTCCTTGTCCTCGCTCCACCAACCTTTGGAAATTAGATTTTATTCCCATCTTCATCCCCATCACCTAACATTATCCCCCATTCCCATCTTATTCGGAATGGAACCCCATGGATAATACTGTCGTTCCTGCTGAGATAACTTCCAAACAGTGAGTCATTAGTTCTCTCGGGGTTTCCTCTCGTTGTCAAAGAAGAGTTTGCTTATTATTTACTCCAAGATGTTACACTATCATCAATTATTACTAGTACAATTAGCAGAAGTGAGATAGATTCGAAAGAAATCTCATATTCAAACCCTCTAAACAGTCCATAAAGCATTTTAACCAAAAACTTTCAAAAAGCTCTAAGCTTGCGTTTGGTTTGCCAGCTAGAGATGAAATTTTTAAGTTAGAGTTGATTAACTTTTCAAAAATTAATTATAATTTTTGTTAACTTTTTAAAAAAAGACAAAAATTGAGATAAAAATTATAATTTAATTAGAGTTAAACTAAAATACCAAATGAAGCCTAAGATTACCCACTTAGCAAGACATCTCACAGCATAAATCACAACTAGATCTTACAGCTTGGATCCACTATCCCCACTTATGGGATTAGTTGAAAAAAAATCCAAAAATTTGAGATGTGTCATGGAATCGAGATTTTAGCCAAAAAAATAAAATAAAATAATAATAATAATAATAATAATATTTAAAAATTAAAAAAAAAAAAACACTTAACCGTTTAAAGGAAATTGTCAATTTTTTGCTGAAAATTTTCAACAGCACAGATTATTTCTTTTCATCATCCAATTGTTGAAATTAAGCTATATGGAACATCCAAAAAAATCGGATCTAGTATAAACTTCTTCCATGTCATTATGGGGATATTGTAGCTGCTAAAATGAAAGCACTCTCAACGGTCAGTTCATTAGGTAGTCAGCAACATTAACAGTAATTCACATGCTGATATCAATATATATATATATATGGTTACACATATATTAAATTAATATAAGCAGAAAAGGATTTCATATTTCTAATAATTTGATAATATAATAATGAAAAGGCAACTCTAATATAGAAGCAAATAATGAACTGGTTAATCAAAGTATCGACCAAAATGTCCACAATATCAGGCAAGTTGTCAGCCCAACGACTCTCATCAGAAGGAAATAATTAATCAAGAACGACGCTAAAGTCAGCTACACAGTCTAAAATGTCCCAAATCCAATACTTCTAAACACAATAACTATTATATAACATACTAAGTGCTATTCCACGGTTCAAAAGAATGGATTTTTATTCTTTTTATTTTTTTTTAACTTAGGGGTGAGGGGATTCGAACTTTGCACCTCTAGATAGAGTCATGTGTAGTATTACCTCTAGACTATTCCTGTAACTACGAATGGATTTTTATTCCAACATTCAAGGACAAAAGGTATTCCTTTACAAGAATGATGGATGACTTGAGAAAAGATATAACCTTTTGTGCCTAGAGAATATGGAGATCAGAAACTTGCCTACTTTTCCAAGCTTGATCAAAGCTCCGCTTGAGGATCGAAAGACATTTCAGTACTTTCCATACGGTCCGTACCAATAAGTGATAGTCTATCGTTATACACATCCACATATCCAAAAGCATCAGCCCCGGGGGGGCACTCAAGAGCAGCTTCAAGAACTCTGTGGTGCACTCCGTGTGAATCAATCGAATGCCCACCTTTGTGGTCGTGTCCAGCAAGGCAAACCTTTACGCAATTGTACCTGTGAATCAGATTCATTACTTCCTCGTAATTCCATAGAAGTGCTACGTCAGTTGAAGCACCGGGATCCAAAGGCAGATGGCAACAGATCACTACGTTTTGTCTCATCTGTGTTGCTTCCTGAAGGATGGCATCCAACCATTTCAGTTGTTCTTTCCCCACGCCTCCATTAAACTTGAGGAACCTTCTCTCGAGGCCTGCCAGTCCCTCAGGGCTGTTCTTTTCTGTGTTGGGATTCTTCTCCTGAAGGAACTTCACAGCCTCCAATGTGTTGGGATGGTCTTCTGGCCAACCGATAGCACTGATGTCATAGCCATCCAAGACAACAAATCTGAACTCCGGGGTTGGGGAAAACTCAAAGAAAGCACGGCCATCAGCACTTGGAATCTTCAGCATTGGAAGTAACTTGTCACGAGGAAGATTGTAGAGGCAGTGATTGCCAATCAGATGATGGACAGGACCATCAAACTTTTCCAATTCATCAACAACTTTCCTTACCGTACTTAAGGATTGGTCTGGTGGGCAAAAGCCATCGACAATATCCCCAAAATTGATAACAAATTTATGCTTCTTGCAGTCGTTCCATTTCTCGACTGCCCTCTGTAAGACAAGAATGCTATGCCGATAAAACCGTGGAACTCCAAGAAAAGAGCGACCGTCAGGGATATCAGCATACTGGACATCAGAGATTAACCCAAACGAGAAAAGGGGTTGCTTCGCCTGTGGAGTAAAAGCATTGGTAGACCCCATAACGTAGCTTGCCGCAAGGTTCTATCAGCTATCAGTCTGCGTTTAACATATAGTCAGACTCACTGCTATTATGTCCTTAAGATAAAACAATCAAAGTAACATAATCACCTACATAACGTTTTTTTATAACAAACAATGATCACAATCAACATCTACTAACGTCAGGTAATATTACCATCAACAAAAACTACTCTTAGAAAAAGAATCGAAATCATTAGTGGAAGCAACAAACAAGAGAAACATCCATGAGGCAAGTTCAGTTCAGAAGCATGATAATTCTACCAGGTGCATATCATACGAATCTCATATATAGGAAGGATCAGTAGAAGGTTTGGTTGACACACACATTCGTCGTAACTCGCTAGTACCAATATGACTCAAGAAGCAACCAAATACCTCTAGACACGGTATTTTATTTCACCGAATAGGCCTTGAATGTCTGCTTATACCTAGTTCAAATATATGTGCATTAAAAACAACCATAAAATCATATAAAGAAATATTTGATTTGAATACGGCATGTGCGAATAAGAGATGGACTAACAATCTAATAATTCCATTCATTGTGTTCTGAGTTTCACTGTAATAACTAGACTGGAAGTGACAGAAATTTCCTGTTCCAAAGTATTTGCAATACAACACAGGGAAAGAATTGCTAAATTCAAGCTCAAAAGACATACATTCCTTCCAAAACTGCACTGCAATTTTTTATGAACTCTTAGAACAGACCTCAATAAATGCAAAACCCCCTGTAGAACATAACTTTTTCGGCTTCACATTAAGATTAAATTCCATGATTATTAGATTGTTTCGTCTTGACAGACATTATAAGAAAATGAAGAAATTATCTTCATAAATTTTTTATTGATTTATGAATAAGAAATCTTAAACCAATGAGTTCTATTTACTTAATTTTGATTAAAAAAAGGATCTGGTGTATGGCAGAGTCAAGTCCTTTATACTAGTTTCTCTTAGTCGTTCACCCGGAGCCTATCCTGCCATCACCAACCCAAGCTTCAACAGCCGAAGCTGGAGCGGCGCCTAAAGGGGAGGCAATGGGACTCAAACCCGGATGGACGAAGGGGCGATGCCTAGCAAAGGTATCAAGACCCTTTGTCATTAAATGCATTCTGATTCCTGTACATCCACGCTAATGCGGTACTTCATTATACATCTCATATATATATATATATATTGAATATATAAGAATTATACGTGTTATTGGATATCAACATCCATTCAACAGCTAAATGAAACATCAGCATTGCAAAAAGATGCCCATTTCCCTGAAAGATTAGATCTTTTCTAAAAAAATGAAATAATAATAATTAATAACTAAAACCTTCATCAGAAACAAAGCAGAGAGAAATATGAAGTTGTTTTTACAATTTCATGTAAATAACTGACAGAAGAACCCAAAAGGAACAACACCCAGATAGCACAAACTCTTTGTCTTTAATTAAATCCAACTAGTTTTCAGCAAAAAATAAAAATAAATAAATAAATCCAACTAGCGACATATATACATTCCCAAGGCTAAGCTCAATTTAGGAATTAATAGTGAATTGCAGGTCCAAGACACCCAAAAAATAAAAAATAAAAAATAAAAATAAAACAATAAAAACGTGTTATAAATGCCAAACGAAAGATCATATGAACTAAAAACTATATTTTGGCGACAAAGAAAAACAAAAAGAAAAAATAAATAGAAATTAGGAGATTTTTAACGTTAAGAGAGAGAGAGACTTACGAATGCTTACAATCTGATTTATTTCTTCTTTTTCTTCTTTTTAATTTTAATTTGTTTGATGAAATCCTGGCAATTTGATTCGAAGTTCTTATGTACAAGGTCTTCTCTTTTGAGAGGAGACGCATAATTTTTTTTTTTTTCCTTTTTAATATTGGCGTACCTCATGCTATACGGCGTCGTATTTCTTCGAACTTCTGTTGTTGCAGGTGGCGTGATATGATTGGCTATATGGCACTGGTTCGTTCGTTCGACATTTGAAATCACAACTATATCCTTAAAAGTTTGTCAGATTCACGGGATTGCCACTCCATCGCACCGACGTAACGTTACTTTGCTGGTGGTGAGCTGGCGGAAGATCAGCCTTAGATTGTTGACTCTTTGAGGTACACCAATCAGCACGTGATTATTCGAAGCCTTTTTCGGCTCTTCCTTGAATTTGGATTCTTGACCGGATTGTAGACCCATTTTGTTTCACCAAACTTTTGCCAATAATTCACTTTTCTTTTTTCTTTTTTTCCTACTTCCAACATCGTCACATGAACAATGATAAGTTAATTGCAGTAGCTAAAATTATGCTTCTGTTGGAACTCAAGTTGCAACTAAAAAATTTTAACTCAATTTATATATATATTTTTTATAAAAAAATTAACTAAATTCTTAATTAGATTTGAAACAACAACCAATTTTATTTAAAAATTTCAACTCAAATTAATATTATAAACACATCCTTAATGCAGGTACTAGTAGAGTAAAATCAACACAATAGAATATGAAATAATATTGAATCATAACACGTTTTAACAATCACATTATAAAGAGTAATTAGCTCAAATAATCCTTGAAATCTTTCAAAGGTAACAATTTAATCTTCGTTCTTTTTGTTTTACCAAGATAACCCAAAACTCTTATTTTTTTGCTATTTCAGTCATTTTCGTCTGGCTTTTTAAAAAAACTTACGGAGTGATTAGATAAGAAGCACGTTTTGTGTTTTTTTGAAGGAAGATACCCATAAAAAGATGAAAATACCCTTATTCATATATATATATATATTATATTTAAAAAAAAAAAGAGGAGAGACCCCCTCTCTCTCTCTCTCCTCTCCCCTCCCCCCCACAGATTCGTTACCGACGCCAACACAGGAGCTGAAGGTCGTCTCCCTCCCTCCCTCCTTCCCCCACACCCCCCCCCCCCCCCCCCCCCCCGACCCCGAGTTCGTCGATATGGGTCCCCCCTCCCCGATGGTGTCGTCAATCTTGAAGAGAGAGAGGGGAGGGGAGAGAGAGAAGGGAATTTTTTTTTTACGATTTTTTTAATTTTTATTTAATAAATTATTATTGAATTATTAAAATACCATCACCAATTAAATCACATGCATTACACATGACATATTCTGTTAGAAATTTAACAGATTTGGACGAAAAGGACCATAACGACTAACATTTTAAGAATTTAGGATCTTCTCGATCAAAAATAGATAAATTAGAAACCAACTATTACCTTTGAAAGAGTTTAGGTACTGTTTGGACCAATTACTCAGTTATAAATCATGATAATATTCGACAACTAAAAGTGTACCTTGTCGAATCATACCTATTGCAGGATCCTCCCCACTTTTATGCCAATCGAGTTTTGTGGGATCGGACTACGTAAAAAATATTCGAATGACGGCACATAATCGAAAAGAATAATCTAGAAGAGGTTTTGTTAGCCATAGCATGTTCAGAACATTGATCAAAAGGTAAGATCTCTTTATCCTTGTAAGGCAAATAATGAAATTGGACAAAATCTAGCTCCAAAAATACAGTTATTAGAATTACCCCGACTAGGGCTATAGTCATTCAATAAGATTTCACTATAAATTAGCTATCTATACAGATAGAACGAGATCTTTTTGATACCGCAGCTTCGTTCCATCCCTATATATATGAAGACCTAAGTATAATTATTACTGAAATTCCATGAAGTTGAAAAGGCTTCTGTTCATAAAAAGTTTGCAAAATTTCGGGCCTTAGAATGTGTGCTTGCCTTGAGGGCTTGTCGATGTTTTAGCTTTATGTGTCATTTCTCAGCTATCTTCCTTCAAAGTTCAACCAATTAACAATTATGTCCTACTGCCGCGTGGTTGGAGGATTTCAGTGACCAACTTCTCCGGTAGTTTTTTAGAGGCCTGCGAAAGAGCTCCGAAGATCAGTGATTCTGAAGAAGGCCCTAATACGCTGAGGAAGCGATTCAAGAGAGCGAGAAAATTACCTGGAAGTGTCTCATATGCAAGATTGGTTCACACCCAACATCTGCGATCAATTTTCCATTCGGGGTTTGAAATTTGAATCGCTGAGCCTCATATGGGGTAAGGCTGTTTGTCTCATCAGGAAGATGATGGCAAACTTTTAGGAGGGAACTGAGAGAATTCATCTGCAGATTGAATTAAAACTAGTCAGAAATGAAATTCAAGCCTGAACTCAGATATTATTGCTTCACTGATATAGCATACAGGCCAAAATTCTCACTCAATTATTTCGCCCTATATCTTTGCCAATTTCAATTCTAGTTGTAAAGTTGCCAATAGTATGTATTCTTGGATGCAGATCTGAACAATACATGTATGCATATATGTCCACGGAACATGCACCTATAAAGACGAGAAATAATGTGCTAACCTTCATGTATGGACAAGAAGCGCAGCCACCATGAATAGAGCATCCTTCCCCACCAGTAACTCCAGGTATCACAGGTAGTATGACGTCACCCATTTTAATCGATTTGAGGTCTGCAGGTGAACTTGACGATGCTTTTGTTATCGAGTCCGATGAAACTGGAAACACAATCTCTACCTTAACTTTATCTCCACTTTGAGAAGAATTTAGCATACTTCGAACTGCTGCAACAATTGAAGTCACCATTCCCGATTCTGTTCCCAACACAAAGTGGAGGTGGTCATTGACATTTCTATCTAAAGCCTCTTGAACCCTTTGCTTTATGAAATCGAGTATGTTTTGCGTAGAACCCACTACCCCCATCCCTCTTCTCTTTGCTTCCATTGCCAAAGAAAACATTTCCCCAGGGACCTCAAAATGAGCGGTTAAGAATGCATCCGAGTACATTTCATTTATCTTCTCCACAACTTCATGTCCAAAAAGGTGATGTACTATGCATGTTCCCTCCTATACAAGGACACCATATGATCAGCAAATATAACAATGGGACTATATAACAAGAGGGCCATAATCAGAAAAGAAAATATGAATAAATAGAGACAAAAAGGTACTTCTGTTTTGTTTTTGTTTCCAACGAGTGACAAAGAAGAAGGTGGTTTGGGTGAACTGTCAAAACTAAGCACTCAAAGATGTAATGAATTTACCAAAAGATTGAAGTAACAATACCTGGTAATAATGCAGGCGAGGGTAGCAATGCTTCGATGGAGTTCCTAGTGTGTTTTGGATGTATCTCAGCAATTTCATCGTTAGTCATCTTGGTCATCTGCTGAAACAATTCTACAATATTTGCACCCATATATGAATCGGGCCCGTACCATATGTGTAAATCAGGTACTTGTGCAAAAGCCTGAGAAATCAAAGTAACTTGGAATTAACCACGATAGGGAAAATTGGGTATTGAATATCACTCGACCGATTAATTAGAGAAATACAGAACATAAAAGTTGAATGAGAAGCTCATGCATTAGAACTCCACGAACCTGTAATATGGTCTGCACAACATTTGAAGAAGTACAGGTTATTGTCGGCACAAGCTCATGAGCAAATGCTTTTGTCTCTAGCGCAGTATTTATATAGACAACATGCAATGACGGAGGCGCCTTAGAAGCTGCTTCAAGATAACTCATGTAAGAAGGGGTAGCAGCAGCATCTGCCAGAGAACAGCCAATGCGTTCATTTGACATTCTGTACACACCAACCTGCACATAAACAAACATGGAAAGAAACAGAATTATGAACTATTATGTTGCACTGATATCAATGAACAGTTCATAGAACACTAGAGAACCATTTCCTTTCCATTTTTTTGATTTAATATTTTCGCCATTTTACTTGTCCACTGCTGACCATAAGTTTTCCTGTATGCAACCGCACCAGCATTCCCAAAACTCACTCGTGTCAGAGTATTGATCCCAGGTTTTCCAACAAAACTAATACTCTTTCTAAAATGTTAAATACTTAGCAACTAGAGTAACAAGCCATCTGGCTTAGAAACCTCACTGCTTTAAAAATTCCACAGTTTTTTAGTTTCGGTATCTAATGACAAGACGCATCGACTTGAAAGGCCTACCTCCGGAAAACCAGCCTGATCGAGAATTGCACGAACATTTTCAGACATGAAGTCAACACCCAAAACCGTGACGAATTTGCACCCAGCCTTTGCCATCTTCACAGCAGAATCCGCCATGACTAGTGAATCAGATATATAGATGTGAGGCCACTGCTTCTGCGCAGCAGTTAGGACGCCTTGAACTTCAGGGTCCATGTAGAAATGTGCAACCACCCCAATTTTCTTCTCTTTCAACACATTCACCAGTTCTTGAACCTTAAACTCATCAGGAAACAAAAACCTCGCCTGCGATTGAAATCAACAAAACTCATTACTTTAACACAGCCATGACCTAACATAAGAAAGATAAATCCAAAAAAATATCAGTTTTTCCTTCTCTCTTCTCTAACAAGGCAGCATTCCCAGTTAACACAAAGTACATTATGCCGCACCGCATATGTTCGACGTACTGGAACGACATTATGACTTAAAGCACCATTTGGCAAAGACTTCAAGGGCCAACCATTACCAACCCACCTAGCTCATTTCAATGGCACACAAGTAATAGTCGAAAAATTAATGTTAAATCGCATTTTTATAAGTTTCATGCCACCTAATTTCAGTCATTGAATGATGAAAAAAACAATCTCGAAATTTTTTCGCCTGAAAGCTTACAACTTTCTTTCAATAGCGTTTCCATCATTAGGTGGCTGAACATATAAGATCAAAAGCAAAAAACAGAGCAACCCAATTATGAACACAAAAACGAAAACCAACCTGGGCTTCGGCGTAGCTTCCTTTCGCCGAAATCCCATCGGCGGCGACGACAAGCGAAGGGAACGGATCAAATGGAGCCTTCCCTTCTCTCTCAGCCACCAAAGCTCTAGTCTTTTTCTGCATAGTGACCAAAACATTATGCCAAGTATTGGCTCTAGACCTCTGACCACCATTAATTCCGACATTAAAGTCCCCCAAATCGTCAGTCTTCACCGCCAGAACCTCCTCCGGCGAAGCCCCGTCGAGCACCGAGACCAAGCAGTAGCAGAACCCTCTGGTGATCTCCGAATCGCTGTCGGCGGCGAATCGCATCCGTCCGTCGCGGCCCAAGCTCGCCTCCAGCCACACCTGGGCCGTGCACCCCATGACTCGGTTGGAGTCGACCCGCGCCGAGTTGGGGAGCGGCGGCAGGAGGCTGGCGTAGCGCAGCAGCCGCTTGACCCGCTCGACCGGATCCGGGAGGGAGCGGAACTCGGCGGCGAGGGGGCGGAGCTTGAGCGGCGCGCTCTCGACGGTCTGCGACGGCGAGAAGGTCGCCCCCGAGCAGGAGAACGGGCGGTGAAGGCATTTGAGGGTTTTGGGGATGCGGAATTTTTGGGGTGGGAGCTTGAAGAGAGACGGCGGTTTAGGGGTGGAGTCGGGGGTGGGGGAGATGGAGAAGAAGGGGGAGGAGGAAGAGGCGGCGGCTCGGGCGTCCATGAAGATGGTGTAGAGAGAGAATCTAGAGAGAGAGAGAGAGAGAGAAGAAACCAACCAAAGGCAACGGAAGGAAAAACAAACTGGGCGCGCATTCTATTTATAAATGTATATATAGTACAGGAAAATATTAAAATGTTGTGTCCTGGGGTTCGTTAAAAAAACGCTTATCAAACTGGTCCCATTATTCTGCATCACCAATGAAGCCCCATCTCTTTTCAAGTAAAAAAATAAAAATAAAAAAAATAAGAAAAAGAAAAAAGAGAGAGTTTTATGTAGATAAGAATTTATCCGCTTAGAATATCAATTAGAATTGAAATTTTGGAGTTTTTTTTAATGAAAATAAATAGATATTTAGAAATTTCTATTTGATTTAAATGTAAATAAAAAAATAAAGTGTGAAACTTAAGCATGTAAAAATCTGAAGGTATTCAGGAAAAAAAAAAAAAAAAACCTAATTAAGTTTTAGAAAAATTCAATCAGGTTGTAGCTTTTGAACACTAATTAAAATAAAATGATCGAATTTTTTGTTTCTTAGGAAATAATAGTTGGTCATTGAAATAATTGGTGTAGTGATCTATTGGATCTGGTTAATTAATTATTAAAAAGTAAATAATTGATTGATATTGATTAAATGTGATATGGATTAGCTATTGGGGCTAGCCCATGGTAAGGGAAGGGAGGGGGGCTTTGGGGTTTAAAAGTCATAAGTCCAATATTCGATTCTTAACAAGCGTAAATGAGAATAATAGATTAGTTAATAAATGAGGAATGCACATGAGATGTTTACATAGGAAAAAAAATGATGTTTATCGTTGATCGATATTTTTAAGAGAACAAATATTTTCCTCATTTATCTTATCAAAAAATAAGTATTTTCCTAATTTAATAAAACCTGAGTCTGTTATTTATTTATTTTTTTTTAAAAGAATGTTTAAAGAAAGTTAGTTTTCCACATTATTTTTAGGACCTGTTTGGGGCGGTAATTGAAGAAGGTATTTCACTATCTGGATTTTAAAATTCTAACTTTATTTTAAACTTTCTCTTTCTTTTATTTTCAAAAAAAAAAAAATTTAAAAATCCATAACTTTCTCATTTTAAATCGTAATGATATGATTTTTATGACAAAATGCTCATAACGATGAGACGAATAAGACAAAACCCACTTTGTATATTTTTTCTGAACACATTTCAAATTTTTTTGCATAATTTTATATATCACATAAGTTTTTTTTCAAAAGTTTTCCTCTTAAATCCAGATTTCCAACCCAACCTTCAAAGCACTATCTCCAGATGTCCCTTCAAACATGCCGTTAATATATTTTCACTGTTTTATTTATAAACAAGAACTAAATTAATTGGTCATTCGACCCTTGTTAAGTTTGGTATATCCTCATGCTTTCCTATGACCAACATTAGTAACACGGAACAAGCTAGGAAAAAACGTTGAGGAAATTATCGAAATGCCCCAATGAACCATTTAGTTTAACAAGAGGTCAAGTTTGGATTAGCGACAAGAAAAGTGAGGGTGAAGAACAACCAAAAAGATGAGAAGTTGATTGGAACTTGTTGTAAAGATTTGTCCACACACGAGAAAGAAAAAAAAAACTGAAAAGACCAAGAAATTAAAAAAAAAAAAAAAGGTGTCCAGACGTGGAGAATATGACTCTTGCCAAAGCTTTCTGTTCTCCACATAAATAGCCGCCAATAAAAGGATAAAGGAAATAAAAGAAAACGTTCAGCCAAAAAAAGAAAAAAAAGAAAAAAGAAAAAAGTAAAGAATAAAGAAAACCCCCTTTAAATATATGCACAACAATTTGTCACTTTCTTCTTTTTGTGTTCAAAATTCTCTGCTCTCTTTGACCACCCAAAATCATTTTTAATTCCACCAATAACATTTTGTTGAAATTTTTTTTTGCGTGGGGAAAAGGCGTGCATGAATGTATGGTTAGTGGAATAGTATTAATGTGGCTCATAGTGCAAAGGAATCACGACCGGAGTTGTGCACCAATTATTTTTTTTTTCCTTTTTTTCCCCTCTTTGTATGTTTTTAATACTCATTAACTTCAATAAGAGATTCTCAATTAATGAAATATATTGTGGCGAGTCCTCCTTTCAGTGATTGGATATCATACTCTTATTATTCTATTATCTATAGTCACGAGGGTAGAGATGAAATCAGATATATATTTCGGTACAAATAAATTAACATCAATCATCAAAATATAAAAATTAAAAAGAGAAATTTAATGGAGCTGTATGTGAATTTTTAATTTTTACTTAGGTAAAGCAAAAAAATCATTAAATTTTTAGACATAATAATTTTAGTGATGATTATATGATAACTTTTAATTTTTAATAAGGCACATTAGAAAATTTATTTTTTTAAAAAAATTTTGGGGTACAATTAAAAGTTTGTAGAAAGACTACAAACTCGTCCCTCCATAAATTTGCCTCTACGAGAGAATGGGATAAGATGATACCAATACTCACACATGTTGTTAATTAAAAGTATAAAAGATATTTCTTTTAATCAAGGTTAACTCTAATTAATATTTAAAAAATTTCATTCAAAACTTTTTCATTTTAATAAAATTTAATTAAAAATCTTAATCTTAAAAGATAAAAATTACCAGTTATGTCATTAACTAGCTATTCATTTACAAATCACATGTAGATTTATCCAAAAAAAAAAAAAACATGTTAATTTGATAGAAGATTAACAATATTTTCAACGATGATGGGGGTGTAAAGACCACCAAGGTGATAACTGAGATTGAGCTTATTTCCCAGTGATTTAGTAGATCAGATGACAATTTTCATGTTTAAGTTTGGTAAAAAAGAAAAAAAAATGTAATAATAATAAAATGAGAATAGTTATTAGACTATCGATTCAATAGTCATAAATCATGGTAAAGTGACACCCTTTATTTTCCGAAACAAATACTAAGAATTTAATGCATAATTTTCTCAAGCCCTTTTGATCATGAAAAAGTAAATAAATAAAATTAAATAAGCAAGACGCAACATAAATATATTTCAATATATGAAGACCGTTGGATACTTCTCCCCCACATTTTTATCCGTAAAATATATATATATATATATATATATAATTTATGATGCCGGTGACCAGCACATATATACAAAGACAAATTGAGCTAAAAGGGTATATCGTGTATGAAAGAGGAAGAAAAGTTCACTTGTCCAGAAGAAGAGGTGGAGGAGCTCTCTCTCCTCCTCCAATTGCATGGTGGTGATGATTGGCCAAGTTGTTCCTGAAGCAAGTGGTGGTCATGGGCTTCTCAGAGTTAATCGACGGCGAGTCCGGCCCATATCGAAGCTCTTCTTCTTCACGGAAGCGGCTTTTGTAGGGAAGGCGGCGACATCAGGCGGAGGTTGAGCTCAGATCTCAAAGCTTTCAAATGTCCGTACAAGTGATATCGACCTCGGACGCCGTCAGACTTTTCTTCTCCTCCTGCACCGCCGACGCCGCCTAGGAGTTCTGGCACTGGCCTTGGAAGTTCCTTTGTGGAAAACTGTCTCCACCATCACCTGACACGTCTGACTATCTTGATCGTCTAAACTACAAAAAATCATGAAGGATTTTAGATACTACCTAAAGGATAATCACTACTCACTCGGTGGAGAATCAAAGAAGAAATACTACCTATTCAATGCTGGGTCCCTCAAATGACTCAGGCTTTCAACACGTGTCCATGACTCAACCCCTATTTGGCTGCTTATTTCATTAGCTTCTGACAGCGTATAATCTTTGTCATCAACGTATTGCATCCGTTGACGTTTTTGAGATGAGTTTATTAAAACGATTTGAGTTTAAAAATTTTAAATGTGATTTAGTTGATTTTTTAAAAATTAATTATAAATTTTATTGATTAAAAAAATAAAAATAAAAATAAAAAATATAATTTAATTAAAATTAAATTTGTGAGTCAAATATAACCTATATATATCTCTACAATATATAAAAGGGAGAAAAAAAAAATCACTGTTTTTATTCGAGACGCACGTTTTGGTTGAAACGTGCGTTTTGTTTTGTTTTTTTTTTTCTCCTTCTGGGCTGGCTGACACAAGGCAGCAGAGGTGGGGTGAGATAGAGAGATAGAGGGATGCGTGGGAGGAGGGGGGTGGGGATTGCATTGGGAAAGAAAAAAGGAAAAGTGGGGAAGTGGGGCCCTTTGTGTTTTTGTTTTTGTTTTTTGTTTTGTTTTTTTTTTGCTTCTTTTCGAGGGAGGGAGTGAGAGAGAGAGAGAGAGAGAGAGAGAGAGAGAGAGAGAGAGGGGGGGGGGGGGGGGGGGCGGGGCGGTTTGCGTGGGGGAAGTTGTTGGATTTTGGTATTATGTTTTTTTTTTTTGCTAAAATTGTTGGGTTTGGTTTCTTTTTTTCTGCTGACACACGGATGGGAGGAGAGAGAGAGAGAGAGAGAGAGGGGTGAGTGGTATGGGGTTTTTTTTTTTTTTTTTTTTTTTTGTGCTCGAGGGGAAGGGAGGGAAGAGAGAGAGAGAGAGAGAGAGAGTGGAAAAAGAGAGTATGAAGTGAGAGAGAGGAGAGAGAAATAATAAAAGATTTTTTGTATTTTTTTTTTTGCTTTTTTTTTTCCGAGGGAATGGTGAGACAGAGAGAGTGGGAGACTTTTTTTTTTTTTTTTTTTTTCCCTTCTCTTTTTTAATTACTGTTAGAGAGAGACAGAGAAAAAGAGTTTTTTTTTTTGGTTTTCTTTTTTGGGAAAGGGGGAAGGGGGGAGGAACAAAATGTGAGATTCATGAATGAAGTGAGGGAAAGAAAATATTATTTGAATGTTCTATTATTAAATAATATATATATTATGTTAGATTTATAATATTTATTTATTATATATTAAAAAATTTATAATATATAACTTAATTATCTCAATGTATTTATTTTTTAAAATTTAAATATAATTTTATGAATTTCTTATTTTAAGAAAATATTTATTTCATATTTTGTAATTTTGTAATTTTTTGTAATTTCTTTTATACACTTAGTGATAAATAAATTACATTGATTTAAGAAAATACTTTTCATTAACATATTAAAATAATATGTTTCAAACAAATTTTTTTAATTTTTTAATTTTAATCATTTCTTGTCTATTGGTCTATTTTTAATATTTCAATCCTTTTATCTTTTTGATATTTTTTTATGCCTTTTTTTAATCTAATTTTTACTTACATTTTTTTTTGTTTAAATAAATTTTTTCAAATTAATCCAATCATGTGTATAGTACATATTTTTCAACTAGTATATATAGAAAAACTATAAAAAGACAATTATTGAGATGTGGTAGAGGTACATGTACATTTTCATTCTTTTTTTTTAATCAGTTTTAATCAGTTTTAATCAGTTTCAAAAAAAAAAACTTCTGTTTTAATCAGTTTCAAAAACTTGTACCATTTTCATTCATTTTTTTTTTCTCCTCAATTTTTCATTCTAAAACAAATGATCATAAACAATCTGCTTGGAAGTGCATACACATTTTCAGATTCTGTTCTTCATAATTAACACTGAAAAGAAAGTAACATTTAGAGATAATTAGCAAGGCCTAGAATACATAGATCAACATTCAGATAAGTTCTCTATGATTAGTGCTAAAGATTAACGGGAACGAATCACTGGCACAAGACGAAGCGGAACTTTCTTGCGAATGACCAATCCAAAAGCATCACTCATGTCCAAATCCTCCACAGTTTGGCCAGGAGGCAACTTCCAGTCAAACCAACAAAGCAGATTAGCCAACACATACTCGATCTCCGCCATTGCGAACATGATCCCAGGACATCCCCGGCGACCTGCACCAAATGGTGTGAACTGCCTGTGCTGACCCTTTAAATCAACCGAGTTGTTCACGAATCTCTCCGGGACAAACTCCTCCGGTCTCTCCCACGATTTCGGGTCCCTTTGAATGGCCCAAGTGTTGATCATAACCCTTGTCCTGGGAGGAATGTCATAGCCTTCCAATTTAGTACCAACAATTGACTCCCTAGTGAGCATAACCGGAGCGTGTAATCTTAAAGTCTCTTTCACAACACATTTCAAGAACCCCATTTGATCGATGTCCGCCTCCTCCATCTTCGGTTTGTTCCCGACAACTCTTCTCACCTCTTCTTGTGCTTTCCTCATCAGATTTGGATTCGTCGCAAGCTCCGCCATCGCCCATTCCATGGTTGTCGCATTGTTATCCGTTCCCCCTAAAAACATATCCTTCAACAAAGAAAAGTAGGTCAAATATTAAAACTTCTTGAGCACAACTATAATTTTTCTTGTCAAATATGGACACAACAAAACTTTTTGAGAAATTTAGGGATGAGAAACATCGATCGATGAATTTGTGAGAAAGATAAGAGAGTAAAGGTAAAGGGTACCAGTAGAATTGCTTTGAGGTTGTCTTGAGTAAGATTGATGTCAAGCTGGCCATTTTTCTGAAGATGGAGAAGAATGTCCACAAGATCTTTCTTACTAGATTGGTCTCCGTAATTTCTACGCCGATGTTCTTCGATTACTTGATCGAGAAGAAAATGAAATGCTTCGGATGTCCTTTTCACCCTTTCATTGAATCCCGTAAGAACATCAATCCATCCCAAGTAAGGGACAAAGTCTTCGAAGTTGAATGAACCTATGAGTTCCATTGCCTTCCTTGCTAAATCTCCGAAACTCTCGCCACCGTCTTCCCTCACATACTTTCGACCGAGGGCAGATCTTGAAACTACGTTGTTCGCTACGCTGACAAACATGTCGCTCAGATTTATCGAGGCACCATCTTGGCAACAACACCGGCGAACGTTTTCAATCATCTCTTCGACTTCTGCTTCCCTCACGTACCGAAAAGCTTGAACCCTTCTCGCGCTAAAGAGCTCAAGAACACTGATCTTCCTCACTTCTCTCCAGTACTCGCCGTATGGACAGAATGCTACGTCGGTGCATCCGTAGAAGAGAGTGTTGGCGACCTTGATCCGCGGGCGGTCTAGGAAATCAGAGTGGTTTAGGATCTCACTTGACAACTCTTCGGAGGAAACTATTAGTGTCGGCGCATTGCAAAAATGTACTAGCATTATAGGGCCATACTTCTCGGAGAGGTCTCGGAGAGATCGGTGGAGGTCTCGGCCGAGCTGGTGAAGGTTTCCAAGAATTGGTAACCTTGGAGGAGATGGAGGAAGATTGAGCTTTGGACCTCTAATGAGCTTAAACACATAAAAGGAGAAGAAGATGAGAAGAAGAGAGAAGATCATGATGGGATTGAACAATGTTGGAGAATTTTGAAGCTGATCTTGCCACCATTCTTTCAACATAAGTAAAATTTTCAATGGACCCATAATCTATTTAGCACAAAATTGAAGGGGTTTGCAAATTCTAATTGCTTGGTGAATATGAGATGTGCTTCTTGGAAATCAACTCATGAAAATATGTTCTTCTTGGGTTCGAATACAAAATGACTAATTCAATAGTATCGCTTTAGATCACAGGTTCAAACTGAAAGATTTGGATTTGGATTACGAATTTAGACCGAATTTATATCGAAAAACGAGATTGATATGGATTTCTAAAAGTGAAATTTTAGATTTAGATTTAAGTTTGAATATAAAATTATGTATCCTGATCTAAACACTTTAAATATTTAAAAGGAAAAAAAAGAAAAAGAAAGGATGTACATCGATCACGCCAGCAAAGGGAGAAATACAAGGAACTTTCAGTCTAATTAAAGGATGATGATCTGAGATCACTTGTCAGCATGTGAGTTTAGTCAATGTGAGGAATATATATATATATATATATATGAATATGATATCATATCCAAAAAAAAAAAAAAAAAAATTCTAGTCTATTTTGTAAAGCAAGAGATTATAATACTATTAAGATTTTGATTTGGAGCTGGAATTATTGAGATCTGCGCCAAGGTTTCTTATAATAAAGTGAGAACGGAAGAAAGACAAACATATTTTATTCTATATTATTTTTTTAAAGTAAAGAAGGAATTAATGAAAGTAATTACTCATCGACTTTTTTCGTTTGTCCTACCCTTACCTCTAGTTGTTCAACTGCCAGGTGGTTCTATATATATATATATATATATTTTTGTAGTTTTCTAGTTTGGTATATCTTTATTTTTTTTTTCTTTTGGTTTATCGTTTTTTCTTTATTAATTAAGTTTGTTGTTTTTCTTCCCGTGTCGTGTTCTAAAATTTTTATCGTTTATAAGATAGTTGCTAAGTTTGATCAGTTTTCTATTTTTTTTTTTATTATTCTTTTCAATGTCGTTTGAATTTTGTGGTGATTTTCAATTTGTTATCTGAATTTTTAACTGAACTCAAAATTCCTTTTTTTTCCTTTTAAATTTAAATTATTCATGCTTTATTCCTTTTTTATAATTTGCATTAAGTGTAATTATATAATTTTTTTTATTTTTAATATAAATTCTAACATATACATACAAATTCAAAACTCATGGAACGAAACGAGAGTTTTTAAATTTCGGAGATATAGTTGTTCTGCCTTGTTAGCTTCTGCTGTCTAAAATATATTTCCTTAGTTTAGTTTACTGTTGCTTGTAGATTCTTTTTCTTTTGCACTTTTGTTATTTTGTTTTTGTTTTCCTAGTATCGTTGTCGTCATTGACATCGTTATAGGTTTCTGTAGTTTTCGTTGTTTTTTCCATATGCTCGTCACTAGTGTGGTTTTTGAGATTTTTGTCGTTTTCTACTGAATCTGTTGGAGTTTGTTGTTATGAGATTGTTCGAGTATGTAATGAATTTATTGGCAGTTCCCATTTTATTTTTTTCAATATTTTTTAAAATTACTTAGCATATTAATTTTAAAATTAAAAAATTATTTGTTCTATCTTTTAGTTTTTTTAAAAAAACTCTTATAATTAAATTATTTATCTTTTTTCTTTTTTTCTTCTTTTTTTCACATACTAAATCTAAACCATTGTATTTTTTTTAATATGTTTTGTTTTGTTTTGTTTTTATTTTTTATTTTTTATTTTTTTCTCACACGAGGTTTATTTTTTCTTTTCAGATATCCAATAAAAATTCTTCATCAGCTTATATGTTAAGATAAAAATATATGAACTTAGTTTTTGGTATACTTCTTCTTGAGACGATAAAAACTTATAGATAATATACTGCTGAAGCTGAGTATTATTCCACACGCATGGTTGAAAATGTTATGAATTTGGTTAATACTTTGATTAGATAATTAGAAAAAGCTCACAATTCAGAGTTTGCATGAATTCTTAATCATTTCTCTCAATTATTTATAAAATGAATAACCAATCAAATTAATATATTTGATTATATTTTTACATCATGTATATATGTTTTCCGTTTGCTTGTTATTTCTTAGAAAACAAAAAACTAATTAATTATGACATAGAACTACAAAAACTATTACAAAATAGAAATAATAACAAACAAAATGAAATAATATTGTCTTAAAAAAAATCTCGTGGAAATGAATTAAAAAATAACAACAAAATAGAACATTAAAAAAAGTAAGAAAAAAATGTATTTGAATTTAGACTATAATGGAAGGAGAAAGAAAAAAGTAAAAAAATTATTTATAAGGTTTTTTTATAAATTTTTTTCAGAAAAAATTATAGGGTAGAACAATTAGTTATTGAATTCTAAAATTAATATGGTAAATGGTTTTAAAAAGTGGGTGAAAAAAATAAAATGAGGGATGTCAATAGACCCACCCTACTGTCATTATCGGTTTGTCGTCATTTTGAAAAAGATGTCGTTTATTTTGTATAAATTGAGGGTGTAAATATTATTTTCCTAAACACTATCCTAATCCCATCTTGCATTCGCAATTCTAAAATCTTTCTACACTGTATGTATTTATGTGAACAAACTTTTCATATCAACAGAATATGTGAACATGTAAAAAATAAAAGTATTCGTTTTAACTCAAAATGTACATTAAGATTGCACAATAATGTGCTTTGGTCCTTTTTTCATTCTTACAATAGTCTTGTCACTACTACAAAATAGAGATTCGACGACGGTTAAAAACCGTCGTGGTAATACTTAAACGACGGTTTTCTAACCGTCGTGGAATCCACAGTCGTGGTATATATTTGGATTCCACGACGGTTCGAAAACCGTCGTGGTAGGTAACAATGAAAAAAAAAAAATTTACGAATGGAGCTACCACGACGGTTGAGTAACCGTCGTGGTAGGTAAAAAAAAAAAAAAAATTTACGAATTCCTACTAAATCAACACTTTTTTCCGGAACACATTTAAATCACAAAATCAACACTTTTTTTCGGAAATTTCCCAAATCCACGCCTTACCCAACCAATTTAATTCAATCTAAAACACAACCACAATGAACAATCACCGAAAATGTAGGGGACGGATTTTGGTCATTTCGGACGGAATATTCCCAACTCAACAATCTACAAAATCAACATTTTAGACGAAAAATTCCCAAATCCGTGCATTACCCAAGCAATATACATTACAACTTACCGGCTTGTCGAGCATCGGTATGGGTGGAGTGCGGCGAGAGAGAGAGAGGGAAAGCCGGGTGAGTTCCTTGGTGGACCCGTCGGAGAATGGAGGAGGCCGCGTGAGTGGTGGAGGAGGCCATCGGAGAGAAATAGAGGGAAGA
This sequence comes from Ficus erecta, assembly GCA_008635985.1. Taxonomy (NCBI): domain Eukaryota; kingdom Viridiplantae; phylum Streptophyta; class Magnoliopsida; order Rosales; family Moraceae; genus Ficus; species Ficus erecta. The sequence goes on from BKCH01000105.1 coordinate 633,502, forward strand.
AATTGGGTGGCTTTGGGTATGAAGTTAGAGAGTGAAAAAGTGAAAAATGCTCGGAATGTAATGGGGTGGGAAAGATGATATTTTTTTGGGTTTTAATACACGCTCCAAAAAATTGAATTTAATTTAAAAAATTTCAAAATTCCCGCCTTAGTACCTACCACGACGGTTTTTGGGGAAAACCGTCGTGGTATGTAACATACCACGACGGTTTTCCCCAAAAACCGTCGTGGTAGAGTCCAAAAATTTTTTTTTTGAAAAAAAGACCCTTCCACGACCGTTTTTTAAAAAATCGTCGTGGAAAATGCGACAAAAAAACACGGAGCGGAACAGAGTTTCCGAAAACCGTCGTGGAAGTCGAAGCTTCCACGACGGTTATAAAAAACCGTCGTGGAAGAGCACGCTTCCACGATGGTTTTTAATAACCGTCGTGGAAGCTTGCAAAAAAAAATCAAAATTTTTTTTTTTTTTTTAGCTTCCACGACGGTTTTATAACCGTCGTGGAAGCATGGGATTCCACGACGGTTTTAAAAACCGTTGTGGAAGCCCAAAAAAAAATTTTTTTTTTTTTTTTTTTTTTGCAAAAATTTTTTTTTTGATTTTTTTTGCAAGGTTCCACGACGGTTATTAAAAACCGTCGTGGAATCATGCTCTTCCACGGCGGTTTTCGGAAACTCTGTTCCGCTCCGTGTTTTTGTCGCATTTTCCACGACGGTTTTTTAAAAAACGATCATGAAAGTTCCGTCGTGGAATCCACATTTTGTAGTAGTGTGTATAATTCTTCTGAGTTGCAATTTCAATAGCGGTTCAACGTATCGTTACTAAAAACTTTTGGCATAAAGAAAAATGTTGAAAATCATCATTTAGAGTTTTAGCTTTTGACTTTTCAATATATTTTGGTTGACAGACTTTTTACATTAAGTACATATTAAATATACCCTTTGACTCAAATGTCTTTTAGAGTAATCATTTTTTTATATGACATTTTCTCTCAAGAAATAGTTTTTTAACTGTCTAAACCATTTATGAATATGCCTATTTGTGAGTGTGCTTAAGTTGTATTACGGAATTTATTTGTTTACATTAGAGTTTATATATTTGTATTTATAGATTGTTTTGCCTGCATATTACACACTTGGATCTATTTTGGAACCGCGATTGAAAACCTTAAACACTGAAGTTATTTGTATGAAGAAACTTTTGACGTCAACAAAATATTTGAACATGTAACATATACTCATTTTAACCAAAAAAGTTGTTTAGAGTGCAGATTAACGTATTTTGAGTCTTTTTACAGTTTTATCATAGTCTATTATAATCCTTCCAAGTCGAGAATTAAATAGACTTTTCTGGTTAACATGTCGTTATAAAAATAATTTCACATAATAAAAATGTCAAAAATGATCATTTAGAATCTTAGTTTTTAACTTTGAAATACATTTGTGTTGAAAGACTTTTCGTGTTGAAGTAAATGTTAAATATATCATTTAGAAATCATGACTCAAAATGTTTTTCGAGTCATCATGTTTTTGTTACTATAAGATTTTTACCGTCTAAAAAATTTAGTAAATATGCTTATATTGTGTTATAGAATTTATTTGCGAAGAACATTAGCAAACAAACTAAGCACACAATTTATACTTGTAAGTACCCCAAATAAACTAACGACAACAAAACTACAGAACAATGACAAATAGTGTAAAAGACTGCTATCTGAAAAACGACAGAAAATTGTATACGACAACGATTTAAAAAAAACTCAGATATGAAAAGGATCCAAACAATGTATCCATGAGAAGCAAGTAAATAAGAAAAAGAACGTCAAAACTGAAACAGCAAGAAACCGATAACTATGTCATGTTAACTACGATTACTAATTAATAATTTTAATCCCCGAAAAAAAAAATAACAATTTTAAAACGATAACAAACTTGAAAAGCGACTTTAACTTCAAAACTGACAGTGTTAGAGTAGGAAAATAATATTGACCAAATTATCAGAATATCTTAACAACAACAACAACAATAATATTAATATTAGTATCAATATTAACACCCTCGAATTATAGAAAATAATCGACATCTTTTTCAAAACAACAACAAACCGATCATGAAAAAACTACAAATTCAAACAATCGCATAACAACAAACTCAGACAACAGAGTGAAAAACGACAACAAACTTGGACAAAAATAGAAAAAAGAAAAAGAAACACACACACAAATAAAGTCACACTCACATACAAATAATTAGACGACAACAAACCAAAGGACAACAACAATCTATTCTAACAAAAAGAAAAAAAGAAATGAAAGAGAGACAAAAAAAAAAAAAAAAAATCTATATCGACAGTATGAAAACGTCAAAAATCTAAAAAACCAAACTAGTGACGATCATTAAAAAAATTTGACAATGAAAACGACAAAAACCGATAACCACAACGATAATAGAAACAACGAAAAAATAAAAAGCAAAAATAAAAAGATTCTAAAAGCTACAATAAACTAAATTGACTATATAGAATTAATAACAACGATACAAAGACAATGAAAACTAGAACTATGCAAACAATCTTGTAAGGAAAAAAAAAAAAAAAAAAGCTAACAATATTGTAAAAGAGGGGGAAAAAAAACTTTAAGTATTTAAGGAAAAACGATAAACCAAATAAACAATACGTAACTAGAAAAATACACCAACTTAAAATACAGAACCACCTGAAAGTTGAACTAGCTACTAGAGGAAAGAGGAGGACAAATGAAAAAAGTCAATGAGCGTTTCCTCTCACTAATTTCTTCCTCCATCTCCTACAAGGTTACCAACTGTTGTAAAATCTTTACCAGCTCGGCAAAGACCTCCAACGATCTCTTCCAGATCTCTCCGATACGTATGGCCCTATGTTAATGCCAGTATATTTTTGCAAGTAATCGGAGTTGATGACATGAATTAAAGTGAATAGGATTTAGAGCAGATAGAATTCAAAGTGTGAATTCAGAAACTAAAAAAGCTGTTTATTTGGATTACGGAATTCGGAACTAGAGTTATTACTAATTTAATTCGCACGTTAACTTAAATATCCAAAATCATTACGGCAAAGATCTCCAACTATCTCTCCGAGACCTCTCCGAGTAGTATGGCCCTATAATGTTGATAGGTATCAATATTAATAGTGTGTCTACTTATGCACAATCGGAGTTGGCATAAATTGAAGTCAATATTGTATGGAGTAGGAAGACTTCAAATGTGGATTTAGAGTCTGAATAAGCTATTTATTTGGGTTAGAAGATTCATAATCAGTCAAAACTAATTTCATTCACGTGTTTATTTAAACCCAAAATCAAAATGAATTTTGTTTTACTCACATACTTTCATCTTAGTTTCTACCGAAGTATTTTTTGTTATAATACAAACAATTTTTTTTTAATATGAAAAAACCTTATTTTCGGATTTTTAAATTTATATAAATGCCTACTTTGGAATTTGTTCCCAAGAATGGTGACTAGCTATAAGTAGAATTCATTGAAGTTAGAAAAGTAAAATCAGCCATATAAAGTGTTGGAGATACAATCAATGGGACATGAAATATAGGACACATAAAATAATAAAAAAATATTGAAACAATTTTTCATCCATTGTCAACACCAACGATGTCCGCTGGGCTTTAGGAAAGAGGACAAGGCGGGGGAAGCATGAGGGCAGAGTGATGATGCGTGGACGACGACATGAACATGAAGAACGACAGGAAGGAAGAGTCTGAGCGATAAATGTTTTTCAGGGGGGACTTGAATTAAATAAAAAATTTAGATGAAACTACAATGCTAAAATATTTTACCACCGTTTATTTGCATCTTTATTTAATATATAAGGAACTAAGCTTATAATCTAATATAATATAATTTAATTTTGAATTTTAGAGTTCAAAAATTGTGAGATTAGATGAGAGTTTAGTTGATTTTGACTTATTTGAAATATAAAACTCAAAATATGAGTACTTAAAAATCAAAATCTTAGGTGTAATAATCAAAATATTTTTTTTATTACGTAAATGTAATTAAAATAATTTCAAGGAAAAATAAGAAGCAGAGTTGTATAATATTTTGTTATAAGAGCAAAAAGGTACTATAGAGAATCATTGAAAATTTTAAAACTTAGCCTATGTTTGGTAGAGTGGAAAATGAAGAGGAACGAAGTTGGCGGAGGGATTTGAGAGAGAAAAATGAAATTTTAAGATGTTTGATAGAGTGGAAAAACTGAAAGAATAGGAAATTTTGGATAACTGAGACCTACCATAATTTAATATTCCTCCAACTTTGAAAAGAAAAAGGAAAGGAAAAGTTTAACAAAAAAATGGTAAATAAATTAACTACTTTGATCTTAATTCCTCGTTATCTTCTAATTCATAAGACAGGTTGTTTTCTTTTTTCTTTGTCTTCTACTAAACAACATGAAGACAAATCTATTTCATTCCTTTTTTATTTTCCTTAATACCAAGGTATTTTACACTTTTTTTTTTTTTCTTTTTATCTTCCATCCCTCCTATCAGACAAGGGATTGCGAAGATAAAGAGAAAATTTTCAAAAGTCCACCAAGGTGCCAGACATATGCTCCTTGCCTTACCGCCCTCTATCAAGAGATAAATTATTCAGTAGACTGTGTGTATCACTTTAACCTTAGAAATGACAAACAATCCATTTGTTGTTTAGTCCTCAATTTTCATCTCTTATGACGCACACTCCACAAAAGCACGTGATAGTCCAAACTTAAGTCCAAGTTGGTGTGCTTGCTTCGCATGGGCTGTTCAATGTTGAAGTACTATACACAAATGCTGATTAGAATATTACTCCAAGCGCAAATTAAATTGTCTTTTCGGTTTACCATAACGTTATTAAAAGACTTTCGGTATACAAATAATGTCGAAAATAAACATTCGGAGTCCTAATTTTTGACTTTTCATTGTATTTTGGTTGAGAGACTTTTTGCGTTCAAGTAAATGTCAAATTTATCCTTTTAAATCATGACTCAAAATGTTTTCGAGATCGGTCGTCATTTTTTATTTTGTTATAAGACTTTTTCTATCAAGAAATAATCTTTTTCCATCTAATCTCTAAACCATTTGTGAATATACGTATGTTGGTTTAGAGATTTTATTTATGAATAACATTACAATTTACGTATTTGTATCTATAGATTATTTTGTATGTATATTACATTCTCTTGCATTTATTTTCGAACCACGATTCAAAATCTTATACTCTATATTTATTTGTATAAAGAGATTTTTGACGTTAACAGAATATGTGAAAATTATGAGATATTTTAATGTTAGACACCTCATATATGTGTTTTTGTAGAATCTGTTTTTGACGAAAATTAAGTACCGCTGATAATTGTAGCTTTAAAAGAAGATTATTATTTTATTAGTATTTTCGCAATGGCGGATCTCCAATATTTGATAATGTGGCGCAAAGGAAGTTTGCACATTACTGACCTGTTGACCACATAATATAATATTTTGATAATGGGATTATTTTGATCCAAAAAAAAGAAAAAAAGAAAAAAGAAAAATGGTCGAATTGTTTGTCACTTTCTCTAAAGTATCAATTACAAAACATCCATTTTCAAAAAGGGAAAAGAATGAAAATAAAACATCCCAATCTTGGCTTTAGACGTAATGAAAATACATAAACTCAAGGGGTAATAAAAATGTCTCTCGATCTGAAATTAATTAAATTTATTCACTAACCCTACATCTGTCGACACCTTTCTTATTTTGCATAAGATGATTAATTATTTCATCATCTAAGGAAGCAAGTTTATTTTCATTAGAACACACACAGGAATACATTATTTCTTTGCAAAATCAATGGTAAGCTTTCCATCGTGGGCCTTTCTGTAGAAGTGCTTGACGTAGTCCGAGTACAGAACCGGTTTATAGATCGGTTCCTCTCCGGTACTGGCGAGCACTTCCGGCAAGGGAGAGATGATATCGGTTGGCCTTGGGTTGACAAATATGGGAACTGAGATTCTGTTACTTTCGCCATTAGCTGCAACTCTATGCTCAATGCTTCTGTATCGTCCGTTACTGAATATTTGCAGTGCATCACCGATGTTAATAACAAGAGACCCTTTTACTGGTGGGACATGAACCCAACTGTCTCTAGCCTCCACTCGCACGTAAAGCCCACCGATGTCATCTTGAAGGAGAACGGTAAGTGTGGAGACATCGGAGTGACGACCAACTCCCACAGTGAGCTCTGGACTTGGACAAATAGGATAGTAATTCAGGTTAATCCTCCTTGAACCTGAGATAAGCTTCTCTTTTTCGCTATCTATTTCTGTCACATTTAGCCCCTTCATTAGCACACTTAAAAGTTGGTTTATAACCTTCTCGCTTTTATTCATGTATTCCAACACTTGATCCCTGAAAAAAATATACATAAATGAAAAGTAAATTCACATGTATATATAAAAGGATTAAGTTGGCATGTTGTGGGAGATATTGATGCAAAAATAGGTAGTCATGACCTCACAATCATCAAGTAATCATATATTTTATACATTTTTTTTACTGAAAAAAAAAAAAAGATTAATGATATTTTCACATCCCATGCACCGACGTAAGAATGGTTAGGGATATAATAGATGGAATGGTTAGGAATCCAATATATACAAGAATTTACATTGGATAAACCAGGTACCAATGGTGCACTATCGCTGTCACTAAGACAAGTAAGAATGGAATCTAAATTTGGAGTATGTGGAGCCTTAAGTGGCTGTGTCACCATTTACTAGTAAAAAGTATGCATATGCATGAATTAGTGAAGTGTTTGATTTGAAAAGTTGACTTTGATGAGTAAATTCAAATTTTCGTGAAAAGAAAATACTGTAAAAAACTTTTTGAATAACGTTCAAAAAAGTGTTTTTAGATGGAATGCCAAACAGAATAATATAAGTATCTAGATTTCAACTTTTCTTACTTGCAAGCAGAAGGCCACAGCCTAGAGGCCTCATCCTCAGAAACGTAAAAGAGACTGAGGTAATCTTTCCATTCCAAAGCCTTCTCCACTTCCGGAATAAAGCTCGTCATGTACCGAACATTATTGGACACCGTATTCTCTTTAGAATACTTGTTCTTCTCCTCAGCAGGCAAGTCAAAGAACCGGCATGTTGCCTCTTTGACGTTATCGAGCACTTCGATGGGAACGTCATGGTTGATGATCTGAAAGAAACCCCATTTCTCCGCGGCGTCCCAGATGGAAGACGCCACTTTAGGGTCGTCCCAGTTAGAGACATCGATGATCGGAATAGACTCTCCGACTATGACCTTGTTCATGGTCCTCTCTTCAGGAGGCTGGACATATTGTTTGGGGATGGCTTTGATGCCAGTTTCTGAGAGACCCTTTGCACCATTGCCTTTGTTTATGACAAAGTCAGTGACATGATCGGAGGCGTAACTGGTTTTGGAAGGCGCCATGGATTGGATTGAAAAAGCCTAAAAGATTTAGACGAATATGGTAACGACTTTGTATTAGGTTATTAAGGAGAGAGATGAAGAGAGAAGTTTATCGGTGTGTGTGTGTTTTACAAGCCATGCGCAAGAGGGGTCTTTATAGTACTCTTGCAAACGGCTAAAATTTTCTTACTAAGCCAAAGAAAAAGTAAAATTTTCTTACTAAGTCAAAAAAAATATATATATTATATATATATATATATATATATATAAAACGTGCAAGAATTATATGTGTTGGAGTAATAATGTAATCAGCATTTGCTTTATTTTGTAGGCAGCATTTGTGAAAGATATTTCAACGTTGGACAGCCGAAGCGAAGTAAGCATATCAACTTGGACTTGAGTTTGGACAATATTTGAATCAGTCATTTCGAAATTCAATTCGTTTTACGTAAGAAGCCGTTTGCTTTTGTAGAGTTGGGATGAAAATTGAGGACTACAAACAACGTAGCTTAATAGGAGACTATTATTTTATCATTATTATTATTATTATAAAATATTTTATTAGTATTTTCGTGATGACGTATCTTGGAGATATTGGATATGTCGCGCCATGAAAGTTTGCACATTACTGACCTGTTGACCACATATAATATTAATATAATGGGATTTGATTTAAAAAAAAAACACACACACACACAAAGAAAAGAAAAGTAAAAAGCGTATAAGTGGATTGTTTTGTCATTTTCTAAGGAAGGCCGAGATTTTTGAAAAATTCCTCTTTGTTTCTGTAATGCTATGTTTGATAGGAGGGATGAAAAATAAAAAGAAAGAAAATGTAAAGTATTTAGGTGGGAAAAAAAAAGAAGAAGACATATTTTCCTTTATATTTTTAGTAGAAGAAAGAGAGAGAACAAAAAAAAGGAAATGTCAAATTTAATATATTTTATAATTATATTCTTATATAAATTAGAAGATAATATAGAATTAAGATCAAAATAGTCAATTTACAAACCATTTTTTTGTCAAAGTTTTCTCTATCTCCTTTAATTCTATTTTTCCACTCTATCAAACAACTTAAGATTTTATATTTCTTCTCTAACATCACTCCTCAAACTTCGTTCCTCTCTAATTTTCCACCCTACAAAACATGGGCTAATTAAGTTTTTAAAGATTTCATTGAATCTCTGTATAGTTTTTACCTGTTATAACAAAATATTATGCAATTTTGTTTTCTTATTTGTCCCTAAAATAAGTAATACTATTTCAATTTCACCTTAGATTTTGATTTTTAAGTACTGGCATTTTGAATTTAATATCTCAAATAAGTTAAAATCAACTTAACTACTGTATAATTTCGTAAGTTTTTGAACTCTGAAATTTAAAACTAAATTAAATTATATTGTAAGCTTAGTTCATTATGAAAATAGATACAAATAAACGGTGATAAAAGATTTTAACATTGTAGTTTTCGTAAAATTTTGTATTAATTCAAATTCCCCTAAAAAACATTTATGGCTTCGCCGCTTCCTTCCTGTTGTTCTTCATGTTCATGTCGTCGTCCACGCATCATTCTGCCCTCCTTGTGCTTCCTCCGCCTTGTCCTCTTTTCTAAGGCACATATATGGCGGTAGCCTCGTTGCGGCCGTCGTCGGTGTTACCATGGGTGAAATTTGTTTCAACATTTTTAATCATTTCATAGTTATTATGACTCTTATTCTTATGTCTTATTGGTTTGTCTCCAATACCTTATGGTTGATTTTTCTTTCCAAACTTCATTGAATTCTACTTTGCTAGTCACCATGTCTTGGGAAGAAATGCCGAAAGTAGGCATTTATGTTAGTTAAAAAAAAATTCCCAAAATAAGCTTTTTTACTTTAAATTAATATTTCGTTTTTATTGTGACAAAAAATACTGCAACAGAAGCTAAGATCAAAGCATATGACTCAAATATAGTTCATTTCCATTTTGGTTTAAGCAAACACATAAATAAAATTAGTAATAACTCTGGTTCCGAATCCCGTAATCCAAGTAAATAGCTTATTTGGATTCTGAATTCATATTCTAAATCCTACATGTTCCAAATCTTACTCATTCCAATTCATGTTAACTCCGATTACCTTGCAAAAATGTACTGGCATTATAGGGCCATCGTTATCGGACAGATCGTTGGAGGTCTTTGCCTAGCTGGTGAAGATTTTACGATAGTTGGTATCCTTGTAGGAGATGGAGGAAGAAATTAGTTTCTTTTACAAGATTGTTGGCCTTTTCTTTTGTTTTTTATTTTTATTTTTTTTACAAGATTGTTTGCTTAGTTTTCATTGTCTTTATGTTGTCGTCGCTTATTCTATTTAGTTAGTTTAGTTTATTGTAGCTTCTAGATTCTTTTCCTTTTTGCAACCTTTTTTTTTCCTCTAAGATCGTTGTGGTGATCGGTTTTCTGTTGTTTTCATTGTCATTTTCATGTGCACGTCACTACTGTGGTTCTTTATAATGTGTCGTTTTTTACTATCGTTATATTTTATTCATTTCACTTTTCTTTTAAAGTACACTGTCACTTTATAGATTGTTGTTGTCCATTTGGTTTGTTGTCCTCTATTTATTTGTGTGTGAGTATGAGTGAGTGTGTGTGTGTGTGTGTGTTTTTATTTTTATTTTTTTCCTTCTTCTCTCTCTCTCTTTTTTTTTTGGTCTAAGTTTGTTGTCGGTTTTCACTTTCTGTTGTTTGTGATTGCTGTTATGAGATTGTTTGAATTTCTAGTTTTTTCATTTTCAGTTTGTTGTCGTTTTGAAAAAAGATGTCCATTGTTTTGTGTAAAACGAGGGTGTAAATGTTATTATTATTGTCAAGAGATTTTCTGATAATTTTGTGTAAATATTATTCTCCTTCTCGATTATTTTCAGTTCTGAAGCTGATGTCGTTTTTTGAGTTGATAATCATCTCATTATTGTTAATTTGTAATTGTTGTTGTTGTTGTTGTTTTTTTTTTTTTTTTTTTTTGTAAGTTGGGGGATTTTGTAATCGTATTTTAACATAACATAGTTGTGCGTTTCTTGCCGTTTCAGTTTGACGTTCTTTTTCTTATTTATGGATGCGTGATTAAGATCCTTTTAATATCTGAAGATTTTTTTTTTTGGGGTTAAAAATCGTTGTCGTTTAAAATTTTATGTCGTTTTCAGGTTGTTATCTTTTAAAGGTTGAGTCGTTTCCTGAAATTTTGTTATCTCTAGTTCATTGGGGTCCTTATAAATATTATGCGGTCAGTTTATTACCAAAACAAATATATATATGAAGAAGTCAAACGACAGCACTAAAAATATCTGTTACAAAGCATCCGTTTTCAAAAAGGAAAAAAAAAAAAAAAAAATTGTGAACAGCCCAATCTTGAATTTAGACGTAAAGAAAGTACACAAACTCAAGAAGTAAGAATAATGTCTCTAAATCAGAAATCAATTGAATTAATTCAACAACGCCCTTACATCTGTCGACACTTGGGCATAATTTATCATTATTTATTTCAAGCTAAGTATATTTTTTAAATAATAAGTAGCACTATAGAAGCAAGTTTCTTTTTCTTATCAGAACATACAAAGAAAAGCATCATTTCTTTGCAAAATCAATGGTAAGCTTTCCATCGTGGGCCTTTTTGTAGAAATGCTTGACGTAGTCAGAGTACAGAACCGGTTTATAGATCGGTTCCTCTCCGGTACTGGCAAGCACTTCCGGCAAGGGAGCGATGATATCGGTTGGCCTTGGGTTGACAAATATTGGAACTGAGATCCTGTTACTTTCTCCATTGGCTGCGACTCTATGCTCAATGCTTCTGTATCGTCCGTTGCTGAATATTTGCAGTGCATCGCCAATGTTTATAACAAGAGACCCTTTTACTGGTGGGACATGAACCCAACAGTCTCTAGCCTCCACTCGCACGTAAAGACCACCGATGTCGTCTTGAAGGAGAACGGTAAGTGTGGAGACATCGGAGTGGCGACCAACTCCGACGGTGAGCTCCGGACTTGGACAAATAGGATAGTAATTCAGGTTAATCCTCCTTGAACCTGAGATAAGCTTCTCTTTTTCACTATCTATCTCCGTCACGTTTAGCCCCTTCATTAGCACACGCAATAGTTGGTTTACAACCTTCTCACTTTTATTCATGTATTCCAATACGTGATCCCTGAAAAAGGTAATTGAATAAGGAAGAGTTATTGACATATTAATGTATACATAATGATTAAGCAGGCATGTAGTGGGAAATTACATTGATGCAAATTACAGGCCGTCATGATCTCACGATAATCAACTAATTATAATTTTTGTAATAGCATAAAAAATGATCAATTATGTTTTTCATGATATCTGTTGAACCGATGTCACAGTGAGAATCTAATGATACTATAAGTGATATGTTTAGGGATCGAACATAAGACTCTACATGTTGCAACTCAGGGCTCATAGCCCAATCTCAACAGATAGACCAAGCACTAAATGTGTACTCTCGCTGTAGGTAAAAAATAGAGCCTGAATTGGGAGATGGGGAGTCTTAAATGGCCATCTCTCAACCATTATATGCCACCAATGACTAGTAATTAGTTTGCATATGCATGAATTAAGTAGCTAGATTTCAAATTTTCTTACCTGCAAACAGAAGGCCACAGTGTAGAGGCCTCATCCTCAGAAACGTAAAAGAGACTGAGGTAATCTTTCCATTCTAAAGCCTTCTCCACTTCCGGGATAAAGCTGGTCATGTACCGTACATTATTGGACACCGTATTCTCTTTAGAATACTTGTTCTTCTCCTCAGCAGGCATGTCAAAGAACCGGCATGTCGCCTCTTTGACGTTATCGAGCACTTCGATGGGCACGTCATGGTTGATGATCTGAAAGAAACCCCATTTCTCCGCGGCATCCTGGATGGACGACGCCACATTAGGATCGTCCCAGTTAGAGACATCGATGATCGGAATAGACTCTCCAACTATGACCTTGTTCATGGACCTCTCTTCAAGAGGCTGGACATACTGTTTGGGGATGGATTTGATGCCAGTTTCTGAGAGACCCTTTGCACCATTGCCTTTGTTTATGACAAAGTCAGTGACATGATCGGAGTCGTAACTGATTTTGGAAGGCGCCATGGATCAGTTTGAAAGAGCCTAAAAGATTTAGACGAATATGGTAAAGAGTTTGTAGGCTAAGTAGAAGAAGAAGAAAGAAGCTTTGGGTGTGTTGTTTACAAGCCATGCGCAAGAGGGGTATTTATAGACTCTTGGAAACGGCTAAAAATTCTTGGTAAAGAAAATGTAGAAAAGAACTAAAAGTTCAAGAATTTGTGTTGGAATAATATTTCTATTCAGCATTTGTGTAAGATATTTCAACGTTGGACAGCCCTTGCAAATTAGCACATCAACTTGGACTTGGGTTGGACAAATTATTCACTCTCACCTTTTAAAATTTTATATTGGTTTTACGTAAAACTTTCGTTGTATGTGATGATACCAATACTATAATTTATATATAATATATTTGATATAGTACTTCATATACAATAATTTATCTCTCGTTAGCATTATTAGGTTTTGAAACTTATAAACTAAAATTATAGTACTTGATAATAATTTATTTTTTTTTAAACTGTTATAATGATTAAATGAAAAAGATGAGATACCAATTAATAAAAATCAAATATTAAATTCTACCTGGCTCTCTTAGTGGGAAATTTCCATCAAATTTTGCACATAGCATATTGTACATTAAAGGAATATCATTCAATTAGATAGCGTTAACTTGTTAACCAAAGAAATATTGAATATCATTCAATGTTCAATATGTGCAAGGAAATATTGCACATTGTCGACTTGTTGACCAAATATTATTGGTGAGCGTATTAATTGGATTTTGTATGTCGTTTTCTAAGGTAACTTCCTGGAATTTTTGCCTTTTTTTAACTATCTGTACTCTCGACTTTTCCTCCTTGTAGACCCTCGGTTGGTGGCAGTCTCAATGGGGGAGCTCGATCGTTAGTGTCGACCAAGAGAATATGGATATTCATTTCCACGTTCTTTTTATTTCGAATCTTAATCGTATTTTTCTTATTTTTATCTATTAATTTTTATTTCAAATTTTTTTACCTCCATTCTTGACCTTTTTGTTCCAGAATTGAATTGTTGGTGTTTATCTATACATATGTAACAATTGCCAAATGGGCAATATTGTTCACGGTTTTTCAACCAAAACAAGTGCTTTGCTTGATACGCTCGTTTTGATTCCTCTTTCTTTGCAGGAGCGCGCTTCTGTTTTCCCTTTCCTAGTAGTTTTCCTTCCCTTTTCTGTCTTCGTTTCGGTCCGTCTCCTTCCTTTTGTTTTTTTTTTTTTTGTTTTTTTATTTCCCAAAAAATTTGACTTCTCTCATTTTGGTCCATTGTTTTTTGGCTTTTCTTAAAAGTTTATTTCAAATATCTCTATTTGAAACATTTTTTCTCTTGATTTGTCAATAATGTACTACAGACGACATTTAAAATATGTCATAAAATGAATTCCACGACATTTTTGAAAAGTCATTGAAAGGGGGGTGCCGTGAAAAGTATGATGTTTTAACGACATTTTCTTAATGTCGTGATCTATGTCGTGAATTCTTTGTCCTCAACATTAGAGTAATGTCATCTATTACTTTCCCGTTTGTATTTGTTACATATCACAACTGTTCAAAAATGTCATGATTTGTATATATTACAACAATTAAACAATGTCATGATTAGAAATGTTTACGACTTTGAAAGCATGTTTTAATAGAAAAAACCATGACATTGGATAAGTGTCATGTATTCTTTAATTATTAAAAAAATGAATTTCAATAAAATAAAATTTATTGTTGATTAATTATAATTACATAGATATAAATTTTTGAATACACGAATTATTAAAAAAAATTGCCCCAAATAATTTTTTATTGTTGATTACTTATAATTATAAATATAAATTTTGATTCATAGTATTAATAAAAAAAATTATTACATAATACAAAAAAAAAAAAAAAACTTTCAGTGACAATAAATTTCTAAAAGCTATTGCAAATGCATTTGAATTGGCGGTATTGTTCAAGGAATTCCTTTTCTATCTTTTACACCTTCAAAGAGTTGCTTCTCTTTCACCATTTCTAGCAAGCTTCTTTCTCAACTTGGTATCTCCTCATAAGGCTTTTTTCTTGGGCACTAATGTTCTTCCACTACTAATATCTTGAGACACTTAACTGCATTCGCTTTGCCACTAAAGTTTACTGTGGCATTCGAAATAACTCTAACAATCATATCCTTTAGTCCATCTTCAAAAGGCATAACTTCTCATGTCTCTTTTGATCTTCTAATGCAGTTTTGCATAGAAAGAGAGATAAGGTAAATGCTCTCAACTTCTCACTACTGTCATATCATATGAATCTATATATATATATATATATATATATATTTTTCAGTGAAGCTTTTTTGTTTCTTATTCAATGCAGATGCATATCAAAATCTGCGTACATGTTGAAAGAACAAAAAAAAGAAAAAAACACAACAGCGATTATGGTTCTTTATAATCAAATTTCTCGGCTTTTCTATATAAATCTTCTACTTTATTTTCTAATTCTTCTAGATATTTTTCTTTCTTTTTTATGTTATCATAATCTGGTTTCATTTTAACTCTGCTTTGCTTTAACCATTTCTATTATTTGTATTCGGTAATGTTCTAAGCGTACTATTTCTTTACTATAAAGGGAAATAAAAAATTGAGGACTATATATAGAACAGCGTAAGCTTCAAAGGAGACTACTATTTTAGTAATTTCGCGGTGGCGTATCTGATATTGATTTACATGTCACAAGGAAATATTGCACATTGTTGACTTGTTGACCAATTATTATTCGTGAGTGTATTAATTGGATTTTATCCAAAAAAAAAAAAAGGAGACTAGTATTGTTTGTCGTTTTCTAAGGTAACTTTCTGGTTTTTGTCTTTTTTTTAAACTCTGTCCTCTTGACTCTGCTTTCGACTTTTCCTCTTTGTAGGCGCATGGTTGGTGGCAGTCTCAATGGGGCGCTCGTTAGCGACGACCAGAGAATATGGAAATCATTTCCACATTCTTTCCATTTCAAATCCGTTATCCTTATTATTTGTCTTTTCAAAACTTTTTTTCTTTTTGAAATACTTTTGTGTTCAAATTCTTAAATTTAGATAATAGAAATATTAGAACCACTTACGGCCTTGTATTGGTATTGTTTTGAAAATGATTTGGAAAGGAAATTCATAGTTTTCAATAAAAATGGTTTGAAAATTATTATAAAATAACGTATATTTTGCACAAAATCAGCAAACAAAAATGAATATAAAAAATTGTTTTTATTTTTTTTATTAATAAATGAGAAAATCAAATAAAGTTGTTTTACTAGTTTCATTTTTATTTTTCATTTTCTATAGCATATATACTCAATAAACAGTTCATAAATATACCCAAACACAATTTTATTTTTCTGTGTACTCAAATTACTTTTTCTAGAAACACAATCAAACAAAACTTTGAAAACTATCTCATTTTTATTTTTATTTCATATTTAGAATAAAATCATTTCCAAATTGCTTACAAACGGCCCTTACTTTCACTTGCTAACTTCTACTTTTGCAACTTGTCTTGATATTTTCCTAAAATACGTGAAAAGAAGAAACTTACCTTCTTTTTTTTTATTTGGGTCATGTATTACAAAGAATATTATTCTTCCCCACCCCTAATATGCTCTTTTTACCTATTCATTCTTAAACTTTTTATTCCAAAAAAAAAAAAATTGAATTGTTGGTGTTTATCTATACATATATAACAATTGCCAAAATGGGCAGTACTTTCTCAGTTTTTCAACCAAAATAAGTGTTTTGCTTGGCACGCTAGTTTTGGTTCCTCTCTCTTTCTCTCTATTTTTTTTTTCGTTTTGGTCCGTCTCTTCCTTTGTCTTATTTCCCCAAAAATTTGACTTCTCTCATTATTTGGTCCCTTTTTTTTTTTTGGCTTTTCTTAAAAGTTTATTTCAAATATCTCTATTCGAAATATTTATTCTCTTGACTTGTCACTATTAAAACAAATATTGTCAAAGATGTCCCGACATAAATAATTAAGTATAATCTTATCAAAATATTATTAAATTAAATGTAACCTTCGACAATACTTTTTTCTTCTAATTTCTTACTAGAATTATATTCTCAAATATTGTCCTTTTCAGGGGGGCAAAAAAAAACGAAAACAAAAACAAAAACTGGCTAAAGAACAGCGTAGCTTCAAAGGAGACTATTATTTTATTATTAATTTCGCTGTGGCGAATCTGATATTGATGTATAATGTCATGCCAAGGAAATATTGCAAATTGTTGACTTATTGACCAAATATTATTGGCTTGTGTAGTAATTGGATTTTAACCAAAAATATTAAAAAGGAGACTAGTATTGTTTGTCGTTTTCTAAGGTGACTTCCTGGTTTTTGCCTTTTTTTTAAAACTCTGTACTCTCGACTTTTCCTCCTTGTAGACCCATGGTTGGTGGCAGTCTCAATGGGAACGCTCGTTAGTGTCGACCAAGAGAATATGGGTATTCATTTCCACGTTCTTTTTGATTTCAAATCTTTATCATATTTTTCTTATTTTAATCTATTAATTGTCTTTTCCGAACTATTTTGATAACTCATTTAATTGTTTAAGTATTAGTATTTATTTTGTGTTCAAATTCTTAAATTTAGATGAGAGAAATGTTAGAACCACTTAAGTCCCATTTGGTATTGTTTTGAAAATGGTTTGGAAAGGAAACTCATGGTTTTCAATAAAAGTGTTTTGGAAATGATTTTAAAGTAGCATTTGTTTTGCATAAAATTAATCAGCAAGCAGAAATGAAAATAAAAAATCGTTATCATTTTTTTATTAGTGAGTGAAAAAATCAAATAAAGTTATTTGTCAGTTTCATTTTCATTTTTTATAGTATAGACACTCAATAAACACTTTCATTAATATACCCACACACAATTTTTATTTTACTGTGTACTCAAATTAATTTTTCTAGAAACACAATCAAACAAAATTTTAAAAAATATCTCAAAATTATTCTCATTTTATTTTATATTCAGAACAAAAACATTTCCAAAATGCTTATAAACTGCCCTTACATTGTCACTTGCTAACTTCTACTTCTGTAACTTGTCTTCATATTTTCCTAAAATAAATTAAACAAAAAAAGAATATTATTCTTCCCCACACCTGGTATGCTCTTTTTACCTCCATTCTTGACCTTTTTGTTCCAGAATTGAATTGTTGGTGTTTATCTATACATATATAACAATTGCCAAATGGGCAATATTTTTCACGGTTTTTCAACCAAAACAAGTGTTTTGCTTGATACGCTCGTTTTGATTCCTCTTTCTTTGCAGGAGCGCACTTCTGTTTTCCCTGTCCTAGTAGTTTTCCTTCTCTTTTCTGTCTTCTTTTAGGTCCGTCTCCTTCCTTTTGTTTTTTAGTTTTTTTTATTTCCCCAAAAATTTGACTTCTCTGATTTTGGTCCCTTGTTTTTTGGCTTTTCTTAAAAGTTTATTTCATATATCTCTATTTGAAATATTTTTTCTCTTGATTTGTCACTATTAAAACAAATATTCTCAAAGATGTCCCCACATAAATATTCAAGTATAATCGGATAAAATATTGTTAAATTAAATGTGATCTTAAACAGTTCTCTTTTCTTTAATTTATTACTAGAATTATTTTCTCAAATATGGTCCTTTTAAGGGGGAAAACAAAAACAAAAACAAAAGTTCCGTTTTTTTTTTTTTTCAGAAAAAAAATGCTACTTCTCAAACATTTTTTTCCTTCTCAAATAGAATCCTTAATATAGTTGAGTTTCGATCTAATTTGTTCTTACAAAATAATATTTCAATGAGAATAAAGCATGCAAAAAATTCAATACATACTATGCATGTGTGTGTGTGTTTTTTTTTTTTTTTTTTTCATTAGTATCTTTTAATGGTTCAAAAAAAGTCATCACAGCTAAACTATTTGGCTATCTTAGTGGGAAGTTTCCCACAAAATTTAGGACATAGAATATTTTACATTAAAATAAAATCATTCAATTAGATTTATAAGAATTGGGTTAGGACTCATCTCCAAAAGTAAGTTCAAAGAGAGAGGGTACTAACATCAAAGCAACCCTGTAACTTAATAATGTGATAAATTCACAAACTAACGTCATCCCTTACGAGTTTCATGTCATGCAAATGAGACGGGTCCAAATCCACTTGTAAAATCCACCTCTGATAGGAAATTAAATGAAATGAAGATAGAATTCATCTCAAAAGCTAATTTAAAAGAAGACGTCAAATTCACAAATAAAAACAGCACAACAACTTAATAATTTAATGATAGAGATAAGATTATAATCTAATAATACTTTTTTTTTTGTCTACTTATTCAAATGTCAAAATTTATTATCCGTTGATGCTCTAGTAAGCCGTATGCTTTTGGGAACTAGGCATCACCCGGGAATAAAAATTGAGGACCACAAAAGAGCAGCTTAACTTCGAAGGCGACTATTATTTAACAAGTAATTTCATGGTTGCGTGTATGTTATTGCTTTATATGTCACACCAAGGAAAGATTGCACGTTGTTGACTTGTTGACCAAATATTATTGGTGATGTATTAATTGAATTTTATCCAAAAATAAAAAAAAAGAGACTAATATTGTTTGTCGTTTTCTAGGGTAACTTCCTGGTTTTTTTTGCCTTTTTTAAACTCTGTCCTCTTGGCTATGCTCTCGACTTTTCCTCTTGACTCTGCTTCCGACTTTTCCTATTTGTTGGCGCATGGTTGGTGGCAGTCACAAAGGGGGCGCTCGTTAGTGTCGACCAGAGAAAATGGAAATAATTTCCACATTCTTTTAATTTAAAATCTGTCATCTTACTTTCTTGTTTTATTATTTGTATTTTCAAAACTATTTTGATAATTAATTTAGTTGTTTAAGTATCAGTATTTATTTTGTGTTTGAATTCTTAAATTTAGATGAGAGAAATATAAGAACCACTCAAGTCATGTTCGTTTTTGTTTAAAAAACAGTTTGGAAAAAAAAAAAAACACATAGTTTTCAATGAAAGTATTTTGCAAATGATTTATAAATAACGTTTGTTGGGCACATAATCAGCGAACAGAAATAAAAACTAAAAAACCATTTTCACTTTTTTTTAATTAATGAATGAGAAAATCAAATAAAGTTGTTTTGCCAGTTTCATTTTCATTATCTATAGCATATATACTCGATAAACACGTTCATAAATATACACACACTTTTTTTTTTTGGGTGTACTCAAACTAATTTTTCTAGAAACACAATCATGCACTATTTTAAAAAAATATCTCAAAATCGTTCTCATTTTTATTTTTAGATTCAGAATAAAATCATTTTCAAACTGCTTATAAACGGCCCTTCCTTTGTCACTTGCTAACTTCTACTTCTGCAACTTGTCTTCATATTTTCCAAAAAAACATGAAACAAATAAAAACATTATTTTTTTTATGTCATTTATTACAAAGAATATTACTCTTCACCACCCCTATTATGCTCTTTTTACCTCCACTCTTAAACTCTTTATTCCAAAATTGAATTGTTGGTGTTTATCTGTACATATATAACAATTGTCAAAATGGGCAGTACTGTTCTCAGTTTTTCAACCAAAACAAGTGTTTTGCTTGATGCTCTCGTTTTGATTCCTCTTTTTCTTTTCTTTTTTTTTTAAAGATAAAAAAAAATTCTACTTTTCAAACATTTTTTTCCTTCTTAAATATGATCCTTAATATAATTGAGTTTCTATCTAATTTGTTCTAAATAAAAGCATGCAAACAATTCAACACACATGCATAACATGTGTATTTTGACTAATAGTTCAAAAAAGTCATCTCAATTAAACTATTTATTTTCATTCTTCGTTCGCCCACATGTAATGTTGTTTTACAGTATTTGTTCTTTCGTGTTCTGTGAATTTTTTAATTTGTTAAGAGCGTACAACTCTTTTCTTTTTCTCTCAGTTTTTTGTTTTATATAATATAGAACTACAAGATTTATTTTAATGAAAATTCAGAGTCATATATGAAAACTTTACAAAACAATAAACTTAGTTTTTTATAAATAAACAAATATTATTTTTTCTAAACGTGGTTATATGCATGAAGTCACCTGTTGAAAATTCATTTTCTTTACTTTTTTTTTAAAAAAAAATTAAAATTGTATGTATAATGGCATGAAACATATGTATTATGGCATGTTTGTAGTATATAAATAGAAAGAATATGATTTGGAGTTTTGTTTGTTTGTTTGGTTTTTTAATTATTATTTATTATATATATTTTTTTAAGATAAACGGAAACAAGTGGTAAAAGGAAAAACTAACTAGTGATAGAGGGTTACAAAGAGAGTGATTCTAAAATCGTTGTTGTTTAAAATTTTTTGTCATTTTCAAATTGTTATCTTTTATATTGTGTCGTTTGTTGATCTTTTGTTATGTATACATATATATATTTATATATATATTTTGGAGTAAATGACGGTGACAAGTATCAGCAGGTATACTCAGGCATCTCTATCATATCAGCACCCCTTAGTTTCCTCTTCACTTTCTTATCCCATTGTTTAATTAATAGAAAAAGAAGAAAAAAAATGCAAAAAATTGAAAAGAAAAGAAGAAGGCAAAAAAGATAAAACATGAACCTTAATGAAGGCAACCCTATTGAAACAAAGATGGACCCTGTAACCGGAGACCAATATCAAAGAAGTAAGCTGTAACTCGCATTTGAAACGTGAAGAATCTCAAAGATACTTTGTTATATTTAGTTTGCTGTGGGACTTACAAATATTATGCACTTAGTTGGTCTGCTCAGTCGGGTAATATGTATAAAATTCATGTATATGTTATAGTCCAAACGACATTAACATAAACATCAATTACAAAACATTCATTCAAAAAACAAAAAAACAAAAACAAAAAGCATCCCAATGTTGAATTCAGTCGTAATGAAAGTACATAAACTCAAGAGGTGAGAAAAATGTCTCCGGATCAGAAAATAATAAACTTTATTCATCACTAATAACCTTACATCTTTCAACACTGCTTGTTTTTATTTATTTCATTATCTATAGAAGCACGTTTATTCTTATCAGAACATACACAGAAAAACATTATTTCTTCGCAAAATCAATGGTAAGCTTTCCATCGTGGGCCTTTTTGTAGAAATGCTTGACGTAGTCCGAGTACAAAACCGGTTTATAGATCGGTTCCTCTCCAGTACTAGCGAGCACTTCAGGCAAGGGAGCGATGATATCGGTTGGCCTTGGGTTGACAAATATTGGAACAGAGATCCTGTTACTTTCTCCATTGGCTGCGACTCTATGCTCAATGCTTCTGTATCGTCCGTTACTGAATATTTGCAGTGCATCACCGATGTTAATAACAAGAGACCCTTTTACTGGTGGGACATGAACCCAACTGTCTCTAGCCTCTACTCGCACGTAAAGCCCACCGATGTCATCTTGAAGGAGAACGGTAAGTGTGGAGACATCGGAGTGGCGACCAACTCCGACAGTGAGCTCCGGACTTGGACAAACAGGATAGTAATTCAGGTTAATCCTCCTTGAACCCGAGATAAGCTTCTCTTTTTCACTATCTATTTCTGTCACATTTAGCCCCTTCATTAGCACTCTTAAAAGTTGGCTTATAACTTTCTCGCTCTTGTTCATGTATTCCGACACTTGATCCCTGAAAAAGATGACACAATAAGATCAACTTATTCACATGAATATGTATATAAAATGATTAAGAAATTTTAATGCAAAAATAGGCAGTCATGATCTGACGATTATCAATTAGTTAATATATATATATATATATATATATATTTTTACACAGACAAAAAATAAATAAATGAATAAAATAAAAGAGAACGACACTTCACATGTTTTGAGCAACACCACAATCATGATAATTTATCAATACCACATGTGGAATGGTTAGGGATCCAACATTCCCAATGGATAGGCCAGGCACCAAAGGTGCACTTTCGCTATTGCCACAGGTAATATGGGTAAAAATTGAATTTGAATTGGGTGCATGAGGAACTTTAAGTGGTCATCCCTCTACTAGTAATAAGTATGCATATGCATAAATCCGTTTTGATCCTAAGATTAAATTCAAATTTTTGCAAGAGAAAAAAACGTTTTGAATAGGGTCTGAAAAGTGTGTCAAAACGGAGTGCTAAATAAAATAATGAGTCTAGATTTCAACTTTTCTTACTTGCAAGCAGAAGGCCACAGCCTAGAGGCCTCATCCTCAGAAACGTAAAAGAGACTGAGGTAATCTTTCCATTCCAAAGCCTTCTCCACCTCAGGAATAAAGCTGGTCATGTACCGAACATTATTGGACACCGTATTCTCTTTAGAGTACTTGTTCTTCTCCTCAGCAGGCAAGTTAAAGAACCGGCATGTCGCCTCTTTAACATTATCGAGCACTTCGATGGGCACGTCATGGTTGATAATCTGAAAGAAACCCCATTTCTCCGCGGCCTCCCAGATGGACGACGCCACTTTAGGGTCGTCCCAGTTAGAGACATCGATGATCGGAATAGACTCTCCGACTATGACCTTGTTCATGGTCCTCTCTTCAAGAGGCTGGACATATTGTTTGGGGATGGCTTTGATGCCAGTTTCTGAGAGACCCTTTGCACCATTGCCTTTGTTTATGACAAAGTCAGTGACATGATCGGAGGCATAACCGGTTTTGGAAGGCGCCATTGATCGGATTGAAAGTGTATAAGCTAAAGAGTAGTTTGTAGGTAAAGTAGAAAATGAAGAAAGAAACTTATGAATGTAGTGCTTCACAAGCCATGCGGAAGAGGGGTTTTTATAGTACTCATGCATGCTTACAGTTACGGCTAAAAAATTCTTATTTCGGAATTAAAAAAAGGAAGAAAAGAACAAAACGTGCAAGAATATATGTATTGGAATCATATTCTAGTCCTCTTTTGGCTAAGATATTTCAACTTTGGACAGCCCATGCGAGCTGGCACGTTATCTTGAAATTCTGTTTTTCAATCTCACATTTTGAAATTCTGTTTGGTTTACGTAAGAAGACAATTGTTTTAATGAAAATTATAAGATATTTCAGAGTTAAGACACTCCATATACTCCATATATATGCTTTGTGTACTCTGTTTTTATTTCAAAGTTAAGACAATCGTAGCTTAGAAGGAGACTATTAATTTATTAGTATTCTCGTTATGGCGTATATATTTGGGTATGTGGCGCCAAGGAAGTTTGCACATTACTGACCTGTTGACCACAAATTATTTTGATAATAGGATTAATTTGATTAAAAAAAAGAAAAAAAACAGACGGTTGTTTGTCATTTTCTAAGGTTTCTTCCTGCCGTTCTTCATTATGTTCACGTCTTTGTTTCCATTCCCTTATGCGAAGATTTAAAGAACACCTATATATATATATATATATATATATATGTATATCGACATGCATACATATGTAAGATCAAAAAAAGATAAAACTTACATATAGCACTGATAAAATCCCTGTAGCGAGTTTGACACATCTTTTTGAATATAAAAAATATTATCAAATCATATTCAATTTTACTGTTCTAAAATCTGCATGCAGCGCATTAATTTTCTTTCTCAAAAATATATTCATTTTATATTTTCAATTCAAATTAAAAATTTTCAATTAGAATGCAAGGCTGGTATTAGAGTTTCAAATATATATAAATAAAAATATTTAGAAAAAATTATTGAATGAAAACATACAAAAAATAAGTTGCAAAATTGGACAATTTGTGATGAGTAATTATTTAGAAAAAAAAAAGACAAAATGAAAATAAAAAAGGAAATGGGCCAGATGTTCCCCAAGGAAATAACCATGTGGCCTAAGTAAAAAATAAGCAATTCACCACATATTGCAACAAGTTCCCCAGAAAGGCCCATAAAAACGTCATCATTTCGTATTCTTAGAATGAGATTTTCATTGCATATTAGCATGCTTACAACGACTTTAGCATTTAGCATTACTCACAAAATATGTAAGAAAAATATAGAAAACTCTATGTGTGTGCGCATATATATATATATATATATATATATATATATATATATATTATGGAGTCCTAGACGGGGTTCCCGAATACCCAAACGACATGAGAGACAAAAGTATCCAATTATATGACCTGGACGACAACAAATTTGTGGTCAATAAAGTCCTAATATCTCAACCTAAATTTGTTTATTTTTCTCATCCATTTTGCAGCTATATGTTTTTGTTATCTATATTAAATTCTATTTGGCTATCATAGTGGGAAGTTTCCCATCAAATTTAGCACAGTACATATTTTACTTTCAAACAATATCATTCAATTAGATAGTTTTAAATGAATTTGGGCAAAACTCATCTCCAAAAGATAGTTCAAAGAGAGAAGGTACTAACATCACAACAACCCAGTAACTTAATGATGTGATAAATTCACAATCTAACATCATCTCTTATGAGTATCATGTCATGCAAATAGGATGGGTCCAAATCTACTCGTAAAATCCACCTCTATAGCATATTAATGAGCTTAAGATAGAATTTATCTCAAAAGCTAATTTAAAAGAAGACGTCCAATTCACAAATAAAAACAACACAATAGCTTAATAACTTTAACCATAGAGATAAAATTATAATCTAATAGTACTTTTTTTTTATTTACTTATTCAAATGTCGAAATCTACTATCCGTAGATGCTGTAGTAAGCCGTATGCTTTTGGGGACTATGCGTCACTAGGGAATAAAAATTGAGGACTACAAAGAGCAGCTTAACTTCAAAGGAGACTATTATTTAACTAGTAATTTCTCGGTTGCGTGTATGATATTGATTTATATGTCACACGAAGGAAAGATTGCACATTGTCGACTTGTTGACCATATAGTATTGGTAATGCATTAATTGGATTTTATCCAAAAATATAAAAAAAGAGACTAATATTGTTTGTCGTTTTCTAGGGTAACTTCCTGGTTTTTTTTGTCTTTTTTTTAACTCTGTCCTCTTGACTATGCTCTCGACTTTTCCTCTTGACTCTGCTTCCGACTTTTCCTCTTTGTAGGCGCATGGTTGGTGGCAGTCACAAAGGGGGCGCCCGTTAGTGTCGACCAGAGAAAATGGAAATAATTTCCACATTCTTTTCATTTAAAATCTGTCATCTTACTTTCTTATTTTATTATTTGAATTTCAAAACTATTTTGATAATTAATTTAGTTGTTTAAGTATCAGTATTTATTTTGTGTTCGAATTCTTAAATTTAGATGAGAAATATAATAACCACTTAAGTCTTGTTTATCATTGTTTAAAAAACAGTTTGGAAAAAAAAAACACATAGTTTTTAATAAAAGTATTTTGGAAATGATTTTTAAATAACGTTTGTTGGGCACAAAATCAGCGAACAGAAATAAAAACAAAAAAAAAATCATTTTCATTTTTTGTTATTAATGAATGAGAAAATCGAATAAAATTGTTTTGCCAGTTTCATTTTCATTTCTATAGCCTATACACTCAATAAACACGTTCATAAATATACACAAACACACTTGTTTTTTTTTTTTTTTGGTGTACTCAAACTAATTTTTCTAGAAACACAATCAAGCACTATTTTAAAAAATATCTCAAAACAAGAACTATTTTAAAAAAATATCTTAAAATCGTTCTCATTTTTATTTTAGATTCAGAACAAAATCATTTTCAAAATGCTTATAAATGACCCGTCCTTTGTCACTTGCTAACTTCTACTTCTGCAACTTGTCTTCATATTTTCCAAAAAAAAAAAAAAAAAAAAACATGAAACAAATAAAAACGTTATTTTTTTTATGTCATTTATTACGAAGAATATTACTCATCACCACCCCTATTATGCTTTTTTTACCTCCACTCTTAAACTCTTTATTCCAAAATTGAATCGTTGGTGTTTATCTGTACATATATAACAATGGCCAAAATGGGCAGTACTGTTCTCGGTTTTTCAACCAAAACAAGTGTTTTGCTTGATGCTCTCGTTTTGATTCCTCTTTTTCTTTTCTTTTCTTTTCTTTTCTTTTCAGATAAAAGAAATTCTACTTTTCAATCATTTTTTTCCTTCTTAAATATAATCTTTAATATAATTGAGTTTCTTTCTAATTTGTTCTAACTAAAAAATATTTTAATAAGAATAAAGCATGCAAACAATTCAACACACATGCAAAGCATGTGTATTTTCACTAATAGTTCAAAAAAGTTTCACAATTAAACTATTTATTTTCATTCTTCGTTCGCCCACAATCAGTTGGGCACTAGAGGCTTCTTCTTTTGAGTCTTCTTCCATGACTAAGTCTTGCATCCCTACTTCACTTAAAGAGTCGTTGTCATGAAACAACTCCAAATGCTCCTCTCTTTGCGTCAGCTCCTCAAGATGGCAATCTTCAATGGTCTCAATTGGTGCATAAATGATAGGAGTGGATGCTACCAATTCTTAATGTTGACAAGCTTGGTCGTTCCAAAAATTATTATTTTCCCAATAATCATGGTCGGCCATGTCTTCCAACATATAATAGGCTTTGTTAGCGGGTCTTCGGAATAACGGGAAATTGCCATGTCCACTTTCAACCCAATATCTTGTTGTGTCACATAAGCCATTGATGAAATTTTGAAGAATATATTTCTTAGAGAAACCATGATCAGGAAACCTATTAAGCAAGTTTCTATATCTCCACCAAGCACCATACATCGGTTCCATGTCTTGTTAGGCAAAACTCAATAGGAGCTGTTGATGAGACATCTTGAAGTCCCTCAAATAAGACAAAAACAAAAAAAAAATTAATTAAAGAAAACAAATTCAAATTAAAACTAGAGTTATTTGGTATCGATATTAGTAAAACAAAACAGTACCCGGCAACGACGTCAAAAACTTGTCACAGAAAATTGCAAGTACACAATATCGTAAACAAGTAATTGGCCAGAAATTCACAAGCATTAAGCACATATTAAAATACTCAACATTGAACTGGAATAGAATATCAATCAATTAAAAATTGAAAAACTCAAATAATTATAATTCGGATAGATCGTATTCATAGAAAAGAAAATTACTTCATAAATAAAAATAGAACTCTACAAAATAACAGTTCAATCATATTCTCAAATTACAAAAATAAAAAGATAAGAAAATAAAGCAAGAAAATCCAGTTTGGAGGTGTCACAAGTCACTAAAGTCTTTTCCTAAATTTTCTTCTCACCCTCCTCTTGATAATTCAAGATAATCTTTCTCTAATTTTGTAGAAAACTAAACCTAAAAACTTTTTAAAAAAAAAATTTCCCTTTTTCTTCTTTGGTTTTCAGCTTCTTTCGCAACCAAAGACCTCTTACACAGAGCCATAAGACTCCTACAAAGCCTCTATGGCCGCTGTCTCCTCTCAATTTTTCCTTTTTCATTTTTTTTTTCTTTTCTTTTCTTTTTCTGCTGTAGCAAATATGACCCCAAACTGCAGCCTACGGGACTCACACAGACTTGTGACGAGCTTCGGCTGGAAGCGGTTGGAGCTGGGACTCGCGGCGGGCTGTCCTTGGCTAGAGCTTGCAGGCGCATGCGGAGTTGTCGGGACATGCCACACCAGATTCGGCAATGCCCCTGGTTGTTGATATGCGCACTGAGACGCTCCTGGCTGAGTGAGTTTTGCGTACTCGTGATCTTGGGCTGCTCCTCGCAGATCTGACGACCAAAATGGGCTAGTGACCACATGTGGATACTCACGTGAGTGGTCAATGTTGGCTCCAAATTTTCTTTTGCTATTTAAATCATTTTTATCATATTTTAGCTCCAAATTGCTACTTTTAACCCCATTAACATAATGAACTCACATACTTGGGACAACATAATAAAATTGGGAAAAAATTAATATAAATTACTAAGATTATAGCAAACATATATGTTTAAGAAAGCTAAAATAACTCTATTTTATAGAGTTATCATATATATATATATATATATTGAGTAAATGATGGTGACAAATATCAGCAGGTACAACCGAGGCATTCCTACCACATTGGTACCCCCTTAGTACCCTCTTCACTCACTTATCCCATTGTTTTATTAATAGAAAAAGAAGAAAAAAAAAAAAAAAAAGCAAAAAATTGAAATGAACAGAAGAAGGCAAAAAAGATAAATATGAATACTCCCTATTGAAACAGAGACGTATTTCTTGTAACCGGAGACTAATCTCAAAAAAGTAAGCTGTAACTCGTATCTTGAAACGTGACCAATCTCAAAGATACTTTGTTATATCTTTAGTTTGCTGGGGTACTTACAAATATTTGCGCTTGGTTGGTTTGCTCAGTCGGGTAATATGTACAAAATTCATGTATATGTTATGGTCCAAACGACAGTAATATAAACATCAATTCAAAAAAAAAAATAAATAAATAAAGCATCCCGATCTTGAATTCAGAAGTAATGAAAGTACATAAACTCAACAGGTAAGAAAAATGTCTCTGGATCAGAAATTAACTAACTTTATTCCCTAATAACCTTACATCTTTCAACACTTGTGCTTGTTTTTATTTATTTCATTATCTATAGAAGCATATTTATTCTTTTCAGAACATACACAGTAAAAACATTATTTCTTCGCAAAATCAATGGTAAGCTTTCCATCGTGGGCCTTTCTGTAGAAATGTTTGACGTAGTCCGAGTACAGAACTGGTTTATAGATCGGTTCCTCTCCGGTATTGGCGAGCACTTCAGGCAAGGGAGAGATGATATCAGTTGGCCTTGGGTTGACAAATATCGGAACTGAGATCCTGTTACTTTCTCCATTGGCTGCGACTCTATGCTCAATGCTTCTGTATCGTCCGTTACTGAATATTTGCAGTGCATCGCCGATGTTTATAACAAGAGACCCTTTTACTGGGGGGGACATGAACCCAACTGTCTCTAGCCTCTACTCGCACGTAAAGCCCACCGATGTCATCTTGAAGGAGAACGGTAAGTGTGGAGACATCGGAGTGGCGACCAACTCCGACAGTGAGCTCCGGACTTGGACAAACAGGATAGTAATTCAGGTTAATCCTCCTTGAACCCGAGATAAGCTTCTCTTTTCCACTATCTATTTCTGTCACATTTAACCCCTTCATTAGCACTCTTAAAAGTTGGCTTATAACCTTCTCGCTCTTGTTCATGTATTCCAACACTTGATCCCTGAAAATAAAATAAAAAATAAAAAAAAAAAGTTATTGACAAATTATATATATATGTATCGAATAATCATGCATGTAGTATCTTGAAATCAACAATTCTGCCACCATTCAATAGTAAATATTAGTACGCATATGTGGATTAAGTAGCTAGATTTCTTTTCTTACTTGCAAACAGAAGGCCAAAGCCTAGAGGCCTCATCCTCAGAAACATAAAAGAGACTGAGGTAATCTTTCCATTCTAAAGCCTTCTCGACTTCCGGAATAAAGCTGGTCATGTACCGAACATTATTGGACACCGTATTCTCTTTAGAATACTTGTTCTTCTCCTCAGCAGACAAGTTAAAGAACCGGCATGTGGCCTCTTTGACGTTATCGAGCACTTCAACGGGCACGTCATGGTTGACGATCTGAAAGAAACCCCATTTCTCCCGCGGCCTCCCAGATGGACGACGCCACTTTAGGGTCGTCCCAGTTAGAAACATCGATGATCGGAATAGACTCTCCGACTATGACCTTGTTCATGGTCCTCTCTTCAGGAGGCTGGACATATTGTTTGGGGATGGCTTTGATGCCAGTTTCTGAGAGACCCTTTGCACCATTGCCTTTGTTTATGACAAAGTCAGTGACATGATCGGAGTCGTAACTGATCTTGGAAGGTGCCATTGATCGGATTGAAAGAGCCTAAAACTAAGATGAATATGGTAGAGAGTTTGTAGGTTAAGTAGAAGATGAAGAAAGAAGCTTATGGGTGTGTGGTTTACTAGCCATGCGTAAGAGGGGTCTTTATAGTACTCTTGGAAACGGCTAAAAATTTCTTAGTAAAATAAAGAATGTAGAAAAGAATGAAACGTGGAAGAGTATGGTGTGTTGGACTAATATTTCTAGTCAGTAATTGTGTAAGATATGTCAACATTGGACAGCCCTTGCGAATTAGCACATCAAGTTGGACTAATATTTCAACCTCACCTTTTGCAATTTCTTTTGGTTTTACTTAATACTATCGCAAATATAAATTTCAATGCTAAAGTTATATTTGTTGGAAATAAAAAAATGTAAAATTACTATATTTAAGATCTGTACTTTTTTTTTTGTACACATGGAAAGTAACATATGCAAAACCCACTTACAAGTCAATCATAAAAGACCTTCAGAAGGAGAAACTAGGTAGACCTTTAAGTGCATCCCGCTAAGTTATAACAGATTTGTATATTATATATAAGAATATTCTAATGTTATATCTGTATCATGTTATCATTATTAAGTATTGAATATCGTAAAAGTAAAATTTTAGCCTTTAAATAATTTAAAATATGACAAAACTGTAATGAGTAACGTTGGATGGAAATGAGTTAAACACATCTTTAAAAACCTGTGAAATGAAAGAGATAGTATATATCTATAAATAACACAACAATCCAGTAACTTAATAAGATCGGTTAAATTCAAAATCTAACACCATCTATAACACCTATTGTATGGTGCAAATAGGTGGAGTCTGAATCCACCATCACCTTCCATATTAAATTAGCTTAAACAAAACTCATTCTTAAAAATTTGATCATGTGGAAAATGTGTGTTCAATCTACGTATAAATAGCATGACAATACATTAGTTTTGATAATATGAAATAAATTCGCAATTTAACAGATTTGTTTTTTAACCCACAGACAAGATTTATTAATCGGCAGATGCTATGACAGCCGTGTGCTTTCGGGGACTAAGCGTCACTGGGTAATAAAAATTGAGGACCCAAAGGACAGTGTGGCTTCAAAGGAGACTATTAATTTATTAATAATTTATTCGCAGTGGCGTAACTGATGATACTGGTGTATAACATCACGGCAAGGAACATTGCACATTGTTGACTTGTTGACCAAATATTGTTGGTGATGTACAAATTGGATTTTATCCAAAAAAAAAATAAAACAGAGACATATATTGTTTGACGTTTTCAAAGGCACCTTCCTTGGTTCCTGCCTTCAACAATTCTGTCCTCTTCAATTATTCTTCCGACATTTCTTCTTCGAAGACGCATGGTTGGTGGCAATCAAAATGCGGTGGTCATCAGTGTCGACTAGAGAATGGAAATAATTTCACCGTTGTCTTATTTGTTTTTCTTTTTCTAAAATTGTTTTGCTACCTTATGTAATTATTTAGGTATTTTAATAGATAATATTTATTTTGTGTTCAAATTCTTAAATTCAAATAAGAGAAATGTTAGGTTTTTTTTATTTTTTATTTTTTATTTTTAACGCAAATAGAAGGCAACTTCCTTTCAAGATAGCTCAGGGAAAAGTAAAAGGAGCCCCTTTAACGTGCTCCCGCGATAGAAGGCCTGAATTCATGAATATTAACAATGAAACTTCCCGGATAAAATTTTTCGCTTTGTGACTCTCTAACTTCTTCTTCACTCATTTTCTTTATCTTAGAATAAATGAAACAAAAGAATCTCCTTTTTTTTTTTTTTTTTGTTTCCTTTGCCATTCTTTCCCATTTCTAGTATATATATATGCTCTATTCTAAAACCCGTTTAATTTCAAAATTATTGTTGTTTGAATCTTTAATATTTTTAAGAGTCTTTACAGCTAAATTATTTGTTTGTCTTCTTTGTCCGCCCAAATATAATGTTGTTACTTCATTTTGTACGTATTTTGTGATTTTTAAATTTGTTGGAAGTGTACCACGTTTTTTTTTTCTCTTTCAGTTTTTGTTTCACATTATGTAGAATTATGAGATTTACTAATGAAAACTAACAATCATATATAAAAAAGTAACAAACATAAGCTTGGTTAAAGTTTAATATTTTTTATTGTGATTAAATTTTTTTTTCTTGTTATTACCATATAATTACTATTGCATATTGTTTTTTTATTTAAAAAGATTGTGAAATTTATTCTTGAACTTTATCTCAAATGTTGTCATAAATAGAAGTTTCTAGTTCATGATTTGCTGTACTTTGTAATTTTCTGATTTAAAATTAAATTCCACTTTAATTTATTTTACACAATCATTTTTCCTTTTAAAGATAATTTTATTACTAATAATAAAAACTTACACTCCTCTCAAAAAAAAAAAAAAAAAAAACTTACGCATACAAATTAATATTCAAATTGTTGATAATTTT
The DNA here is from genome assembly GCA_008635985.1 of Ficus erecta. Lineage (NCBI taxonomy): Eukaryota > Viridiplantae > Streptophyta > Magnoliopsida > Rosales > Moraceae > Ficus > Ficus erecta. The sequence goes on from BKCH01000105.1 coordinate 666,365, forward strand.
AAAATCAATAAACTTTTTAAAACCAAATAAAAAGTTTAAAAAAATTAGAAAGAAAAGTAGATAAAGAAATTAGGAGGAAAAAAGAAGAATCAAATGTTGGTGATGATGTTAAAATATAAGAATAAGTTGAGTGTTATAAGACATATTTGAGGGGGGGAAAAACTCTTGAGTAGGGGCATATTTGAGAAAAAAACTTTTGAATGGGGACAAATTACAAAATTTTAAAAAAATATGGGTAGAGAATTACTAGTATGATATTTTTTCATATCCTAACATATAATTTCCATAACATACATGACAATTTTGAACAATTCTGCAATTCATCTTCCATAGTATTTGTTTTTTATTAAAGAAAATTAGTATATGCCCCTAGTGAAGTAGAAGCTACTCCGTCACTACACATACGAATGCAGTGATAGTGGGGGTTTTTTTTTTTTGGTTGCTGCCTGAAAATGTTGTGAGTACGGCTTCAAAATTTTTATGTGTTTGTAAAAAATAGTGAAAAGATAGTCTGCAAACATTTCTAGGCAGACAAATCCTGACTAGCCTTTTTCAGGCAGGTCATTCCAACTTCAAGGAGGAAAAAAAACTTCAAGGGGAATGATAATCTTGTTAAAAAACGCTAATAAAATATGTATTTCATTTTCAACAACGACATTTTTGTTTCAGTGGTATACATCACACATGCATACACATGAGTGTCTCGAATTTGTCATTATAATTCTTGATTTTTTTTTATGGAGAATAAACTCCTTGAACTAATAGTCTTTTACACGCTAGTATTTTATGTTCATGTCCATTAAATTTGGATGGTTTTACACGTTTACTTATTTCAATAAAAAGATTTTGAAAAATTAAACCTAATTTTTTTAGAACTCAAACTTGATCCAATTTTGATAGGAATTTGTATTTGAATTACTTAGTAAAAATGACCAGAAATGTCCTTCTTAAGCTATCACATGCAAATCACGTGTAAAAAAAAAACTATCCAAATTTTAATGAGCGTGAGTAAAAGGATTAATAGTGTCAAAAATTATAAATTAGGAAGTTGATTACTAATAAAAAAAAGTATAAGGATTAAATTGCCAAATATGTGAAGTTTAGAAAGTGCTCCTACAAAATAGTAGTCAAATGACAAAGATCAGTATAGGTACAGGCTTAAAAGGTGTCTTCTTAAGAATAACCAAATCACTACTAGGGGCCTATTTGATGCACGTGATTAATGAGGATAGGATTGAACTGGATTTTAATCTTTTGTTTGGTAAAAATTTTTAAAAGACTGGTTATTTCTTAATTCCTTTAAAAGGGGATTTGATTATCACCTGCAAGAGGAGGAGATTAGAAATGCTCATCTGTGCACATATGTCAAACATATGATAGTATTAACTAAAAATCAATCCTATTATTTTCTATACATTTCATATATTATCTTATCCAATGTAATCTTATCATGGATACCAAACGGACCTTAAAAGTGCTATTCATGTTAAAATCCACTCAGACAATCAGCAGCATTATGACCATAAGCAAGAATGAATTGCTGGAAAACAAGATAAAGAGGTACTTTCTTGCGGATGACCAGCCCAATTGCTGGAAACAAGATAGAGAGGTACTTTCTTGCGGATGACCAGCACCAAACCATACACTGTTCAAATCCTCCGATGTTTGACCAGGAGGCAACTTCCAGTCAAACCAGCAAGGCAGATTAGCGAACATAGGCCTGCTTGATTTGTAAGCTTGCTTTTGAAATGAAATTTTTCTTGCTTTGAAAAGAAGTCACTTTTTGAAAAAGGAAAAACAATTAGATGTGCAATTTTTTGAATAGCTCTTTTGGTCTTGTCTCTAATGATATTACGCGTCAGTAACTTAAGTGTCACGTGGATCGTGGATGTGCATGTGGTGGCACAGTTAATGTCATCTTGTTTTTCTTTTCTTTTTATTTATTTATTTATTTATTATTATTATTGTTTTATTTATCTTTTCTAGTTATATTAAAAGAAAGGAACCATGAAATTCAAGTTTAGGCTTTCTATACCTCCACTCACTACCCACTTTCACAATCCTATTGTAGGACCTGGATCGATAATATATCAACGATGTATTGACACGTTAACTAATTTCAAATTTTTTAGATGCCATCATAAAAATGTGGGATCCATAAAATCTGATGTGACGGGTCTCAAAAAAATAGTGTTAAATTTAAAATAATTATTTCAGAGGTATTATTATTGAAATTAACCCTATTCTATTGACGTCAAAGGACTCTTCATACAAATTATTTATTTGTAATGGTTTTAGATTCGTGAATGCAAAACGGGTTTAAAAGAGGGTAATACACACGCAAAACACTCTACAATTACATATATAGAAACTCCACTGTTTTTCGCAAAATTAACTCTGTAACACAACTTATGCACATTTACCAATTGTTTAGACGACAAAAAACTATTTCTTAAGGGTAAAAGTCTTAATTATAACAAAAACATGATTTCTCTGAATGATATTTTGAGACCTTATTTAAAAAAAAAATTGACGATGATAGGAATATGTCGGTGCACCAAAACATTTCGATTAATATGCATCCTTCTAGCATTCTCATCATTTACCCACCCCCCGTGTATTATTGAAGAAAGAGAAAAATAAAAAAAATGTCTAAAATAAAACAAAAGAGAAAACAAAACAGCCTATGCAAAGATAAGAAAACAAGAAATATCTATCTTAAAGTAGCCGAAGATCAGACTCATAGATTTGAGTCGAAACTCGTTGGATACAAATCTATGAAGAAGCACCTTCTAAATCATCAAAGATCTCATTAACTGAAAACCTTTTTTTGTAAAACCCAATGAGAACGTAGTTAATTCTGGTTATTTTTTATTAAGGAAACGTCATTATAAGCGCGAAAGGTCAGTGTTTCAACACATAACTTCATTTTTTTACAATCAATTATTAGGTGAAAGACTAAGCCTCCATTTGGTATTCAAGTTTAACTCCAACTAAACTTTATTTTTCATCTCAATTTTGTCTTTTTCTGAAAAGTCAACAAAATTTATAATTAGTTTTTGAAAAATCAACCAACTCTAACTTAAAAATTTCGTCTCCAACTGACTTACCAAACGGAGGCTAAGGAACCAAGAACATCCAGCATAGATCTCTAGTATTGGAACCAATCCTCTGGTCAGACCTATGTTATAAGACTACTCAAATGGGGGCTTTTCATTAAGGGAAGGGGGTGTCTGAAGCTTCACCTTTTATATTCGAAATTTTGTGTATGAGTTGACTCTGGCAATTCATACGTAGGAAATTCTCCAGCCAAAGGGTTTTTTTCAAGCTGAGGGAAGGTTTGGGCTTACCGGAAATGCATATTCACATGGCAACTTCCAATCAAACCAATATAAGAGATTGGAAACGATGTATTCGACGGTAGCAACCGCGAATGCCATGCTGGGACATCCTCTTCTCCCAATGTCAAACGTTATCATCAATTCGATGACGTAATAACGTAAACATTTATGGATCAGGTTGTTAGCAAACTAATCCAATGATTATAAGGCAGTTTGGATATGTAGTTAAAAAAAAAAAAAAAAAAAAAAAAAAAAAAAAAAAAAACCTCGTAAATATATGTCGTTTCAATTGTTGTTTTTCACAATTTATGCCGTTTCACTAGCTTTTTGTCGTTCTTGTTATCTAAATCTATTTCAATTATTATATTTTCCATTGAAGGACATACAATTACGGAATTACTCCTCCCAATTAGGCCATGATAGCTACTTTATGCTCAAAAGCAAAGAATAGTGAAATTCCCAAACATCAAAGAGAACATAGTCTCCATATTGATGAAAACGAACCTCTATAAATTCTCTGTATTCTTTATTTCTATTATTTAAATTAAATATTGTTCAACGTGAGTGATTCCTTCCTCGTGAGGCTAATTGAGAGTTCTTCTTTTTTGGTGAATTTCGTCAACGGTTGCCATTTCATCAATAAGTTTAACAAGCAAAAGGTAAAACTAGCATAAGTGATCACATTATTTTCTTCGTACTTATTTGGAAGGAAACGATGATCACAATACGTAATGATGAAAATATCGATAATTATGTACTTGGAAAGTTGTGATTCTTGACATAAATACAGAGTGAGAGTTACTTAAAAGATGTTTTCTCTCCTTAAATATCCACAAAATACCAAAATTATATGATAATATCTCTAAAATATCATTACTTATTTCTTCCTTAGCTAACTTGATCTTCATCTTTTTCCTCAACTGATCGCCTGACCACTTGCACATCTTCTGGGATCAGTTCAGAGCCCTTGCGTGCAAACGAGAATATTATACATTTTGTTGCATATTAAGAATACTTCAATTTTGTTTTTCTTGAACCTGCCAGTGTTTCTTTTGTTTTCAATTTTGTTTTTTTTTTTTTTCACGTTGAAAATCTTCCATTTCTATTACTGTAAATTTGATGAGTAGGAGACCTAATGCGGGATACATGTCTTAGAAGGTGCCACTTCCTAGTTGGGATGTACGTACTCTTTAAATTTTTTTTTTTCTTAGTTGTTCCTCCTCATAATTTATTTGAAAAGCACGCTTTCATTTGATTACGATCAATTTTTTTAGGGGATCATTACAAGCAATTATTCAAACGAAAGAGACACAAGGAAATTCACACCAAAAAAAGTATACAACATAGATCGCATTATGGGGAATAGGATATTGGCACAAGATGAAGTGGAAATTTCTTATGAACTAAGGCCCCATAATCTTCACTCGTATCCAAGTCCTCATGTATTGGGAATAGTGCATTGCGATAAGATTTTAAAAAGATTTATTTTCTTTTTTCAAAAGGTATTGTAAAAAGTAAGTTTAAAAATGAGATAGTTTAAGACTTATTTGCATGAATGCCCCTTGAAATTTTCGAATTAGACAATTTAGTCCCTAATCTTTTTTTTTTCCTGGCAATCCCCCTTAAACTTCTAATTTTTGACAATTCAATCCTTTTTACTTAAATTCATTAAAGTTAAGGCACAATACTTACACATCATAGCTCAAAAGGGACAATGTTGATCATTTTTGCTTAATTTCAATACAAATTTCTTTAAAGTTTAGGTTTAAGTTTGAATATAAGTGAATTAAGGTTCAAATTTTCAAAGTAAATTGTATTGAAGTTAGGCAAAAGTGATCAACAATGTTCTTCTTGGACAATAATGTGCAAGTTATGTGTTAAAAAACCGTTTGAATTTTTATGAATTTGAGCAAAAAAAACTGAATTGTAAAAAATTATAAAATCATAGGGCTGATTGTTAAGAAAAAAAGTTTAGGGACTAAATTACCAAATTCAAAGCGTTCAAGGAGTATACAAATAAGTCTTTCCTTTTTCAAAGTGAGGGAATGATGGGAAAAGTTGGGTAAAACAATCTTTTACATGTGGTAGCTAGATGGGAATGTGGTGAATTGGTTTAAGACATTCTAGTGAAGTCTATAATCTGTTATAGATGTTATCCTATCGGAGGATGTGGTTATCGGTCAGTAACACTTACTAACCTATGACCATTGAGCTGGACGATAACCATCTAGTATCTTATTTATCAATTGGCAATCATCGACCAGCCGATATCACCATGGATACTAATTGGTAACCTAAGAGTATAATTGGTATCATACAGAGAGTAGCTTATTTCTAGTGGCGGAAAAACAGTGGGTTACCCTCGGTTTACTCGCCCATTTTAGTCATGACTCAGCTTGTTTCACCATTATATGATTTCTTTTAGGTCCTACGATTTCTGTAATTGCCTCAAAGTCTAAACATGCATTTTCATATTCAAAAAAGGTCACTTTTTTATGCTTAGCTCATGAAAATCACATCTGCTTGTGTTTTGTTCATCAATTGGAGATGAAATTTTTGAGTTGGAGTTAGTTGACTTTTCAAAATCTATTTATAATTTTTGTTACTTTTCAGAAAAAGATAAAAACTGATATGAAAAAATACAATTTAGTTGATATTGAGTTAAAATGCCAAACGAAGCAAGTCATACTATGTTATTGTCATATATAGAAATGTGATTGTTTCTATCAACCAATATAAAAAGATGATTCTAGTCACACACTCCATTTTACTTTTGGCACACCCCTTTAAGTTGAAATTTATTATTATAAAAATACCTTTAAATAAAATGACAAATGTGGACATACACGACTATAGTTAGAAAAAAAAATAGTCTTGATATTTTTGAAACTAAAATCAAAACCTATTTCTCACAAATAGAACTAAACCATTTTCACTTTTAATGATGATTTGAAAAAATTGTATAAATATACATTTTCAAAAACTTTTTTTTTCTTTAATTAAATTCCTTTGTATTTACTTTTTTTTTTCTTTTTATTATTGAAACCGTAATTTGTTGTTAACGAAACAATTGATATTATGCTCTCAAAAAATCATGTGATATTATACAACATAATATATGTACACGTAATTAACAAATATAAGTATAAGCATCACTAGTTTTTTTAGAAAAATTTCCATGTAAAGTTTAATCTATATCTTATATGTTAAGATAAGGTTTAGACACGCTATATTTTATTTTTCATGTAAGAAAGAATTAAAGGAAAAAAAAAAAAAAAAAGGCTTCATGGCTTAAGCTACAACAAGAAGGGAAAAAATTCCAAAAAAACATAACAATTGTCATATAAGAAGTGAAACACAAATATAAAAGTTGCAAGAGTATGTATATTTAATTGGAAACTCAAAACAAAAGTAATGCAATCCTCAGAAAATTAAACTAAAATGCCTTCACAATCCTCTCTCACAAATTGAACTCCTTTATCTATATTATCCATGCTAACTTTGGTTCTTAGATTATCTAGAGATATTGAAGTTGCATCTTCACGTTCATCATATTTTTCCAACTCATGGAAGCCTCTTGGTGCTGCCTTTAACATTACATACCAATTGGAAAACTAATCAAAAGACATTGTTCCAAATAAAAGGAAAACTAATCTAAAGCAAGACATGAAACATTATCTTAAGCAACATGATAAATATATCCCAGCAAATCCAAGAATCTGAGCGATTCACAATATTCTTACAATTCTATATATCCATCCAAAAAAGTTAAACGACAAAAAATCTAAACCAAACTGACCTCCATCCTCCATTGAGTCATTATCTTATCTCTTCCTTGGAAATTATAGAGAGAGAGAGAGTAAAAAATCTAAACCAAACTACCTCAACTTAATAGTAGCGCACAAAGTACTCTAGTTTTCTTAAAAAAAATATATACAAACAAACAAACAAACATTTTCATTGTGAAACACCCAAACAAACACAGAGGAAGAAATAGAGATGGGCAGAGAAACAAAAAATAAAGAATCACAAAGAGGTCTAAACAAGGCCTTAAAGACAAGCAATAGAGAAGCTACATCTTAATACCAACTGAGGGGGAAAAATGTATACTACTGCAAACACCCAGTTGCAAGAAAGGCTAAAAAAAAAAAAAATCTACAACATTAAAAAAAAAAATCAAAAGAAGAAAAAAAGGAAGAAAGAAATTATCTTAAGAATTCACTCACAGTCGATAAGTGTTATGGCTGAGAATTCGATTCCTCTCCATTGGAGGTGAAGGGCGGCAACAAGAAAGAGGAAAACGAGAGAAATATTGTAAGGGTTAAGAAGGATAGGTAATGGTATTTTATCAATAGTTTAAGGTAGTTTAGGCCTATGAAATTTTCATTACAGTGTAGAGGCTAATTCCCGCTCATGAATCCAAAATCAGAAGAAACTCTAGGGGGGATTCTTTTTTTAACATAAATCTTAAAATTATCTTAATATTAACTTTCAAAAAAATAATTAAAAAAATAAAAAAATTCTCTTAGTATTACCCAACACTCTTGTGGCCGAAAATTATAATGGAAGGGAAAATCAGCCCTCAAAAATCACTCCCAAGAGTGTCTTTGGAAAAGACTCCCAAGTTTCTCTTAAAGCACTACCAACTACTGGGCTCTTGCTGGCGCAAACTAAGCTAAAAACTCCCAAGATTTTGTTATCATTCTTTATGAAAGAATACATATCTCAAACCAGCGAAACCAAAGCACACCATTAATCCCTAATAATTAATTGCATAATTCAAAACAGAGACATACTTCCAACCAAGGAGACTACTGAAACCACACTTTGATCGAGACAACAATGTATTGCTGTTTAAAATAATACTAAGAGAAAAAAAAAAAAAAAAAAAAAAAAATCTCCCTAACACACCCTACTCCCTAATTTGCAATCTCACCGTGCAATTCGTATTGGCAAAGCAAATCCAATAAAAAAAAAAAATCAGCAACTCTGTAAACTAATCCAAATAAAAACTATTGCAACCTAAAACCAACAACTACTCACATCTTCAAACAGATACAAAAAATCTCTTCTACAGTCAAATCCGTTTTTCAAATCCTAATTTCAGAAGAACAACAGAAAAAGCTAATTGAACCATAACTCGAGCAATAAAATTCTCAGGAAAGTTTTTTCCGGAAAAATTGCTGATAAAAATGAAAAATACCTCAAAATGGCAGAATCTGCGATAGCTGGAAAATGGGTATTAATGAGTGGTGATGCACGAATGTTCTGTCCACCGATGTAGGTCCTTTCTTCTCGCTTGTGCAACACACGCACTCGGATTGCTTTGCAATGGATGAAAACGCAATTAAGTTCAGAACGGTGAGGAGAAATCGTGACTGAGAGCAATAATCATGAAAGATTTAGGAGCACTCTAGCCATTCCCATGTGTTTATTGTAATTGATCAACTTTATTTCGTCTTAATTATTAGTAAGTTATTTGGTGGAATTTTTTGGTGACAGAAATGGACTATGCAACAACAGTCGTGTGAACATTAAAATCCCATGGACATAAAAAATAAAAATAAAATAAAAATAAAAACTGAAAAAAATTTATAATAAAAAAGAAACCTAGATGAAAAATTAATTACAAACACATGATGTCGTCCACTAAAGTTTGTCGGCAGTCATTCCTAAAGACTCATCATGCCGCACAAGTATTAACATTGGTAGCAGAACGTTGAATTATTAAAACTGAATTAAATTCAAACCAAATTAGTAAAAGATTACATTAATGTAGTTGTAGTTCAAAATTTTTGTTATAATTTAGGTCCGCCACTGTATATTGTCATATGTATTCTCTCGTTAGGATTTATTAGGGTAAGATTGTAACAGAGCAAGACAGAGAATTCAACTAGCTTGTTCATATTGCTCTAGGGGTTTCTCCACCATTTGGTTATTGGCATGCTATGCATATACACATATATATACGTGTGTGTGTGTGTGTGTGTTAAATCTTATAATTAACATAAAAAATAAAAAAAAAAGAGTCATGTAGAATGGTTTTGATTTTTTGAAGTTAACTCCATACACGCGCTTGTGTGTGTGTGTGTGTATTTTTAGTCCCAGCTTGGAAATTTAACAAATGGTTAATCGGTAAACGATATAGGTTTACAAACATGGCTACGTATAGTGCCGTTAAGTAATTCATTCGTGAAGGTTTTGAGTATAAGTCAGTAGGAATAATTCACATTACAAAAACGGTAAATGGCAATCACTTCCCCCTATATTCTCTCTGCTAATATATGTAAAATTACCCCCGCATGAGATGAATAATCAAAGAGAATATTATTTATAATCTTCAAATATCGTGAACCAAACACAAATTAGGGTCATACGTAAGACATAATTTTAGCCATAATTACCTATAGCTTACCAAAATAATAGTAGAGTAAGGGTAATAACTAACAATTTTTAAGAGATCTGGCAATAAGGTGTTCGTACGAGATGAAGAGGAACCTTCTTGGATACACTGAGCCCAAAAATTTCACTCATGTCCAAGTCCTCAGGCGCTGCACTGTCATCAGGCAATTTCCAGTCAAACCAAAACAAAAGATTGGCAATGATATATTCAGTACTTGCAACACCAAATGCCAATCCAGGGCATCCCCTTCTCCCACAACCAAACACAACCAATTCGATGTCATGACCTTTGATATCAACACTACTACTCTTGAACCTCTCCGGGATAAACTCCTCTGGTTTTTCCCACAAACCCGGGTCCCTTTGGATCGCCCACGCGTTGATGAACACCCTAGTGTTTGCCGGGACATGGTAGCCTCCTATCTCGACGCTTTCGGATGTTTCACGAGGAAGTAGAAGAGGAAGCGAAGGATGTAGCCTTAGATTTTCCTTGATCACGCATTTTAAGTACTCCATTTGATTGATATCATTCACATCGATCTTCGGCTTGTTTCCCACCACTCTTCTGACCTCTTCTTGGGCTTTCTTCATCACTCGTGGATTCCTAATCAGCTCTGCCATTAACCACTCCAATCCCGTCGAAGTTGTATCACTTCCACCCACAAACATGTCCTACAAATAATGCAAATACTCGATTTTTATCAAGTGGTGATAGGAAACAACTAGCATCATGAGAAATTTATCGACATAAAAAGAAAAAGTACGAAGTTCGAGAGAACGAGAGAGATAATATATGTTACCAGTAAGATTGCTTTGATGTGTTCTTGAGTCAGATTCTTTTCATCCTTTTGAACTTGGAGGAGAATGCTGACGAAGTCTGATTTTACCTCAGATAAACATCCAACATTTTCCATTGCTGTCTTGTGTTCTTCGATCACCTGATCTAAAAAAGTGTCTAATGCTCTCGAACTTGATTTCAACCGACCGATCAAGCCCGTAAAAACGTCGATCCATCTCAAATTAGGAAAGTAATCTCCCACACTAAAGGCCATGAAATCCACCATCACTCTCCTTGAAAGCTCGCCGAACATGCTGCGACCATTTTCTTCCTCAAATTTCTGCCCAAGAATACATCTCGACACTATGTTGTTAGAGGCCGATATCAGAATCTCGCTGAGATTTACCGAAACCCGGGAATCACCATCACAAGCTCTGCGGATTCTATCGATCAAGAGTGTTACCTCTTCGTCCCTCACGAACTGAAACATTTGCACTCTTTTGAGGCTCAGAAGCTCAAGAACACTGATTTTCCGAGCATGTCTCCAATACTCACCATAAGAAGAATAGGCCACATCTTTGCCTCCATAAAGAACAATATCAGCAGCCGTGGTTTAGGCCGGTTCGAGAAAGCCACGTCGTGGTTTTTAATGATTTCTCTTACCATGTCTAGGGAAGAGATAACAAGAGTTGGAACACGGCCCAATTGCAAGAGCATTAGAGGGCCATACTTGTCGGAGAGAGCTCGGAAAGATCGGTGCGGGTGAGTACCGAGCTGGTGAAGGTTTCCGATTATTGGTAAGCTTGGCGGCGATGGCAGCGGCTTGGTTTGGCCACTTGATTTGGAGCAAATGAAGAAGAGAAAAACAGAGGTGATGAGGAAAAGAGAGACAAGAACCGGATGCGAAATTGGTAAGAGAATCATCTCCATTGGTGGTTCCTTACGTTGAGAAATTGTGAATTCTGTTTCTAATTTGCAGCTAAAAAGAGGACATCTCCCTAGTAAAACTAAACTTCAATTAGATGGCTGGTTGAAATTGAAATTTTTAAATTAAAATTGATTGATTTTTTAAAACAAAAAAAAAAGGTAAAAAAATACAATTTAATTAGATTTAAATCTGTAAATCAAACAAAGACTTGCCTTAGTCATAGAGGAGACTTCAAATCAGCTAGATTTTTATGACACGATATTTTGGTATGGTTTGCTGGATATTTTTATTGTGTAGCACAATAAAGATATGCGGTTAAAGAGTGGTGCACATTGTCATTTGCATTATGTGGATTTTGGTTGGCTTCATTATCTGAAAAGATAAGATTCTGGATAAAAAAAAAATATGTGCAAAATCATTATAAAAGGCAGAGTTTCTTTTGTGACGACCGTATAATTATATAAATATTAAAGAAGTACAATCCTCCGCCTGTCGTTTTGCCATTTTTAGAGGATTTTTTTTTTTTTTTTGGGTAGAAAAGCATTCTACCATTTTTAGAGGTTACAGATCGGGATTTTGCGCTTAATTAATTTGGTGATGTAAGTACTCATGGTAATTGGTCGCTTTGGTGGTTATGATGTTGTTGTTGTCTCACTTTTTCTTTTCCTTTTTTTTTTTTTTTTTTTTTGAGGAGGAAAAACATAAAACTAAGAAAATTCCAATTTCAGGGATGGAGATAGAAAACGGAGGGCTTCAAATTTACGAGGGGGAATTCTACAATGGGGTAAAGTGTTTTTACCCCATTGATGGTGTAAAAAAATTTTGACCATCCGATTATTTTAGGATGATCCAAGAGATTCCGAAGGAGAGAGAGGAGCCGGCGGGTCGGCCCCCCCTCCCACGACGTTCGGCGATCCCCCCTCCCCTACCTGCAAAACAACCCCCCCCTCCCCCCCCTCCACATTTTGCTGATCTGGCTTATGGGGGATCGCCGTCGCCACAGGGAGTGCTAGGTCACCGTTGAGGACAAGAGGCAGATCCAACCAAGAACATCGGGCTTTCCCCCCAAGGCCATCAAAGGTGGCTTTTTTTTTTTCCTTATTTTTTTAACATGGAAATTTCATTGTGTGTGGTAGGGTTTATTTTAGTATGGTGTATCTTATCAATCTTTCTGTTTCATCTTTTGGATCTTACCACATTTGTAGAATTCCCCTATTTATGATGAGATCAGGAGTTTTTAGGGAGGCACCCCATCTCTGATCGCTGCTATTCAAGCAAAAAAAAAAAATTTCCATGTTATTTGTCGTGGATACATAGTAGTTCTAATAATTGTTTTTATTAGTAAGTTATCGAATGGAAAAATTTTTTTCCCTTAGTTCTAATAAGGGAAATTGAAGGGAAATTTTTTTTCCCTTTTTTTTTTTATTGTTGAGCAGGGTTTTTTTGTTTTTTTTTTTTTTTCACACATGGGTTTGTAACAGTCTACTCTTCTTTATTTTATTTTATCGTTCTTGGATGGCTGGCGTGGTCTATCGTATCATTTTTTTACTCTCTTTTTTTTTTTTTTTTTTTTGGCTAAAATGGTCTATCATGTCATTTGTTACTTTTTGTTTGCGTATCGCGGAAGCTATCCGTCTAATTCTTTGTTACTATTGTATTTTCGAGCGAGGATAACAGATATTAAGGGGGTGTTTGGTATTTGAGTTGAGTTGAAATTTTTAAGTTTGAATAGTAATTTTTATTGACTTTTTAGAAAAGACAAAAAAAATTTTCAGAAAAAACAAAAAAAAAATTTCAGAAAAAGACAAAAATTTGAATTTGAACCTTAAATTTAAGTGTATATGCCAAACTCACCCTAAAAGTAGATAAATAATACATCCCAATTAAATTTACACATAGTATCTTCATGATCCTAAATCAAATCCTCAAGTAAATAGCGGGTTATATAAATTTATGGCGCCCTGAGGATGCCTGTTCTGTTTTACCATTATTTTGTACTATATCAGTAAAAGAATGATGCATATTGCCTTGTTATTATTAGATAGTAATCAACTTAATGTGGTACAGATAAACATTTCTTGTGCTTCTTCTGTTGATATGTTTTTGGAACTCGTATATCTTGGAGAATGTCAGAGCTCAATCAAGTATCATAGAGAATTTTCGGGAAAATCACCCTGAAGATATGGATGGTCTAATTCGTGTTTAATTGGTTATTATCCTTGACATTTTAGCCTTTTTTCTAGTGTTAAGGTGATAAATTTCAAAGTCCTAGATACAGTAGTATTTACTTACCCTCTGTACGGAAACACTAATGATTAGTTCTTTCATTTGATTCCGTTTTGTGTGTAAAAAGGATTACTTGATAAGAATTTGCCATATTAAATAAAGAATTTTCAGTTTAATGATTTGTAATCTTGATATGAAATTTAATGTCGTAAATTAATTGTTTTCTTAAATTAAATCATAAAATATATTAATTAATATAAAAAAAATTCGCTTTTAGTTACAAAGAGGGTGGTGGTTTAAAAAAATTAGTCACAAAAAATTGTTGTGACTAAAAGGCTTTTAGTTTTAGTCACAACAATAAATGACTTTTAGTCACAACAAACGCATGATTTTTGTGTTTGTATGTTGACAAGATCTTTTGACAAATGAAGATTATGACTTTTAGCCACCGACTTTCAAGTGACGGAAGTAGGCACAATATTTTGTTATGACTAAAACTTTTAGTCACAGCAAAATGTGCTTTAAGTTACAATTTTTGTTGTGACTGAAAGTGAAAGTCTTGTTTTTTGTAGTGCTAGCTTGTTAGTTTTTCGTTTCTTTGAACTTTTTGTATTAATTTCATTTTGTTTAATAAATTGAGTGGGGAGTGTGATGATATTTTTTATTGGTATCAAACATATTGGGATATATCAAAGTTTGTTTATTGTTATTCTCTCTCCCCATTTTTCTTAGGGGGCAAAAAAAGATTCTTTGTTTTTGTTTTGTTTAGTTTCTTTTTTTTCTTTTTTTTTTTTTAGCAAAAACTGGGGAAAAAAGCATACTACAACAACAAAAGAATTCCTCAATTTATTGAAGAACAATAACATTTTTTTTTTTGAAATTATATTAAATAATTAATATGATAGCTTGAGTGGGAAAATGTGTGGCAATATAAACCATAAGTAGAAATTAAATCAGCTGAGAAAGAAAACTAACAACTATATGAAGTTGATAGAAACAAAAAATTTAAATGAAAACTAGTAATCGAATGACAAAGGCACCATAAACCTTATAGATTAATATTATGATTTGACTTGATTTCTAGCTAGTCTTTATGTTACATTCTTCAACACTATCACACATCATGAGCTCCTGACATAGTAACCATTAAATGTTCAAATGCAGGATCTTTTGTCATTCCATAGGTGGTCTCAACTGCTGTTTACCCTATACCCACAAGGTCGGGACATGAAGACATGGCCACTAAACCTCTTTATTTTTATTTTTATTTTTTTAAATTTAGCAAAAGAAAAAAAACACTGTCACGCATCATAGTCTTATGAGCATATTTCTTCACTTGATACTTCATACTCTATTCATCCACACACAAGAAATTAACATCCTCAAATATTTTAGACACTAAGATTAATAAGACATCTCACGGCCACAGATAGATCAAGTAGAGTAGGGTATTGGTGTAAGATGGAGAGGAAAGTTTCTAGAAATGGTGAGACCATGCATAAACTTCACTCTCATGTCCAAGTCTTCCGGCAAGGCACCATCTCCGGTCAACTTCCAATCAAACCAGTACAAAAGATTAACAGCAACGTATTCAACGCCGGCAAACCCAAATTTCAAGCCAGGGCATCCCCTTCTCCCCACACCAAATGGAACCAATTCGAAATCGCTGCCTTCATAATCAATCGAGCTATTCTCAAACCTCTCGGGGATGAACTCCTCTGCTCTGTCCCTCACACTTTCGTCCCTCTGGATTGCCCACACATTGATCAACACTCTTGTTTTGGCTGGAACATGGTAGCCTCCGATCTTCACATCTTCGGTTGTTTCTCGTGGAGTTAAAAAAGAAGACGGTGCATGTAGCCGTAGAGTTTCTTTTATGACACATTTTAGGTAATCCATTTCCTTGATGTCATCGGTGTCAATCTTCGTCTTTTGCCCCACCACACTTCTCACTTCTTGTTGGACGTTCTTCATCACCATTGGATTTTTTACTAGATCTGACATCATATCCATTCTAGAATTACTGAAGTAGTATTTGTTCCGCCCAAGAACATATGTCCTGCAATTATTGATATTAGTTTGCTTGGTAGGTTTAGTGTGAGATGAGTTAATTACTGGAAATACAACATCAAGAAGTTCTTTAGCATCAACAAATAAAAGCCTCAAAGTCCACTTAACAGCCTTGTTGGAATTTAGAGCAGCAAATGCCATTAGAGCTTTAGTCTCCTGTTTGGATCATAAGCTTTAGTCCACTTAACATAACACATATTTTAGTTTAATTTTTGTGTCATGTTAGTGCATTGGATTTTAAATTTGTGTCATTTATATAGGTTCTTTCTTCAAAGTTTGAATATTTTGTTTTAAATTTACTAATCAAATCTATGAACCAAAACGGGGTATTATTGGCAACATATTATCCGTTAATAGTACCTTTTAGCGAGAATAGTGCACCCCTCACCGCATCTTGATTACCATTTACATTTAGGAACGAGCAATCGAATAAAAGGTCGCATTTTTACACTAGCAAGTGTCACACAAACAATCTCACGAGGCAGATCGACCACAAGAATCTTCAAGAGGAGGAGACTAGTAGACCGGTAGCATTTTCGTACTATCACTAAAGATATAGTCCCTAAAGGTTATCATAATTTTTTTTTTTTTGGATAAAAAGCTAGAAGGTGTAGAAATTGTTATTAAGAAATTACCACTGTGATTGCTTTTAGGTCTTCTAGAGTGAGATCAAGGCCGAGGATGACATCCTTTTCCACGAAAACGCTTCAATAGTAAAGGACTATTGTGCTTTCTATATATAGTTATAGATAAGACTATTAAGTGAACTAGCAGAAGCCTAAGAAAAAGATAGAAGAGATAAATTAAAATAGATAAACAATAAAAGTAAAAGGGTAGAAAAAAAGGATCGATAAAAATTAAAAAGAATAGATGTAATATGATAAATATTTCTAAAATCGTTTGATTCATCCAGAATGTTGGATAATATAATCTATTGATTTACTCAAAATGTCAAAAAAATAGGCATAAATCATTCGTTGATTCATAAGAATACTAAGAGAATCGATATTGATGAAATAAGAATAGTAAACTCTCAATATCACTCAGAAAAATCTATCCATTTACATATGATTGGACTAATATATTCAAAAGGTAAACTATAAAAATATATATATATTGAAAAACTATATTATTCTGAAAATAAAAAACAAAAACAAGAAACTAACCTGTATTTGATCTAAGAATTAAGCCAAAATTGAATTTGACTTTCCTAATTAATCAAATAATTACACAAGTAAAATTTATTAATTTAAAATTGCTAATTAATGATCTTGAAGTATTCAAGAATGTAATTTAATTTCCTTCTAGAATAACAGTTGTCTTAGCTTCAATCTAAAGATACGATTTAATGTCCCGTGATTTCTTCCCAAAATGAACTACATCACGTTTATTATTATAAACAATTATTATTATTTAAAAAAAATATTATATTACATATTTCTCGTTTTATATGTTATAGAAAAAAGAGCTATATATATATACACATACATATATATAAGCATGTGCATACGTACAGATGAGCCCAAATAGTTTAGTGGTCGATTTGAAGTGACAGAAAGCAGCTAAAACACATGTGTTCTTCACCTAAAGATATGATATCAGATTGTCAGAGAAAATATATATTTATATATGTATGATATCAGATGAGATGAAATTAATAAGGTTTAATATTGGGGTTGATTGCATATAAAATAGATTTTAGCACTATTGCCGTGGATTACGCTTGCATTTTTAACATACTAAAAGGTTAGCGTAATGCTTGGAACCACCATTTTTCAATCCTATTGGGAATTGAACGGTAGATATTGATGCAAGGCTAAGCATATATATATATATATATATATATATATATATATTTGTATGTATGTGTATAAATAGAGAGGTAGGAAAATCATAACGGCAATTGCAGACCCAAAGTTATAGAATGGTTTTGATTTTTTGAAGTAACTCCATCCACACGCGCATGTGTGTGTATCTATTGAGTCCTGGCTTGGAAGTTTAACAATTGGTTAATTGGGTTTTTAAACAATATAGGTTTACAAACATGGCTACTTATAGTGCCGCTAAGTAATTCATTCGTGAAGGTTTTGAGTAGAAGTCAATAGGAATTATTCACATTACAAAAACAATACATGGCCATCACTCTCTGCTAATAATATATGTAAAATTACCCCCTCATGAGGTGAATAATCAAAGAGAATATTATTTATAATCTTCAAATATCGTGAACCAAACACAAATTTACATATAAACTATTTGACTCACAGGGTCATACGTAAGACATAATTTTAGCCATAATTACCTATAGCTTACGAAAATAATAGCAGAGTAAGGGTAATAACTAACAATTTTTAAGAGATCTGGCAATAAGGTGTTGGTACAAGATGAAGAGGAACTTTCTTGGATACACTGAGCCCAAAAATTTCACTCATGTCCAAGTCCTCAGGCGCTGCACTGTCATCAGGCAATTTCCAGTCAAACCAATACAAAAGATTGGCAATGATATATTCAGTACTTGCAACACCAAATGCCAATCCAGGGCATCCCCTTCTCCCACAACCAAACACAACCAATTCGATGTCATGACCTTTGATATCAACACTACTACTCTTGAACCTCTCCGGGATAAACTCCTCTGGTTTTTCCCACAAACCCGGGTCCCTTTGGATCGCCCACGCGTTGATGAACACCCTAGTGTTTGCCGGGACATGGTAGCCTCCTATCTCGACGCTTTCGGATGTTTCACGAGGAAGTAGAAGAGGAAGCGAAGGATGTAGCCTTAGATTTTCCTTGATCACGCATTTTAAGTACTCCATTTGATTGATATCATTCACATCGATCTTCGGCTTGTTTCCCACCACTCTTCTGACCTCTTCTTGGGCTTTCTTCATCACTCGTGGATTCCTAATCAGCTCTGCCATTAACCACTCCAATCCCGTCGAAGTTGTATCACTTCCACCCACAAACATGTCCTACAAATAATGCAAATACTCGATTTTTATCAAGTGGTGATAGGAAACAACTAGCATCATGAGAAATTTATCGACATAAAAAGAAAAAGTACGAAGTTCGAGAGAACGAGAGAGATAATATATGTTACCAGTAAGATTGCTTTGATGTGTTCTTGAGTCAGATTCTTTTCATCCTTTTGAACTTGGAGGAGAATGCTGACGAAGTCTGATTTTACCTCAGATAAACATCCAACATTTTCCATTGCTGTCTTGTGTTCTTCGATCACCTGATCTAAAAAAGTGTCTAATGCTCTCGAACTTGATTTCAACCGACCGATCAAGCCCGTAAAAACGTCGATCCATCTCAAATTAGGAAAGTAATCTCCCACACTAAAGGCCATGAAATCCACCATCACTCTCCTTGAAAGCTCGCCGAACATGCTGCGACCATTTTCTTCCTCAAATTTCTGCCCAAGAATACATCTCGACACTATGTTGTTAGAGGCCGATATCAGAATCTCGCTGAGATTTACCGAAACCCGGGAATCACCATCACAAGCTCTGCGGATTCTATCGATCAAGAGTGTTACCTCTTCGTCCCTCACGAACTGAAACATTTGCACTCTTTTGAGGCTCAGAAGCTCAAGAACACTGATTTTCCGAGCATGTCTCCAATACTCACCATAAGAAGAATAGGCCACATCTTTGCCTCCATAAAGAACAATATCAGCAGCCGTGGTTTTAGGCCGGTTCGAGAAAGCGACGTCGTGGTTTTTAATGATTTCTCTTACCATGTCTAGGGAAGAGATAACAAGAGTTGGAACACGGCCCAATTGCAAGAGCATTAGAGGGCCATACTTGTCGGAGAGAGCTCGGAAAGATCGGTGCGGGTGAGTACCGAGCTGGTGAAGGTTTCCGATTATTGGTAAGCTTGGCGGCGATGGCAGCGGCTTGGTTTGGCCACTTGATTTGGAGCAAATGAAGAAGAGAAAAACAGAGGTGATGAGGAAAAGAGAGACAAGAACCGGATGCGAAATTGGTAAGAGAATCATCTCCATTGGTGGTTCCTTACGTTGAGAAATTGTGAATTCTGTTTCTAATTTGCAGCTAAAAAGAGGACATCTCCCTAGTAAAACTAAACTTCAATTAGATGGCTGGTTGAAATTGAAATTTTTAAATTAAAATTGATTGATTTTTTAAAACAAAAAAAAAAGGTAAAAAAATACAATTTAATTAGATTTAAATCTGTAAATCAAACAAAGACTTGCCTTAGTCATAGAGGAGACTTCAAATCAGCTAGATTTTTATGACACGATATTTTGGTATGGTTTGCTGGATATTTTTATTGTGTAGCACAATAAAGATATGCGGTTAAAGAGTGGTGCACATTGTCATTTGCATTATGTGGATTTTGGTTGGCTTCATTATCTGAAAAGATAAGATTCTGGATAAAAAAAAATATGTGCAAAATCATTATAAAAGGCAGAGTTTCTTTTGTGACGACCGTATAATTATATAAATATTAAAGAAGTACAATCCTCCGCCTGTCGTTTTGCCATTTTTAGAGGATTTTTTTTTTTTTTTTTGGGTAGAAAAGCATTCTACCATTTTTAGAGGTTACAGATCGGGATTTTGCGCTTAATTAATTTGGTGATGTAAGTACTCATGGTAATTGGTCGCTTTGGTGGTTATGATGTTGTTGTTGTCTCACTTTTTCTTTTCCTTTTTTTTTTTTTTTTTTTTTTGAGGAGGAAAAACATAAAACTAAGAAAATTCCAATTTCAGGGATGGAGATAGAAAACGGAGGGCTTCAAATTTACGAGGGGGAATTCTACAATGGGGTAAAGTGTTTTTACCCCATTGATGGTGTAAAAAAATTTTGACCATCCGATTATTTTAGGATGATCCAAGAGATTCCGAAGGAGAGAGAGGAGCCGGCGGGTCGGCCCCCCCTCCCACGACGTTCGGCGATCCCCCCTCCCCTACCTGCAAAACAACCCCCCCCTCCCCCCCCTCCACATTTTGCTGATCTGGCTTATGGGGGATCGCCGTCGCCACAGGGAGTGCTAGGTCACCGTTGAGGACAAGAGGCAGATCCAACCAAGAACATCGGACTTTCCCCCCAAGGCCATCAAAGGTGGCTTTTTTTTTTCCTTATTTTTTTAACATGGAAATTTCATTGTGTGTGGTAGGGTTTATTTTAGTATGGTGTATCTTATCAATCTTTCTGTTTCATCTTTTGGATCTTACCACATTTGTAGAATTCCCCTATTTATGATGAGATCAGGAGTTTTTAGGGAGGCACCCCATCTCTGATCGCTGCTATTCAAGCAAAAAAAAAAAATTTCCATGTTATTTGTCGTGGATACATAGTAGTTCTAATAATTGTTTTTATTAGTAAGTTTTCGAATGGAAAATTTTTTTTCCCTTAGTTCTAATAAGGGAAATTGAAGGGAAATTTTTTTTCCCTTTTTTTTTTTATTGTTGAGCAGGGTTTTTTTTTTTTTTTTTTTTTTTTTTTTTTTTTCACACATGGGTTTGTAACAGTCTACTCTTCTTTATTTTATTTTATCGTTCTTGGATGGCTGGCGTGGTCTATCGTATCATTTTTTTACTCTCTTTTTTTTTTTTTTTTTTTTGGCTAAAGTGGTCTATCATGTCATTTGTTACTTTTTGTTTGCGTATCGCGGAAGCTATCCGTCTAATTCTTTGTTACTATTGTATTTTCGAGCGAGGATAACAGATATTAAGGGGGTGTTTGGTATTTGAATTGAGTTGAAATTTTTAAGTTTGAATAGTAATTTTTATTGACTTTTTAGAAAAGACAAAAAAAAATTTCAGAAAAAACAAAAAAAAAATTTCAGAAAAAGACAAAAATTTGAATTTAAACCTTAAATTTAAGTGTATATGCCAAACTCATCCTAAAAGTAGATAAATAATACATCCCAATTAAATTTACACACAGTATCTTCATGATCCTAAATCAAATCCTCAAGTAAATAGCGGGTTATATAAATTTATGGCGCCCTGAGGATGCCTGTTCTGTTTTACCATTATTTTGTACTATATCAGTAAAAGAATGATGCATATTGCCTTGTTATTATTAGATAGTAATCAACTTAATGTGGTACAGATAAACATTTCTTGTGCTTCTTCTGTTGATATGTTTTTGGAACTCGTATATCTTGGAGAATGTCAGAGCTCAATCAAGTATCATAGAGAATTTTCGGGAAAATCACCCTGAAGATATGGATGGTCTAATTCGTGTTTAATTGGTTATTATCCTTGACATTTTAGCCTTTTTTCTAGTGTTAAGGTGATAAATTTCAAAGTCCTAGATACAGTAGTATTTACTTACCCTCTGTACGGAAACACTAATGATTAGTTCTTTCATTTGATTCCGTTTTGTGTGTAAAAAGGATTACTTGATAAGAATTTGCCATATTAAATAAAGAATTTTCAGTTTAATGATTTGTAATCTTGATATGAAATTTAATGTCGCAAATTAATTTTTTTCTTAAATTAAATCATAAAATATATTAATTAATATAAAAAAAATCGCTTTTAGTTACAAAGAGGGTGGTGGTTTAAAAAAATTAGTCACAAAAAATTGTTGTGACTAAAAGGCTTTTAGTTTTAGTCACAACAATAAATGACTTTTAGTCACAACAAACGCATGATTTTTGTGTTTGTATGTTGACAAGATCTTTTGACAAATGAAGATTATGACTTTTAGCCACCGACTTTCAAGTGACGGAAGTAGGCACAATATTTTGTTATGACTAAAACTTTTAGTCACAGCAAAATGTGCTTTAAGTTACAATTTTTGTTGTGACTGAAAGTGAAAGTCTTGTTTTTTGTAGTGCTAGCTTGTTAGTTTTTCGTTTCTTTGAACTTTTTGTATTAATTTCATTTTGTTTAATAAATTGAGTGGGGAGTGTGATGATATTTTTTATTGGTGTCAAACGTATTGGGATATATCAAAGTTTGTTTATTGTTATTCTCTCTCCCCATTTTTCTTAGGGGGCAAAAAAAGATTCTTTGTTTTTGTTTTGTTTAGTTTCTTTTTCTTTTTTTTTAAGCAAAAACTGGGATACTACAACAACAAAAGAATTCCTCAATTTATTGAAGAACAATAACTTTTTTTTTTTTTGAAATTATATTAAATAATTAATATGATAGCTTGAGTGGGAAAATGTGTGGCAATATAAACCATAAGTAGAAATTAAATCAGCTGAGAAAGAAAACTAACAACTATATGAAGTTGATAGAAACAAAAAATTTAAATGAAAACTAGTAATCGAATGACAATAGCACCATAAACCTTATAGATTAATACTCTAGCTAGTCTTTATGTTACATTCTTCAACACTATCACACATCATGAGCTCCTAACATATTAACCATTAAATGTTCAAATGTAAGATCTTTTGTCATTTCATAGGTGGTCTGAACTGCTGCTTACCCTATACCCACAAGGTCGGGACATGAAGACATGGCCACTAAACCTCTTTATTTTTATTTTTATTTTTTAAATTTAGCAAAAGAAAAAAAAACACTGTCACGCATCATAGTCTTATGAGCATATTTCTTCACTTGATACTTCATACTCTATTCATCCACACACAAGAAATTAACATCCTCAAATATTTTAGACACTAAGATTAATAAGACATCTCACGACCACAGATAGATCAAGTAGAGTAGGGTATTGGTGTAAGATGGAGAGGAAAGTTTCTAGAAATGGTGAGACCATGCATAAACTTCACTCTCATGTCCAAGTCTTCCGGCAAGGCACCATCTCCGGTCAACTTCCAATCAAACCAGTACAAAAGATTAACAGCAACGTATTCAACGCCGGCAAACCCAAATTTCAAGCCAGGGCATCCCCTTCTCCCCACACCAAATGGAACCAATTCGAAATCGCTGCCTTCATAATCAATCGAGCTATTCTCAAACCTCTCGGGGATGAACTCCTCTGCTCTGTCCCTCACACTTTCGTCCCTCTGGATTGCCCACACATTGATCAACACTCTTGTTTTGGCTGGAACATGGTAGCCTCCGATCTTCACATCTTCGGTTGTTTCTGGTGGAGTTAAAAAAGAAGACGGTGCATGTAGCCGTAGAGTTTCTTTTATGACACATTTTAGGTAATCCATTTCCTTGATGTCATCGGTGTCAATCTTCGTCTTTTGCCCCACCACACTTCTCACTTCTTGTTGGACGTTCTTCATCACCATTGGATTTTTTACTAGATCTGACATCATATCCATTCTAGAATTACTGAAGTAGTATTTGTTCCGCCCAAGAACATATGTCCTGCAATTATTGATATTAGTTTGCTTGGTAGGTTTAGTGTGAGATGAGTTAATTACTGGAAATACAACATCAAGAAGTTCTTTAGCATCAACAAATAAAAGCCTCAAAGTCCACGTAACAGCCTTGTTGGAATTTAGAGCAGCAAATGCCATTAGAGCTTTAGTCTCCTGTTTGGATCATAAGCTTTAGTCCACTTAACATAACACATATTTTAGTTTAATTTTTGTGTCATGTTAGTGCATTGGATTTTAAATTTGTGTCATTTATATAGGTTCTTTCTTCAAAGTTTGAATATTTTGTTTTAAATTTACTAATCAAATCTATGAACCAAAACGGGGTATTATTGGCAACATATTATCCGTTAATAGTACCTTTTAGCGAGAATAGTGCACCCCTCACCGCATCTTGATTACCATTTACATTTAGGAACGAGCAATCGAATAAAAGGTCGCATTTTTACACTAGCAAGTGTCACACAAACAATCTCACGAGGCAGATCGACCACAAGAATCTTCAAGAGGAGGAGACTAGTAGACCGGTAGCATTTTCGTACTATCACTAAAGATATAGTCCCTAAAGGTTATCATAATTTTTTTTTTTTTGGATAAAAAGCTAGAAGGTGTAGAAATTGTTATTAAGAAATTACCACTGTGATTGCTTTTAGGTCTTCTAGAGTGAGATCAAGGCCGAGGATGACATCCTTTTCCACGAAAACGCTTCAATAGTAAAGGACTATTGTGCTTTCTATATATAGTTATAGATAAGACTATTAAGTGAACTAGCAGAAGCCTAAGAAAAAGATAGAAGAGATAAATTAAAATAGATAAACAATAAAAGTAAAAGGGTAGAAAAAAAGGATCGATAAAAATTAAAAAGAATAGATGTAATATGATAAATATTTCTAAAATCGTTTGATTCATCCAGAATGTTGGATAATATAATCTATTGATTTACTCAAAATGTCAAAAAAATAGGCATAAATCATTCGTTGATTCATAAGAATACTAAGAGAATCGATATTGATGAAATAAGAATAGTAAACTCTCAATATCACTCAGAAAAATCTATCCATTTACATATGATTGGACTAATATATTCAAAAGGTAAACTATAAAAATATATATATATTGAAAAACTATATTATTCTGAAAATAAAAAACAAAAACAAGAAACTAACCTGTATTTGATCTAAGAATTAAGCCAAAATTGAATTTGACTTTCCTAATTAATCAAATAATTACACAAGTAAAATTTATTAATTTAAAATTGCTAATTAATGATCTTGAAGTATTCAAGAATGTAATTTAATTTCCTTCTAGAATAACAGTTGTCTTAGCTTCAATCTAAAGATACGATTTAATGTCCCGTGATTTCTTCCCAAAATGAACTACATCACGTTTATTATTATAAACAATTATTATTATTTAAAAAAAATATTATATTACATATTTCTCGTTTTATATGTTATAGAAAAAGAGCTATATATATATACACATACATATATATAAGCATGTGCATACGTACAGATGAGCCCAAATAGTTTAGTGGTCGATTTGAAGTGACAGAAAGCAGCTAAAACACATGTGTTCTTCACCTAAAGATATGATATCAGATTGTCAGAGAAAATATATATTTATATATGTATGATATCAGATGAGATGAAATTAATAAGGTTTAATATTGGGGTTGATTGCATATAAAATAGATTTTAGCACTATTGCCGTGGATTACGCTTGCATTTTTAACATACTAAAAGGTTAGCGTAATGCTTGGAACCACCATTTTTCAATCCTATTGGGAATTGAACGGTAGATATTGATGCAAGGCTAAGCATATATATATATATATATATATATTTGTATGTATGTGTATAAATAGAGAGGTAGGAAAATCATAACGGCAATTGCAGACCCAAAGTTATAGAATGGTTTTGATTTTTTGAAGTAACTCCATCCACACGCGCATGTGTGTGTATCTATTGAGTCCTGGCTTGGAAGTTTAACAATTGGTTAATTGGGTTTTTAAACAATATAGGTTTACAAACATGGCTACTTATAGTGCCGCTAAGTAATTCATTCGTGAAGGTTTTGAGTAGAAGTCAATAGGAATTATTCACATTACAAAAACAATACATGGCCATCACTCTCTGCTAATAATATATGTAAAATTACCCCCTCATGAGGTGAATAATCAAAGAGAATATTATTTATAATCTTCAAATATCGTGAACCAAACACAAATTTACATATAAACTATTTGACTCACAGGGTCATACGTAAGACATAATTTTAGCCATAATTACCTATAGCTTACGAAAATAATAGCAGAGTAAGGGTAATAACTAACAATTTTTAAGAGATCTGGCAATAAGGTGTTGGTACAAGATGAAGAGGAACTTTCTTGGATACACTGAGCCCAAAAATTTCACTCATGTCCAAGTCCTCAGGCGCTGCACTGTCATCAGGCAATTTCCAGTCAAACCAATACAAAAGATTGGCAATGATATATTCAGTACTTGCAACACCAAATGCCAATCCAGGGCATCCCCTTCTGCCACAACCAAACACAACCAATTCGATGTCATGACCTTTGATATCAACACTACTACTCTTGAACCTCTCCGGGATAAACTCCTCTGGTTTTTCCCATAAACCCGGGTCCCTTTGGATTGCCCACGCGTTGATGAACACCCTAGTGTTTGCCGGGACACGGTAGCCTCCTATCTCGACGCTTTCGGATGTTTCACGAGGAAGTAGAAGAGGAAGCGAAGGATGTAGCCTTAGATTTTCCTTGATCACGCATTTTAAGTACTCCATTTGATTGATATCATTCACATCGATCTTCGGCTTGTTTCCCACCACGCTTCTGACCTCTTCTTGGGCTTTCTTCATCACTCGTGGATTCCTAATTAGCTCTGCCATTAACCACTCCAATCCCGTCGAAGTAGTATCACTTCCACCCACAAACATGTCCTACAAATAATGCAAATACTCTATTTTTATCAAGTGGTGAGAGGAAACAACTAGCGTCATGAGAAATTTATCGACATATAAAAAGAAAAAGTACGAAGTTCGAGAGAACGAGAGAGATAATATATATTTTACCAGTAAGATTGCCTTGATGTGTTCTTGAGTCAGATTCTTTTCATCCTTTTGAACTTGGAGGAGAATACTGACGAAGTCTGATTTTACCTCAGATAAACATCCAACATTTTCCATTGCAGTCTTGTGTTCTTCGATCACCTGATCTAAAAAGTGTCTAATGCTCTCGAACTTGATTTCAACCGACCGATCAAGCCCGTAAAAACGTCTATCCATCTCAAATTAGGAAAGTAATCTCCCACACTTAAGGCCATGAAATCCACCATTACTCTCCTTGAAAGCTCGCCGAACATGCTGCGACCATTTTCTTCCTCAAATTTCTGCCCAAGAATACATCTCGACACTATGTTGTTAGAGGCCGATATCAGAATCTCGCTGAGATTTACCGAAACCCGGGAATCACCATCACAAGCTCTGCGGATTCTATCGGTCAAGAGTGTTACCTCTTCGTCCCTCACGAACTGAAACATTTGCACTCTTTTGAGGCTCAGAAGCTCAAGAACACTGATTTTCCGAGCATGTCTCCAATACTCACCATAAGAAGAATAGGCCACATCTTTGCCTCCATAAAGAACAATATCAGCAGCCGTGGTTTTAGGCCGGTTCGAGAAAGCGACGTCGTGGTTTTTAATGATTTCTCTTACCATGTCTAGGGAAGAGATAACAAGAGTTGGAACACGGCCCAATTGTAAGAGCATTAGAGGGCCATACTTGTCGGAGAGTGCTCGGAAAGATCGGTGCGGGTGAGTACCGAGCTGGTGAAGGTTTCCGATTATCGGTAAGCTTGGCGGCGATGGCAGCGGCTTGGTTTTGCCACTTGATTTAGAGCAAATGAAGAAGAGAAAAACAGAGGTGATGAGGAAAAGAGAGACAAGAACCGGATGCGAAATTGGTAAGAGAATCATCTCCATTGTTGGTTCCTTACGCTGGGAAATTGTGAATTCTGTTTCTAATTTGCAGTTGAAAAGAGACCTCTCCCTAGTTAAACTTGTTTTGGAATTTAAACTTTTAAATTGGAATTCATTGACTTTTTTAAAAAATTAATTATAATTTTTATTAATTTTTTTAAAAGAAAAATAACAAATAAAATGTAACTTATTTAGATTTAAACCTGTAAAGCAGATAATTAGTCACAAAGGAGAAATCAAATCGGCTAGAATTTTATGACACCATAGTTTGATCTGGTTTGCTAAATATTTTATTGTATAGCTCAATAATGATATGCTGTCGTAGAGTTGTGTCATATGTGCAAATTGTCATTTGTCGTATGTGTCAAAGACTCAGGGTAATTGGCCGCTTTGGCGGTTATGATGCTGTTGTTGTTGTTTTTTCTTTTTTTTCTTTTTTTTAAGAAGAAAAAACAATAAAACTAAGAGTTTGTTTAGTGTTTTAGTTTGAGTTAAGATTTTTAAGTTTTAATAGTAATTTTTATTGACTTTTCAGAAAAGATAAAAAAAAATTTCAGAAAAGACAAAAAGCTTTATCAGAAAAAGATAAAAAAAAGTACAGTTTCACTTGAGTGAAACTAAGGTGTCAAACAAACCCTAAGAAAATTCCAATTTCCGGGATAGAGATAGAAAACGGAGGGCTTCATATTTAGGAGGGGAATTCTACAATGTGGTTTTTTTACCCCATTGATAATGTTCAAAAATTTTGTCCATCCAAAAATTTTTGGACGATCAAGATTGAAAAGATACACTAAAAAACATACAACTTATTATACATGATTTCATTCTACAAAACATTTCAAAAAAAAAAAGAGAAAACCCTCAAAACTCCCCATTGGTGAAGAAGAAGGATTCCGATGGAGAGAGAAGCACCGACAAGTCGGCACCCCCCTCCCATGATGTTTGGGCCAGCGACTTAAACCCCCCCCCCCCCCCCTCCCCCCCGCCCCGACGACTCAAACCGATACCCCGCCCATGACATCCAGCGATGGCGAATCACCCCCCCCCCCCCAACATGATGCGGATCTGGCTTGTAGGGGGTCACACAGTAGTCGTTGCGGCGGAGCGCTGGGTCACAGTCTGGGGGGTCTGGGTCGCTTTCAGGGATAGGAGGCAGATCTGATCAAGACCATCGGAGTTCCTCCGCAAGGCCATTGAAGTTGGCTTTTTTTTTTTTTTTTTGACATGGAAATTTGATTGTGTGTGGTAGGTTTAGTGTGAGCTGAGTTAATTACTGGAAAGACAACATCAAGAAGTTCTTTATCATCAACAAATAAAAAGCCTCAAAGTCCGCTTAACAGCCTTGTTGGAATTTAGATCAGCAAATGCCAACACGAGAAACCACTTGCCGTTTGTTGTAACAATCCCTTTAGCGATGACATATATATATATATCGTTGTTAAATAGTCTTCCGTTTAAACCATAAAAGCTGTAGTCTCCCGTTAATTCGATCATAAGTTTAAACCTATAATTCAAACTTTTAAAGTTAGCATTTTATTTATTTATTGTTTTTTTACATAAAATTTTGAAAGAAATCACCTAAATAACCACATTTTTTTTTTCATATATTGACTAGCATGATACAAATTCCCCTCTCTATATTAACATAACACATATTTTAATTTAATTTTCTATCATATTGATCTAATATAAAGTTTTTGTGTCATGTTCGTGCATTGAACTTTAAATTTGGTGTCATTTGGGTTCTTTCTTCAAAATTTGAATATTCTGTTTTAAAGTTATTAATCAAATCTATGAATCAAAACGGGATATGACAACATATTATCCGTTAAAAGTACCTTTTAGCAAGAATAGTGCACCCCTACGGCACCTTGATTACCATTTACATTTAGGAACGAGCAATTGAATAAAAGGTAGCATTTTCACACAAATTAGTGTCACACATACAATCTCACGAGGTAATTCAAC
This sequence comes from Ficus erecta, assembly GCA_008635985.1. Taxonomy (NCBI): domain Eukaryota; kingdom Viridiplantae; phylum Streptophyta; class Magnoliopsida; order Rosales; family Moraceae; genus Ficus; species Ficus erecta. The sequence continues at coordinate 696,357 of BKCH01000105.1, forward strand.
TATAAGGGTCTTTAGGAAGAGGAAACTAGTACACTGGTAGCATTTTCGTATTGTCACGAAAAATATAGTCCCTAAAGTTTAACATTATTTTTTTTTTTATAAAAAGCTAAAAGGTGTAGAAATTGTTATTAATAAGTTTCCACTGTGATTGCTTTTAGGTCTTCCAGAGTGAGATCAAGGCCGAGCATGACATCCTTTTGGACGAAAATGCTTCAACAGTAAACGACTATTGAGCTTTCTATATATATATATATATATATATATAGTTATAGATAAGACTATTAAGTGAACTAGCAGAAGCCTAAGAAAAAGAAAGAAGAGATAAATTAAAATAGATAAAAATAAAAGTAAAAGGATACGTAGAAAAAAAGGATTGATAAAAATTAAAAAGAATAGATGTAATATGATAAATATTTTTAAAATCGGTTGATTCATTCAGAATGTTGGATAATATGACCTATTGATTTACTCAAAATACTAAGAAAATAGGCATCAATCATTCATTAATTCATAAGAATACTGAGAGAATCGATATTGATGAAATAACAATAGTAAACTCTCTAATGTGTCACTCAGAAAAATCTATCCCTTCATATATGATTGGACTAATATATTCATAAGATAAACTATAATTTTTTTTTTTGAAAAACTATATTATTCTGAAAATAAAAAACAAAAACAAGAAACTCACATGTATTTGATCCAAGAATTAAGCCAAAATCAAATTTGACTTTCCTAATTAATCAAATAATTGCACAAGTAAAACTGCTTAATTTGAAATTTGCTAATTAATGATCTTGAAGTACTCAAGAATGTAATTTAATTTCCCTCAAGAGTAACAGTTGTCTTTGCTTCAATCTAAAGATACGATTTAATGTCACGCGATTTCTTCCCAAAATGAACTACATCACGTTTATTATTATAAACAATTATTATTATTTTAAAAAATATTATATTACATTTCTCGTTTTAAATGTTATAGAAAAAAGACCTATAAATGTACTTGTAGAAAGCAACTGGAACACGTAATGTGCATATAATTCTTGACCTTATAAAGATATGATATCAGATTGTCAGAGAAAATATATATTTATATATGTATGATATCAGGTGAGATGAACTTTAGGACATGTTTGACACACCAGTTTAGTTTAAACTAAATTATACTTTTTTGATTATGTTTTTTGTCTTTTTTTCAAAAGTTTTTTGTCTTTTCTAAAAAAGTCAACAAAATTTACTATGCAAACTTAAAAATCTCAACTTAATTCAAACTGAACTTATGTACCAAACGGGTCCTAAGTCTTAATATTGGGCTTTGATTGCATATAAAATAGATTTTAGCACTATTGCCGTGGATTACGCTTGCATTTTTAACATATTAAAAGGTTGGCGTAATGCTTGGAACCACCATTTTTCAATTCTATTGGGAATTGAACGGTAGATATTGATGCAAGGCTAAGCACATATATTTATGTATACAAATAGAGAGGTAGGAAAATCATAACCGCAATTGCAGACCCAAATTATGGAATTTCGGCGTTGATCTTTTGTCGAAATAAAATGACCTTATTCTTTATTTTTTTTCCTTTTAACTTTAATGAGTGACATTTTAAATATAATATTCTTTTATTAGTGTATATATATATATATATTTTATTTTACGTCATGTAATTTTTCCTTAGCTAGACGGGGCAAAATGTTAGAGCAAGTACAAATATTAATAGCATAACAAAAAATGCATTCCTCTTCATTAATTCATTGGATTGGGATAATTATGAACATATATATATATATATATATATACATAACTGGTATCAGTTGTATGCCGACAACCTCTAAATTTATTTATTTATTTTTTGGGAAATCCACAACAATCTTGTTATAATAACTAATACATAGGGATCAAATTTTTGTTTCCGATATTGTGGTTTGGAGGATCACGTAATCAATAAAGGTCATAACACCTCTATATATATAGAGAATGAAAATTAAAACGCTTACAAATGAAATACGAAATGACTTGTGGGACCGATGACATGACTTATGGTTAAGAAGTTGTCATTTCGGTCAAACAAAATTTCAAAAGAGATATCTTGACAATATGGATTTATGAAAGGGCTACCAATTATCACCTATTCCACACTTGCTTAATATTTGAGATAGAAAGTTATCCCTTTCGCATATCCAATTTGTGATATGGGTACATATATATCAGGAACTAACCTACCGTTGATTACCAAAAAAAAAAAAAAAACAAGGAAGTATAGTATATTAAGCAACAACCTGATATTCCAACTACCTGATTTGGAGCAAATGGAGAGAAAAACAAAGGTGATGAGGAAAAGAGAGATAAGAACCGGATGCGAAATTGGTAAAAGAATCATCTCCATTTTTGGTTCCTTGTGTTGAGAAATTGTGAATTCAGTTTCTAATTTGCAGCTAAACAGAGGACATCTCCCTAGTAAAACTTACATTCCGATTATATCATCGGTTGAAATTGAAATTTACTAATTTTTTAAAAATTAATTTTAATTTTAATTTATTTTTTCAAGAAAGACAAAACATCAATGTAAAAAATACAGTTTCATTGAATTTAAATCTATAAAATCAAATTAAGATTTTAGTTACAAAGGAGACATCAAATCAGCTAGACTTTAATGACACGATATTTTGTTTTGGTTTGCCAGATATTTTATTGTATAGGTCAATGATGATAGGCTGTCAAAGAGTTGTCATATGTGCAAATTGTCATTTGTCATTTGTCTTGTGTGGATATTGGTTGGTTTCATTATCTGAAAAGATAAGATTAAAAAAATGTGCAGAATCAATATAATAGGCAGAGTTTCTAGTGTGACGACCGTAGAATTATATAAATATTAAAGAAGTACAATCCTCGGCCTGTCGTTTTGCCATTTTTAAAGGATTTTTTTTTTTGGGTGGTAGAAAAGCATTCTGCCATTTTTAGATGTTACAGATCGGGATTTTGCGCTTAATTAATTTGGTGATCCAAGTACTCATGGTAATTGGTCGCTTTTGTGGTTATGATGTTGTTGTTGTTTTTTTCTTTTTTTTCTTTTTATTTTTAAGGAGAAAAAGCAATAAAACTAAGGGATAGAGATAGAAAAAGGAGGGCTTCATATTTATGAGGGTTAATTTCACTTTTAGCACCTGTGGAGAAAAAATATTAAAATCAGCATCATTTTTTCATCCATTCATTTCTAACACCGTCACGTCATCAAAGTCTATGATATGTGGGGCCCTGCTGCATTAAATGTATGTCAAATTACTAGTTTATCCTCATCTCCCTCGCATGGCCCAAAAAAATGTGTCAAACCAGCATCTACAGTATTTTAGAGAGAGAAAATGAAATCTAGAAAGAGAAATAGTTGCAATCGGCCGGAACCGCTCAGAAACCGTCCGGAACCACCACGAAATGCATCTATAAACAGCTCGGGATATAGAAGGCCACCTACTTATAATAGTTTAAAAAACCAGCACCAGAGATCGAGAGAATGGTGGACAATGAAGGGTTGAGGGGAAATCAAAGTTAAGGAATCAAAGAAGTCGAAAGTTAAAAAAATTGCCTTTTCGTTTCAATGTTTAAAAAGTTTACGTTTAACACTTTGTTTCTAAAGGGGAAAAAAATTTCATTATGAAAATGAATTTGTTTAACAGTTGGTCTTCTTACAGGATCGGTCATTTTCATAATGACCGCCTGGTAATTTTCGTTGTGACCCCCTGTAACTGTTAAATTTTAGCATATAATTTTGATCACAACGATATTGACCAGGCGGTCATAACTGTTATGACCGCTGGTCTAACACTATCGGTCATAACAGTTATGACCAGGCGGTCATAACTGTTATGCCCGGTCATAACTATTATGATCGCTGGTCTAACACTATCGGTCATAACAGTTATGACCAGGCGGTCATAACTGTTATGACCGCTGGTCTAACACAGAGGTTATAACAGTTATGACCGTCTACAGTTATGACCAGACGGTCATAACTGTTATGACCGATAGTGTAACACAGAGGTCATAACAGTTATGACCGACAGTCTAACACAGAGGTCATAACAGTTATGACCGTGTTGACCGTATGGTCATAACTGTTATGATCGATATTCTAACACTTTGACCAATACGTCACCGTATTGACCATTTACAGGGGTCACAACGATAATGACCATGAGGTCATTATGAAAATGACCGATCCTGTAAAAGGATGTCTGATTAAAAAATGATCATTTTTATAATGACCACCTGGTTAATATCGTTGTGACCAAAATTATATGCTAAAATTTAACAGTTACAGGGGTCACAACGAAAATTACCAGGCGGTCATTATGAAAATGACTGATCCTGTAAGAAGACCAACTGTTAAACAAATTCATTTTCATAATGAAATTTTTTTCCCCTTTAGAAACAAAGCGTTAAACGCAAACTTTTTAAACATTGAAACGAAAAAGCAATTTTTTTAACTTTCGACTTCTTTGATTTCTTAACTTCGATTTCCCCTCAACCCTTCATCGGCCACCATTCTCTCAATCTCTGGTGCCGGTTTTTTAAACTATTATAAGTAGGTGTCCTTCTATATCCCGAAGCTGTTTTATAGATGTCTTTCGTGGTGGTTCCGGACGGTTTCCGAGCGGTTCCGGCCGATTGTAACTATTTCTCTCTCTAGATTTCATTTTCTCTCTCTAAAATATTGTAGATGCTGGTTTGGCACATTTTTTTGGGCTATGCGAGGGAGATGAGGATAAACTAGTAATTTGACATACATTTAATGCAGCAGGGCCCCACATATCATAGGCTTTGATGACGTGGCGGTGCTAGAAATGAATGGATGAAAAAGTGATGCTGATTTTAATAATTTTTTCCCCACAGGTGCTAAAAGTGAAATTAACCCTATTTATGAGGGGAATTCTACAATGGGTTAAAATGTTTATACCCCATTGATAGTGTGAAAAAATTTTGATCAACCAATATTTTTGGATGATCAAAATTAAAAAGATACACTAATAAAACATACAACCTATTATACTTGATTTCATTTTACAAAACCTTTCAAAAAAAAAAAAACAAAAACAAAAACAAAAACAAAACAAACAAACAGACAAACTCAAAACTCTCCATCGGAGAAGAATAAGGATTCCGATGGAGAGAAAGGCATCAGCGAGTCGGCCCCCCTCCCACGATGTTCGATGAAACCCCCCACCCAAACGATATTCGAGGGTTTGGCAACTCAAATCCCCCCCCACAACACACACACACAACATGATGCGGATCTGACTCACAGAGGGTCGTATGGTCATTGTCGCCATCGGTGGGGGGGGGGGTTGGGTCGCTGTCCGGGATGGGAGGCAGATCCGACCAAGACCCCCCGCCCAAAACAAGGCCATTGAATTTTTTTTTTTTTTTTTGACATGGAAATTTGATTGTGTGTGGTAGGGTTTATTTTAGCATGATGTACCTTATCAATCTACCCGTTCACATTCGTTGGATCTTATCCCATCAAAATGTTTTATCCCATTATAGAATTCTCCTATTTATGATGAGATCAGGAGTTTTTAGGGAGGCACCCCATCTCTAATTGCTGCTATTCATGCTAATATATTTTTTTTAAGGAAAAAAAATTTGTTCCTCGTGATTTGTTGTGGACATATAGTAGTTCTAATAATTGTTTTCATTAGCAAGTTCTTGAATGGAAATGTTTTTCCCTTAGTGCGAAGAATTCCATTTTTTATTGTAGAGCAGGGATTTTTTTATTTATTTTTTATTTCTTTAGTTCAATGATTTCACATGGGTTTGTAAAAGTCTACTCTTTTTTATTTTATTTTATTTTATTTTATCGTTCTTGGATGGTTGGTGTGGTCTATCATATAATTTTTTTTCTTTGTTTTTTTTTATTTTTTGCTAAAATGGTCTATCATGTCATTTGTCACTTTTTGTTTGCGTATCGCGAAAGCTATCCGTCTAATTCTTTATTACTATTGTATTTTCGAGAGAGGAGAACAGATATTAAAAGCAGATAAATAATACATCCCAATTAAATTTACACATAGTATCTTCATGATCCTAAATCAAATCCTCAAGTAAATAGCGGGCTATATAAATTTATGGCGCACTGAGGATGCCTATCCTGTTTTACCATTATTTTGTACTATATCAGTAAAAGAATGATGCATATTGCCTTGTTATTATTAGATAGTAATCAACTTAATGTGGTACAGATAAACATTTCTTGTGTTTCTTCTGTTGATATGTTTTTGGAACTTGTATATCTTGGAGAATGTCAGAGCTCAATCAAGTATTATTGAGATTTTTCGGGAAAATCACCCTGAAGATATGGATGGTCTAATTCGTGTTTAATTGGTTATTATCCTTGACATTTTAGCCTTTTTTCTAGTGTTAGGTGATAAATTTCAAAGTCCTAGATACAGTAGTATTTACTTACCCTCGGTACTGAAACACTAGTGATTAGTTCTTTCATTTGATTCAGTTTTGTGTGTAAGAAGGATTACTTGATAAGAATTTTCCATATAAAATAAAGAATTTTCAGTTTAACGATTTGTAATCTTGATATGAAATTTAATGTCGCAAATTAATCGTTTTCTTGATTTAATTTAAAATAATTAAATCAGAAAAACATATTATTTAATAAAAAAAATTGCAATCGATTGATAAAAAGGATTGATAAAAATTAAAAAGAATAGATGTAAAATGATAAATATTTTCAAAATCTATTGATTCATCCAGAATGTTGGATAATATGACCTATAAATTTACTCAAAATGCTAAGAAAATAGGTGTCAATCATTCGTTGATTTATAAGAATACTGAGAGAATCGATATTGATGAAATAAGAATAGTAAACTCTCTAATATCATTCAGAAAAATATATCCCTTTACATATGATTGGACTAATATATTGATAAGGTAAACTATAAAAAAAAAATTGTAAAACTATATTATTCTGAAAATAAAAAACAAAAACAAGAAGCTAACCTGTATTTGATCTAAGAATTAAGCCAAAATTGAATTTGACTTTCCCAATTAATCAAATAATTACACAGGTAAAATTTCTTAATTTGAAATTTGCTAATTAATGATCTTGAAGTGTTCAAAAATGTAATTTAATTTCCTTCTAGAGTAGCTTCAATCTAAAGATAAGATTTAATGTCACGTGATTTCTTCCCAAATGAACTACATCACGTTTATTATTATAAACAATTATTATTATTTAAAAAAATATTATATATTACATTTCTCCTTTTATATGTTATAGAGAAAAGACCTATATATATACATACATATATATATATATATATAAAAGCATGTGCATACGTACAGATGAGCCAATAACGTATCACTGTTAGTTTAGTGGTCAACTTTAAGTGGCAGAAAGCAGCTGGAACATGTAATGTGCATGTAAATCTTCACCTAAAGATATGATATCAGATTGTCAGAGAAAATGTATATTTATGTTTCCTTTCCCATTTAAGTTTAAATCTAACTAAATTGTAATTTTTTTAATTCAGTTTTTATCTTTTTTCTGAAAAGTTAATAAAATTTATAATTAATTTTTAAAAAATAAACTAATTTTAACTTAAAAATTTCATTTCTAACCAATAAATCAAACACAAGCTTATAAATACAGGATATTAGATGAGAAAAACTTAATAAGTTTTAATATTGGGCTTGGTTGCATATAAAATAGATTTTAGCACTATTGCAGTGGTTTACGCTTGCATTTTTAACATATTAAAAGGTTAGCGTAATGCTTGGAGCCACCATTTTTCAATCCTATTGGGAATTGAACGGTAGACATTGATGCAAGGCTAAGCATATATATATATATATATATATGTATATGTATATAAACAGAGAGGTAGGAAAATCATAACCGCAATTGCAGACCCAAAGTTATAGAATTTGGGCATTGGTCTTTTGTCGAAATGAAATGACCTTATTCGTTACTTTTTTTTTTTCCTTCATCTTTAATGAATGACATTTTAAATATAGCATTCTTTTATTAGCATATATATTTTTTATTTTACTCCATGTAATTTTTCCTTAACTAGACATGGCAGAATTCTGGAGCAAGTACAAATATTAATAGCATAAGAAAAACACATTTCTTGTCATTAATTCGTTGGATTGGGATAACTATGGACATATATATATATATATATATATAACTGGTATTGGTTGTGAGCCGACAACCTCTAAATTTATTTACTTATTTTTTTTGGGTAATCCACGACAATCTTGTTATAATAACTAATACATAGGGATCAAATTTTTATTTTCGATGTTGTGGTTTGGAGGGACACGTAACTATTAAAGGTCTCATAACACCTCTATATAGAGAAGGAAAATTAAAACTCTTACAAATAAAATACGAAATGAATCGTGGGACCGATGACGGTACTTATGGTTAGAAGGTTGTCATTTCGGCCAAACAAAATTTCAGAAGAGATATCTTGACAATATGGATTTATGAAAGGGCTACCAATTATCACCTATGCTACACTTGCTTAATATTTGAGATAGAAAGTTATCCCTTTCGCCATATCCAATTTGTGATATGGGTACATATATATCAGGAACTAACCTATAACTCTTATGACACCATGGTTATAAAATACTAGGCCTAAATTAATGGACTCGATTTGGTTAAGGAAACAATTCACTTTGATAATGATTATTAGTTAATTAATCTCAAGATACCATGGTTATAAATTGTGTCTTTTGATATACCAAAGAGTGATACTCTAATAATTTACTGAAGAATGTCATACTGTTATGTTGTAGATATAAAACGTAAATGAAGAAAACTTCGTTCATAGATATAAAATATTCTATAACTCTTGAATAAGGAGTCAATGATTGTAACGACCCGCCTAGCACAGGCCGTTACCATACATACTTACGTATATTTCATACATACTTAATCAACATAAACAGCGGAAATATTTTTTTTTTTTTTTTTACAGTGTGACTCGCACACGAGAGCGTACATAAAATATAACAAATAATAGGCAATAGTTGTTTAGCATATCTCAACTTAATAAACGTAAATAAAATAAATTCAAAACGCATAGCGGTTCAACATTTCCCACGGTTCACAGTCCGCCAAGCCTCGCCTCTCCATCTTGCATCAGCAATTGCTGGCAGGTTGCTTACCTACAGCATAAACGTAAGACAGTGAGCTTTCGCTCAGCAAGTACAACCATCCTATACCGCGACACAACACAAAACAATATATCTAACTAACATAAACTAAGCATAACATAGTATAGCATTACTTAACTTAACTTATTGTAACTTATCCTACATATGCATGAGCCAATTATGCTTTCTTATTCTTTCTTATTGTACATAACTTGCTTACTTAACTTAATTTAACATATGGGCCCTATAGTGTTCGTACCGGGCGCGCAACTATGAATTGGTTGGGGTGGCCAATCTTTTTCCAACTCAATCCATAGTCCAACCCGACCTTACGCGGGTCGGTACGACACAAGTAACTTACTTATTTTCATGTCATTCTTTATCTTACACTTGATTTCATTCTTATTATTGGTGAACATACTTCGTGATGTTTCACACAACTAAAATATAGCATGTCTTAATCTTAACATGTTTCTGACATTTCATGACATATACTTAAACATAGCATTTTACCCTAAAACATAGCATTTTACACATAAACCATAGCATAAAACTTTTCTTAACACTTAATATAAAATATGTAATTACATGGCATATAATTAACACGGCAAAGTAACACTACAAGACATACAATAAAGCATACATTTAAAACATACTTAGGCAAGTATCAAGTCAAAGCCTATGCTGTAGGCGGTGGTTGTACTTACTTGTTTTAAAATTGCTGTGTCCAGTTATAAGCTCAAGCTCGTTGGGACACCGTCGCGTATCGTATTCTGTTATCGACAAAAAGAGTAAGGATTAGAACTGTTGGTAAGCCAACATTCTTATATAACCGTAGTTATATTTCCTTACTTTGCATTACGTGAACCTACTTGGTTATTTTAAGTAACCCTAAGGTTTAAATCTATCTTATTCGGATTATTATTTTTAACTATAATCCCAAAAATTCATTTGTGTTTTATTTTTAGAAAACCTTATGTTTTTGGCACAAAATCCCCCCCCTTTTTTTTTAATTTAATTTTAAAAAAAATTAGAAAATCATAAGGTAAAATTGTAAAAATCATTGACTATTAAAAACTGCCTTTGGAACAGTTTTATAATGCCAGTTAATCATTAAAAACACAAAAATACCCTTTTCTGAACCATTTCTAAACATCTTGTACAGAAATCTCCCCATTTCTGTACCATCTTTGAAAATCATTTTCATTTAAAAATCTAAGCCGATTTTGGAACAATTGTCTTCACGAAAGTTTTAGCTATCTTAGAACCCTACAACTTCCGTGTTTTACGAAAAATCCAGTTTGGACCTTAACCTGTCCAAAATCTGTGTTGAACTAACTCTGTTCGTGTATGGTTCCTGAGCAGGTCAGGATTGGTTTTTGCAGAAAACCAAGGCCATTGGAGCCTTATTTTGAAAAACTGTTTGGGTGGTCCCCTAGTAAAAACCCTAATCTACAACTTTTGTGTTTTGAGTTTCTCCCAATTCGGCCTCTAAGGGCCTCAAAATTTGTTTTTCCCGAGACTGGGCAAACCCTACCCGAGAAGGCCATTTTTCGGTTTCGATTTCGCTTACGTCCTATTACGTTCATCCTACCTCAACCGAACACGTCGGGAGCCTAATTCAAACATGCAGAGACATTTCTAATGTTCAACATTCAACAAACACATTTACATGAACATTTTGCACAAATATACAAAAACCTAAACCAAACAACAATACCTAGCATGCATATTAACAACCACCAACATAACCCTAAATTTTCAAGCACAAACCCTAATTTCTAAGCTAGGGCAGCAAGAGAAACCAATGAGCTTATGCTCAATACAACCAAGGCTTTAATACATTTAAATTTCTCTAATTGAAATTTAAACTAAAAGCTTGGAATCAAGGGTTTGGCACCTTACTAACAACCAAGAGTTTGGCTGCTCTTTTTTTTTTTTTCTCCTTTTTCTTCTTTCACCACAGCGGTTGAAATGGTGGATTGAAGTCCAAATCCTGCTGCTTTCCTAGCCCCAAGTTCGGCCACCAAGCTGCTGCAAATCCGCCCCACAGCTGCTGCAGTTTCCAGCCACCAAACTCTTGTTTCCTCCTTGATTTCTCTCCCTTATAGCTGCCCTTTTTGGCCTAATTTGAGCACCAAAATTTTTTTGTGCCCAAGGGTGATGTGCTAACCCAAAATTCAGCACTTAAAACCCTAATTCCCCCTTAGTATTTGAATTTTTTTTTCCTGCCTATTCCTTGCTGCCCACAGCCGGTTCTAAGACTAGGAAAAGACTCCCAAAATTTTTTCTCAATCTTCCTTGCTTGCTTTCCTCACAAAACCGAACACCCTAAGCTTAATTCCCTCTTGATCCTAATTAAAATTTCCCCTCTTTCCCCCTTCTTAAAAATCCGGATTCTTGCTCAAGAAAAATGACAAGAGGTTGGTTGCATTTTACCAATTTTTTTGAATTAAACCCACCCCTATTTATAGAGGTTGAACTTCTTGAAATTGCATCATGTGGTCCTTAAAAAAAAATCAGAATTAGCAAGGGGAGGGGGTGAGGTGGTCGGATTTGCTTGGGTGGAACCAAAGGAGTTATCCAAAAAATTACTTTCTAACTAATTAATTAAATTAATGATGTAATAATTCAAAAGTTAGTGAGGTAAGCCACCCCTAAAGCTTGTTTGCCACTTTTCACCTTTAAATAATCCATTTTTCAGTTACCACAGGTAATTCCAATACTGGTTCCTCTTATACGCAGTATTAGTTAATTGAACCGCAGTCCAAAATTTACCTGTTTTTAAATGGACTGTATAAAAACTTTTTCTTAACTTGGAACCACTTGGCCCAAAATATTCTAATTATTGTGCTTGATTTTCTATGGTGGTTTTGAATTCTAAACATATCATTTTAATCATAAAAAAATAGCTTTATGCAGTACAATACTGTACTGCGAACTATTAAGTCGTACAGCATTTTTCTTAACTTTTTCGGGTCAATCTTTGGCTTTCTCGTCCGCCATTGACTTTCTTGTCAACCGCTGACTTTACCGCCAAATTTTGACTCCCGTGGTCAACAGTTGACTTTTTGGTCAACCGTTGGCGTTTTCGGTCAAACTTTGACCAACATGTAAATTTTGGCGATTTCGCTCCTTTTCGCCCAAAAGGTCATTTGCTTGACTAAGCAATCATTTTCGAGTCTCAGAATATCAAAAAACTCACAAAAACGAAATAAAAACCCTTAATCGGCTTTTTCATGCGTATCTTAAAAATTGTACAAATCTCTTAAAATAAAAGAAATCGTGTAAATACAGAAATACTTGGTATTACAATGATAATCGATTGCAAATACGGTTTTTTTTTTTTACAAATTTCCTTTTCTTTTTTTCTTATTTGGTTTAATCATATCCTGCTCATTAGAAACTCACTGAAAAGGCGGAGGCTCGCAAGCGAAAAATGAATCTAAATCCGAGATCGGTAGGAGGAGGCTCGTTACAAGAATCGTCAGCGTCTTTACCTTTCGGAACAGGTACAATGATGTTTTTTACTCCCGAACATTTTGATTTGTCTTTTTTTTTGCTTTGTCTTAAAGCATTTTATTGAGTGGAGCCTTAATTTAAGAGAGAAATGTGAATGAGTGAGGTTTCGACATCTTGAGTTTGTTGAGTTTCATTCGCTGTATTCTTGTTAGATTGTCTATTTTGGAAAGCAACTTTTTCGGGGGTTCAAGGTTGCTGGTTGGATTTTGTACGAGGTGTTCGGACAAATGTGCTTGTGGTATCACTTTATCGAAGTTTAAACTCTATTGGTGATTCATGAGAGCGGTTGGTTGCAAATTTTCCATTAAATCTGGAGTGACACTATCCATTTTTAAGAATGTATTGAGTAAAATTTGAACATTATGCTCACGTATCTTCTTGATAGCATATCATGCCTGTCGCTCTTTTTTCCTTTGATGCTTGTTTCTTTGAACAGACTGATGGCAGTGTTCCGAATACGCTTGTTATAGCAAACTGTGAGGTGGTCAAACCTAGGGATGCAGCTGCAGAGCACATATCTAAGGTGATGTCACAGTGACCAATGATCAGTTTTCTGTTTCTTTCTATTGCGGCATTGCCATCCATTATAGTGTGCAATGATTTAAATGAAGTTATTGGTTCATTTTCTGAATTGCCACGGTATTTTGTGGACTGATTGTTATAGTTCAGTGAAGAAGCACGCTCACCCTTCGTGAAGAAGTACAAAACCATCATTCATCCAGGCGAGGTGTGAATTACTTTTAAAGTCCAGTGTTTCTTCACTTCTGGTTTCTCTTGCTCAACAAGTTCTACTAGAGTGTTTTGTTCACACACGTGTCACTTGCTCTTTCCCGTTTCCTCTCTCTTTTGGTCCCTTTCTTTATTTTTCCTCTCTTTCTTCTCTACTTCCTCCTCCTCTCTCTCTCTCTCTCTCTCTCTTCCGATCCTTTCTATTCTTTTTCCCAAATGATTTTTTTTTCCTTTCCCTGAGTCTCTCTTTTTTGCTGAACCCTAAGTCTCTCTCTTTCCTTTCCTTCTCTCATCTCTCCCTCTCTCGATCATCCCCTTCTCTCTCTCTCTCTCTCTCGCAAAGATTCTTCCGTGCTCTCTTACTTCTGCTCTCTCAATCTTCTTCTCTTATTCTCTTCTTCTTTCTTCATAAGAATAGTTGTTGCTTTATTTGTCCTCCCAATTCAAGCCACCATCATTGGTCACAGTTTCAGTTTCGAATTCCTCGGAATCGGCGAGTGAAGTCGCTTCGTATGTGAAGAATGACGCATCAGAAGGGGTTTTCGTGGAGCAGTTTCAAACCATACCCTTTCGAGCCCATTGGCATCGAAATGGAGCAGTGACCGAGCTTTCTTTCTCCTCACATATAGTATTTCTTCTAATCGTCATACTAATTTTGAATTTTCGATTTGTTTGAGGCTTTCTCTGCTTTTGGAATGCTTTAGTATATTGTCTCTAATGTTTTGGTTTTTATTTGCTCATCTTGCTATGCAAAATTGATATAAACATATTAGTAGAAAGCAATTTGCAACCTTTATATGTGTTGTCTTTGCAAACAAACGTGATTCAAGTTCTTACTGTAATGTTATTTGCTCAATCAATTTGTTTGAATCAAGTTAGTTATTTGTTACGAAATTAGGAACAAATAGGCAAGAAGAAAATCAAAAAAGCAAGAACAAACAAATTTATGTGAAAAACTCTAGATGGGAAAAAAACTACGGACGGATGAGAAGAAAATCCAATAAATCAAATATCAGTATAAGAGGAGTAGCTATAGCAAAAATAGTATAATGATAAAACCCTAAAATTACATCATATATATATATATCCGAAAAACCTTAAAACATGAACAGGGTGAAAAACCGGATCACACAGTCCTAAAAAAATTCTTCTAATAAAAAACTCAACCACATATGTCGCACTGCAAACTTTTTGGGACGGTCAAACTGAATTTGGGTTACCAAACTCTAACATTATTTTTTGTTATAACCATCGCTTCTTTTGATTAAGTTCTACAGATTTCCGTGGCATTGACAAGCCTTTGTAGTTGTAGTTGTCCCAAGTCCAACGCTGTATGTAAATTGTCTACTGATTTTAGACTTCTAATTTTGGAGATAAGCTGTTAGAGGGTAGTTAGTTTGTTGATTTAGTTATAATTAGTTACAGCTAACTAATAGCTAATTATCTGTGTAACTAATTAGAGTAATAAGTTGGTCTTAAACTATAGTATTTAAACCTGTTCAGACAACCAAGTTTAGTGATGAGAGTTCAGTATCTCATTCCCAATTCTCTTTCTCTGTCTATTTTTCTTTCTCTTTCCCTTTCTTTCTCTCTCTAAGATTATCTTCTTCAGTTTCGTTACATCTTTGAACTCAAATGAAATGATAAAGTCAGCTTTTTGAGCAATCCAGAACTTACTGCATTTTTTTTCTATGCGCTAAAAGTTTAGTTTTGGTTAGTTTCACTTGACTATTTTAATATTCCATAATCAATATGGATAAAATTTGTTTCTATCTTTGTGGGACTACTTGTGCATTGCTATAAATGTCATTTCTTACCATCGGTGCACGACATATATAGATTTTTTTTCAGTGATTGTCACTAAAATTAACATACACGACACCCTATGCACCTTCCAATAAGTAGTAAAGGAGATGGAAATCTTAGTTACAGATTTTTTTCTCTATCTTGCTCATAAAAAATATCGGGAAACATCTTCCCACTATAGATATATATCTCTATATATATATATATATATATTTTCCTCTCAACAAGAGCTTTCGAATTTCTATGAAGCATAAAAAGTACTTCGAAAAGTTCTTGTCTGGTTTTGTATAGTCTCTTCATTGTTTGATTTACTAACATAAGCCACATCGTCAGTTCCCTTACATATGCTTAACAAGAATACTTATGAAATCAATGGAGGACAGTGGTATCGAGGTCAATAATCCAATTTAACTTGTTGCAGGAAGATGTAATTAAGTTCTATGAATATACGAAGATACTATGGCCATGATGGAGGCATGTACAGATTTACTTATTTTGTCTTCGAATACATTTTGTGATTAGGAAAAATTCATAGCATATTACATAACGTGTTTATTCTTGGCTTCCTCCACTTGTTGGAGGTCAATGGAAAGGTCATATTGTGGTTCCAGTTTGTAGAAACTTCAAATCCTTGATCTTTACTCCATAAATGATTTGAATCAATGAGATTAATCTTGCCCTTATTTACTCCTGTTGCAAGTTCTGGACAACCTTCGCCAAAGAGAAATCTCCCTGAATCTCAAACAGTGTGCTCGTGAAATACGAGTTTTATACGCTTTGTAATCTCACTTTTAGAGGACATTTTGTTACGTACTATTCAATACTCAATTAATGTTTTCCAGAGGCTTTTTTTTTTTTTTTTAAATTGTTTTTTTGAAGTTATTAAAATTGCATAAAAAAGTTCCAATAATTAAAGTGAGCCATACAAGATTTTTCATATTGTTGTTATTGTTGTTGCTTTTTTTTTTTTTTTTTTTTGTTGGGGTGGGGGGGGGGGGGGGGGGGGGGGGATGGGGTTTGATAAAGAGATTTTCATTTTTTTTTTGGTCATGATTATGGAACGCTTACCAATAGTAGTATAATTGACCTTTCAATGTAATTAAATTATTTTAAACTGTCCAATAGAAATGTTTACTTTTACATTCGACTAGATCACTTCTGAATTCTGATTTTTTTATTTTATTTTATAGATCATCTTATTGTTTTTCATTAAGTTTGAGTTTTTTATAATTATCATTAAGATCTCTGTTTTTTAAGTTATAAGGGGCGTTTGTTATGTGGTAATCAGTAGAAATCATATTACTGGAAAGTGACGTGGGTAAATGATTTTCAGGCATTATGAATTATCATGTTTGGTTACTTCTATAATCTTTTCTTATATTTGTTGTGTTTGGTTATACACAGTAATGTAAATGTATTTAGATAATTTAAATGTAAATGTATTTTTTTTCTTATAAAATCAATTAATTTAGATAATTTAAAACTAACTACTTTATTATCGATCTGACTTGTAAACTTTTTTTTTTTGAAAATTGTAAACCTTTTTTTTTATTTCGTATAAAACCAATTAATTTTAATATATTAAAATTAATTATTTTTGCTCAAATATATTAAAACTAATTAAAAGATCTCATTAGATAATTGATGGGTTGATTATGGAATATTGATGGGTTGACTTTTTTTTTTTCAATTACTTTTTTATTACGCAATGAACTACAAGGCATCACGTGCGGAGCACGTTGTTAAGCTAGTATAATAGGAAAAACGCCAACCCACACTATGGTGGGTTGGCACGTGCCTCATAGTCCTGAAAGGGATTGTAGGGATAGACAGTCCTTCCCAACGGGGACTGTCAATGCAATTGTGAATATCTCGAGATTTGAATTAATATATTTCATTTAGATATGGTCCATGAAATTGATTATTTTTTTTATGAAAATAATAATTGAAAAATTAAATGTGAATCGAAATTAAAACGTGGTTACTGATTTTGTTTTATATTGAACTAATTGAAAACTAATTGTGTTAGTTTATCCAGAGTATAGGCATGCACGTGCGTGATTTTTCTGAAGAGAGAGTGGAGAGACAAAATGAATAAGAAAATTATTAACCTTTAGATGTTAATAATTTTAGTCCATTAGTGGTAAGGAGTTCTATACCCACGCCATTATAGAGGATCTTATGACATGTACCCATACTCACTGGTTCATAGGAAGAAGAATAGTAAAAACTGTTATTATGAATATATCTCACATCATTAAGTATTTAAATGTGGAATAGAATCCCTCTCTACTTAGGTTAGCTTTTCAAGATGAGTTCTATCTAAGCTCATTTAATATGATATCAAAGTCAGATTTTACAAGCGAGTGGATTTGGACCTTTGCCTATACTAGGTATGAGAAAGTGTGGTAGATTATATATTTGTCTCGTATTACTAATTTACAGAGTTGTGCTATGGTGTTTCCAGATTATATATTAGATTATATATTTGTCTCAAAAACACAGATTTTCCGAGCTTGTTTCCAATACTCGTCATAAGGGGCAAACCCCACGTCTTTGCGTCCATACGTTAAGATATCATTAGCCGTGGTTCTAGGCCGGTTGGAGAAAATGGCGTCGTGTGCTCTAGTGATTTCTCCCAATATTTCTGCTGATGAGACGACAAGAGTTGGAGCACGACCCAAGTGTAAGATCATAAGAGGGCCATACATGTCGGAGAGTGCACGGAGGGAGCTCTGTGGGTGAGTGCCGAGCAAGTGAAGGTGGCCAAGAAATGGCAACTTTGGTGGAGATGGGGGTAAGTGCTTTATTTGGCCACTTGATAGTTTGGAGTGTGCGAACAAGAGGAGAACCGGGATGAGGAAAAGAGAGACAAGGAAAGGGTACTCATAGAGTATAGAAAAGTCTAGCTCTTGCAACAATTGCTGCAAATTTTGTAAGACAGCCATTTCTCTAGCAATATTTGTTATCTGTGAACAAAATCAAAAGAGTAGTTAATTAGTAGCAGTTTTGCATGTTTTTACTTATATGAAGTGCAAGTAAATATGCATTATTAGAAAAGAGAGAAAACACTTACTTTAATTTAATGACCAAAAAAGATTTTCTTATCTCCAACACATCAAGGGAAAAAGTAAAGAGGTTAAGCCAGACGAAATACAAGTATATTACATGCCTGAATTATTGACAAACCCTATAGCTGTATAATGGTCTCTTCATCAACAGAGTATTTAAATTTACATCTTCCTCTAGCAAATGTGTTATTTCCTCATTTTCAAAATATCGGATTGTACCTAATACTGACCTGACACGTGTATAGATAGAATAAAATGTCATATTTATTTAGGTATATACAAGAAAACTCATTTTACAATTTTCTTCAGATTTTTCTTGTGATTTTTTGTTTTTTCACGTAATAATCAATTTGAAAACGTTTTCCAAATGTCTTTACTCTTCGACCACGTCCCCTGCCATGTTAGGTATGAAAAGATAGATTTCCTCTACGGTAACTCCAACTTTAATAATTGCTAACCTTTGTCGTTTTATATATGGGAATAAAAAATTGTTAATTACCTAGCTAGTAGTCCACTTGATATCTTGTTTGTTTTGGCCTCAGTCATCCTATGACCTTGCATGTGCCTCCTATGGCTAGGGTCGTGATAGTCCTTTGCGCCATTTACACAGGATATAATTGCTAGATGTCAACTCAAGAGTCTTTTTGGGTAATAATTCATGATAAATAACGTATTTTAAAAATATTTAAGATAAATAATATGTTCACCATAATTAATAGTACTTTCACGAAATATATCCGTTACAAAATTATCTAAGATATATTCTTATAAATTAGATATTTGTGTAAATATTAGATTTATGATAAATAATTTTAATTATGGTAAAATTACATTTAAAATTCTTATAAATAAATAATTTATCAAAAATATATTATTTATCTCAAATATTTTAAAAAATACCTATTTACTGTAATTTCTCTTTCTATAATTGTCAGCCTTTGCTCTTTTTTAGTGGTATCGGGCTTATGGCTCACAATAATGCTAAATGATATTAATAGTATTTAATATCATACACTAATATGTATCATATATAGCATAGGACCTTTAGATAGAACTCACTCATATTAATTGTAACGTTTAACACATTGATGTCCCAAATCATTTTTATGGCTCCAACCTAAAGAGATAAGAAAATAATCTTAAATTTTGAATCTATGAGCTCTTACCTAAACCCTTTTCTTCACAGGCTGAGTTTGTCCCATCGATAAAGTCATTCATTTCTCTTGTTACGTGCCTAAACTACATTATCATTCTTTTTTTTATGAACGGATAAAGGACAACTGACTTTCAGGTAAATACTCTCTTAAACAAGGGTATTCATGCTTGGATGATGACTCAAGATTAAGCTTATAAAAACCTTAGATTTCCTGAGGAAGATCATTCCATAAGAATGTCCCAACTAAATTGACAATTACAACATCATTACTTAGAAGACAAGCACTCTGTTTTCATTTAAACTTTTGTTGACCACACATCGAAAACAAAGATAACTTTTACATCAACATGCACAGCCACCATATATCGCTCTAAAGAAAGACAAAGGGATATTGGTAGGTATAAGTTTTGAGAGGATTTTTTTAACATAATTTTCCAACCTCAAACATATAGATCACAGGGTGTAGGATGTTGGGACAAGTTTAAGAGGAACTTTTCTCTGAACAGTGAGACCATAAACTTCACTCATGTCCAAATCATCGGGCTTTGACTTATCATCCGGTAACTTCCAATCAAAATGATAAAGAAGGTTGGCAATGATATATTCAGTACTAGCAAGCCCGAACAGTAAGCCAGGGCATCCTCTTCTTCCAAGACCAAATGGAATGTATTGAAAGTCTTGCCATAGTTTGAAATCAACTGGGTTATTCTCAAACCTCTCGGGAAGAAACTCCTCTGGCTTGTCCCATAAATTTGGGTTCCTATGGATCGCCCATGCATTGACGAAAACCGTTGATTTTGAAGGAATGTTGTAGCCTGCAACATCAAGGCTTTCAGATGTCTGTCGTGCTATCAGAAGAGCAAGCGGAGGATGTAGCCTTAGATTTTCTTTGATGACGCATGTTAAGTACTCCATTTGATGTATGTCGTTCATGTCAATATCTGGCTTATTTCCCCACACTCTTCTAACGTCTTCTTGTACTTTCTTCATCACTCTCGGATTTCTCACTAGCTCCGCCATTAACCATTCCAGTGTCGTCGAAGTAGTATCGCTTGCACCGACGAACAAGTCCTACATGCCATACGTGCAAATTAGTCATGCATATAAATTAGATTGAGTGTTATAAGACGACATGTTTAGTGGGTGCAAACTTAACTGGGATGTGCTAAGTTTCTGTGATATCAGATTTTCTTTCTTCAAATAGAGAAGAAATTCTTGCATATAGAGTTTGAAAAACCAAGTATTTGTAAGAGAGAAAGAGAGAAACATACCATTAGAAAACCTTTTATGTTGTCTTGAGCGAGCGGAAAGTCGAGCATGCCATCCTTTTGAAGTCTGAGAAGAATATCAACAAAGTCTTCCTTCGTATGAGCTCCATTGCCATTTTTCATCTTTGCCTTACGTTCTTCAAGAATCTGATCGAAAAAAGTGTCTAATTCTCTAAAACTTTTATTCAAGCGACCTATAAAGCCTCTAAGAACGTCTATCCACCAAAATTTCGGGAAGTAATCTCCGACGCTGAAGGCCATAAAATCTATCATCACCTTTCTCGTTAGCTCTCCAAACCTACTCTCCCCGTTTTCATCCTCAAATCTCCGTCCAAGAATACATCTAGACACTACGTTGTTGGAGGTCGCGGTTACCATGTCGCTTATGTTTATCGCATCACCAGAACTACTAGCTTTGCGTAACCGCTTAACTAGTAGTGCTATCTCCTCTTCCCTCACGAAGTGAAATTGTTGCACTCTCTTAAGGCTAAGAAGCTCAAGAGCATGGAGTTTCCGGGCCTGTCTCCAATGCTCGCCATACGGGGCAAAGCCTAAGTCTTTGCATCCGTAACAAAAGATGTTGGCTGCGGTGGTTTTAGGTCGATTGGAGAAAGCGATGTCATGGCTCTTAACAATTTCTTGAAGAATTTCGGGCGATGAAACAACAAGAGTCGGAACTTGGCCCAGATGCAAGAGCATAAGAGGGCCATACTTTTCGGATAGGTCTCTGAGAGAGCGATGCACGAGTGTACCTAGTTGGTGAATGTTTCCGATCACTGGTAACCTAGTTGGTGACGGTGGAAAGTTGGATTTTAAATGCGATCTAGAGGACCGAATGAACAAAAAGAGCAAGGGTAGGATGAAAAGAGAGAAAAGGACTAGCATTTGAGAGTCCCAAAGAGGCATTTTGGTTATTTTTGTTTGTTCCCTTCTATGAGAAAATAAATGAATTTCAGTTTCCATTCTTATAAGATAAACTTCATGAAAGAGGACAAAGATTCTCTCATCTATGACGACCGTTGGATTTTCCGACAAAGGTTTTGGTTAGTTGTGTTCGCTTGCCGTTTAGATCATTACAATACTTGCATAAAAAAAAGAAGCGATGATTCCCAAGAACAAGTAAGAGCATTGGTTGTAAACAACAAATAATGAAGATAAGCTTCAATATTGGTTTAAAATTATTACGTCCATTTCAGCGAGAGAAACAAAATATAATATATATATATATATATATATATATTTTCGATTTGTAAAATCTACTACTTGATCGATAGTCACGAATTATTATATGTTATATAGACGTTTAGGCGAGATGAAGATATAGAAAGGAACTATGCTCGATGTTGTCAACTCTAAGTATTCTTGATACTCACGAATTGTGACTTAATTTATAGCTAATAGATAAAACCCAGCTAAGACTATCTCTGATGCACATGTATGTGAATGTAATATTTCGTAGAAAATAGTAAAATAATAAATTTGAGCTTATAATATTATATCTGTCTTTTATTACCATCATTAGATTTTTAGATATGGTGCGTTTTATAGATTCTCTAGATGAATTAATAGAATAATTTTGAACATTTTAGTGGTCTCCCCAAACTACATAGAGAAATCGCCCACCACACAACTTTTTCAATTTACTAAGCCATTGAGGCTTAGCACAATTGGCGAAAGAAGGAGGGTTGGAATAGTAGAAGTCGTAAGTCTCAGGTTCGATCCTTGGGCAGCATAAAAAATTAATAATATATTAGTTAATATAGGAGGGTGCACATGAGGTGCTTACATAAAATAAAAAATAAAAAAAAAATTTACTTGGTGTCGTGTCAACTAATAGTAGTGTCTGCGAGACTTTGTGTTATGTATACTTTTGTGAATGTGAGAACGAAAATCACTTACACCTAATATGTTTATTTTCATTAATAAGAGAAATCTTGTATGATAATTATTTGTTTAATAATTAATATAAATAATTCTATTTGGTACAAAAAAAAAAAATATTTTCTTTAAAAGTAAATATATATAAATCAACTATGAATCCAAAAATATATTTTGGTTATCCAAGTATTAGACTGTGATCGGAGAATATATAATGAACTAGGAAACTACGCTGCCGGCTTCCCACCCCTACAGGGAGTGGTTTTTTTATTTTTTTATTTTTATTTATAACATTAGAAGTGAGAGGATTTGAATTGTACACTTTATATTGTGGAGTTAAATGTACCACTAAGCTATATCTGCAACCACAAGTGGGTGATGTTCAGTTAATGGATAGGATGGAAAGATTCTCATATGAACCCTGATATTATAAATAAACCGTTAGAGGTGTCTAATATAGGGTTAAATCTTTCTGGCCTTCATCTAGGGCCTAAGTTTTCATCTATAAAGCTAAGAAACCGTAGCTAAGAAGGCATTGAAGGATAATATATTGATCTTCGAGAGAATTCTATGGTGCTCACACATTTATTAATTCAAGGAGAGGAGAATATCAAAGACCGAAATATTGAGAAACTTATTATCTTGTTGATTGCAGATAATGGAGATTGCCAAATTAGGATGTATAGATTTTATTGTAGGATAATTTATAATGTAACATGCATGAGATAAATCCTAGTGGTTTTACAAAAAATTTAAAACCCTGTTCCGTTGTGTAAACATTACATTGAAATCAACATTCTCTTGGTGGTCTACGGTTCCAAATTTAATTTAACCTTTGGTTAAATAGGGATGTTTCTTCTCTTTCTTACTCTTGCTTTTCGATGTAGGATTCCTTTAATTTTTTTTTTTTCCTTTTTCTAAAATGCAGATAAATGATTCATTATGGTTGAGTCATTGAGGTTTATGTCCATGATTTCATCTTCACCAAGAAAGAGAAAAAGCACATTGTTTCACAAACATCATTACCATGAGATAGTGAGAAGGCATTCTGTTATGGAATCATTAATTACTCTGCTATTGATCATGATTCATGCTTATTGTTCATGTTGAGAGCCACCAGCTATTCATATATGAATACTTATTAGTAGGCTAGAAGCTTGTTATTCGAAACTTTTCTTTTTTTAGTAAATAAGAGTTATAGGTCTCATATCATTAAATAATGACTAGGGGTCAATATGCAATGCATTTTTAGTGGTATAGCTTCTTTTTTCTTTCTTTCTTTTTTTTTTTTTTTTTTTAAAGTGTTCAAATGAAGCTTGTTATTTGAGTTTTAAAAAAAGTGTTTGAATGTATGTCACGAGTTTTTTTAACAATTTTATTTTAAAGTTATTATTATTATTATTATTATTATTATTGATGAACATGCAAAATAGCAATTTATCAGCCGCGCGTTTTTGTGAATCTGAAGTTGTCTTAATCACGTGTTCATAACAGGATTGACTCGAATTTTTTTTTCAAATACCCTTTTTCTTTTCCTGAAGTAAACGATGAGAAGTTGCAACTAATATCTAAGTGACTAAGGATATTCGAACAAGTTTTCATATCTCACACCAAGTCTCCTATTCTCAATATTACTATGAAAAATGTACTGGTGATTATCTACAACAGTGTGAGTAGCTAATAAATAAATATATATATATATATATAGAGAGAGAGAGAGAGAGAGAGAGAGAGGGACCATTATGAGTGCTTTCATGTTGTCATCGGAGAGCTCAAATTCGGTCTTGCCATCCTTTTGAAGTGCGAGGAGAATATCCACGAAGTCTTTCATTTCACCCCTACCATCACTGTCTACCAGTGCTGCGTCGTGTTCTTTAACCACTTTATCGAAAAAGTTAATTCTCTGAAGGTTTCCTTCACGTTGCTTGTGAAGCCTCTGAGATTATTGATCCATCTCAAAGAAGGAAAGAAATCTCCCACGCCAAACGCCATTAAATGTGTCACGCCCCGACCACTCACGTAGGACTGACCACGCGAATGACGGTCGTGACTATACTTACTTAACTTAACTTACCCAATTTTTAGAGTCCAATTTTTTTTTTTTTTTTTTTTTTTACTCCTTTAAAACTTGAAAGCTTTAACTTCATTTTAAAATCGTGACTTAAACTAGTTACTTACATAAAACATGAAGCCTTAAACTTAGGCTTAAACATAAACTTAAACTTATACATAGGAACATATCTTCTTCGTATGTATTCACTCGAGTAGTGAGCTTTCACCTAATGGGAAAGCTATCATACATAAACGTAAATCGTGGACCAACCCGACCTAATGCGGATCAGTACAACATGAGGCAACTTGCTTGTCATACATATATAAACTTTGTCTTTCATAGTTAAAACATCATGAAAACCCTTTTTCATTACAACATATTTTATATAGTATATTTTTCAAAACACGTGGCGATGTCCATCCCATATTTCACAGTTCGCAGCACCAGTCTTCCACAGTATTGCATCAGAGATTGCTGGCAGGTTGCTTACCTACAGCATGAACGTAAGTAATGAGCTAAAAGCCCAGTAAGCACAATATTTAATCCGCATGCAACTGAAACACAAAATGCATGAACATGTTATGATTTCTTATTAATCAATTATGGTTCCTTATTATTTTACTCTATATCATGTGCGCATGTACTGTGGTACATAACCATGGAGTGGTTGAAGGCGGTCCGTCCAATCCAACTCAAACCATGAAACAAGACGTTTAACATGGAGTAGTGAAGGCAACCAATCCAATCCAAGTCAAACCATGGAATATACCATTTGAACCCACCACAAAGGCAAGCCAATACAACACAACAATCTTTACTTAACTTATCTCGTATCTTAAGAACTTATTCTTACCATATGATTCCTTATCAGTGAGCATGCTTCATGATGCCAAGATATCGAACATAAAACATAACA
The DNA here is from genome assembly GCA_008635985.1 of Ficus erecta. Lineage (NCBI taxonomy): Eukaryota > Viridiplantae > Streptophyta > Magnoliopsida > Rosales > Moraceae > Ficus > Ficus erecta. The sequence continues at coordinate 721,937 of BKCH01000105.1, forward strand.
TACTTTATCATAACATACTATCTCATAACTTAACATGAAACATGGACATACTGCATCTTAACGTAACATCATACATAACATACTTCATAACATACTACATCTTAACATGAAACATGGACATACTTAACATATCATCATGTCATAACACATCTTAACATAAACGTACTACTTCATACATCATAAATCATGAAATGTTATTCATGATTTCTTAAAAACATCATATGCAAACAAACATGTGTTCATGCTGTAGGCGGAGTTGTACTTACCTTCCGTCCTACGCTCTTGATTTATTGTCCCAACTAACGCTGTTCCTCTTCCGGTACAGTTGCAGGTTCTATCCTGCTCGATAAAAGACATTATCTAACTTAAACTCGTGAAATGTTGGTGACCTAACCAACATGCTTACCTTACATGGTCTTGGTTGTATGTCCCTTGTGCATAACGTCTTACTTGGTTACATTGGATAACCTTGTGTACTAAGCCCATAACAATAACATACCATTAGGGTTAGATCATTTTCCAACCCTGAGCTTCATCCTTAATCCATAAATCATTGGGTTACTTTCCTAATCCAATATATTAGCTCAAACGGGTATCCTTTAGGGTTATATTGGGTAACCCTCAAGGTCAAACTAAAATCCACTTGTTAGTCAACCAAAGTTAACTATGGTCAACAATGGTCAACTATGGTCAACCCTTGTTGGGTCAACCTTTGGGCCTTGGGCTTGATCCAGTAACTCGGGTATAACTCCCGGTTACCTTTCGTAAACTAATCGCTTGCTATACTTTAGCTTGAAAAATTCATTTTCCTTACTTGGAAAATTTAGGGAAATTAATCCCAAAACTTCTTTCTTAACTTATAAAAATCCTTTACTTAAATCGTAAAAATCCAAACTCTTGGATTAGTGCTTTATAAAATCATTTGAGGTTGAAAACTGCCCTTGGAACAGTTTTCCATAATCAAAACAATAGTTTGTAGTAGAAAAACAGTTTTCTAGAAACATTGTAAAGCTAGTGGTGCAGGAATTTTCGGATTCCCTGCGCACCCTTCGAAAAACGATCCCAGTTTAAAAATTGGTTCATAATCTGAAAAAGTTTTCTTCACGAAAGTTGTAGCTCTCGAAAAATGCTAAAAATTTTGTGTTTTGCAAAAATTCCAATTCGGCCTAGATTCGTCCCAGTTTTTGTTTGAAACTAGCTGACCCCGAAAAACTGAGTGAAAATTGGGTCTGGGGATCGGCCACGGGTTTTGGGGTAAACGGAGGCCATTGGGGTCTCATTTTGGGAAACGATTCGAGTTGCCCCTAGGAAAACCTCTTCCGAACAACTTTCATGTTTTACGTTTTTCCCCATTTCGGCCTCTAAAGGCCTTATATTTCACTTTTCCAAAAACTGGGCAGATTTGATCCGAATCTGCCAGTTTTTGTGCTTACTCTGTTTTACGCATCCTACTTCGCGGAACTAACTCAACCGATCATGCGGGAGCCTAAGTAACCAACATACAGCGTTAACTAACGTCCCACATGAATCAACAAGTGATTCTAACGCAGCCATGCAACCCAAACCAAATCTACACAAACCTAGGGTTGCATGAACTAGAGTTGCATCACATCTCATACATGCATTCAAGCCAAACCATGGCTAGCTCTAATAATCATGCACACAAGCCACAACCGGCTGCACACTAATAGGGAACATACCAACCATAAAGCCATGCAATCCTAGCATGCAAACAAGCACAAATATAATGCACACAAGCATAAACAAAACCATAAGCAATCACCCTTAAGCAACACCCTAATCACAATCAAGCACCACATCTAGTCTAGGGCATTAACCATAAAACTTTGAGCTTATGCTCTTACATATTGGACTTGGAAATACACTTAAATTTCCACATTAAATCTCAAACCAAAAGCTTATGGTTTTAGGGTTTACCTTTAGGGTTTGGAAGTTGGTTTACTAGCTTGGATTCCAACTTCCTTACTCCTCCCTTTTGGCTGCCAACAAGTCCGGATTTCCCCTCCAAATGGGGTTCCAATTTTCAGCCATGCACATACAAACATACACATTAATATCCCCTCTAACTTGCATGGAAAAATGTTAGGGTTTGAGGGAGTTTTACCTTAGCTAACCCTAGGGATGGGTTAGGGTATGCAAACCGAAATCTCCCTCCCTTTTTCCTCTCCCATGCACGGCCACTACCCAGAAATTGGGTCCAAAATTTTCAGATTTGCCCTTGGTTTCTAGCTTGAAACCGAACATGCACACTAACTAGCCTCCCTTGGCTTTTTCCAACTTTTTCTCTTGGTTCTCTCTTGGTTTCTCTCCTCCTCTCTCTCTTAGATTTTTCTGCAGAAAAATGGCAAGAGGTTGGCCAAATTTTCTGATTTAAATGATTAAATGACACCCTCTATTTATAGGCAAATGCAAACTTTCCAAAAATTGCATTTTAGCCCCTAAACTTTGAGAAAATCATGCAATTGGCATGCTAGGTGTCAAGGTGGCCGGCCAAGACTTGGAGAGTAAGCAAGGGATGACATCATGGCTTACATCATCGCTTACATCACCAAATTTCCAAAATTTGCACTTTTGCCCCAAAAGTGAAAATTCTTACAAAAATGCCCCCTAGGTGGCCGGTTGCTTTCTTGGTGAACAAGCCAAGCTTATCTCATCATGATGACATCATCTTGATGACATCATCTTGATGACATCATGTGCTTACATCATCAATTTTCCAAAATTTACACTTTTACCCCAAAAGTGAAAATTTTGACATTTTTGCCCCTGCATGTGACCGGCCCCAATGGGTTACTTGGTGACCAAGTTTTCCTTATTTTCACGTCCTTTTTCCCTTGACCTTAACTAGGTGTGCTTGATTTTCTAGGGTGGTTTTAAAGCCTATTTGAGCTATCTCGCCCATACTGACATATTTTACAGTATTTTCTCATACTGCATCATACAATACTGCCAAGTCAACCCGTTGACCACTCTTGGTCAAACTTTGACTTTCTTGGTCAAATTTGACTTTTCTGAAATTACGTCCATTTTCGTCCTTTTCGACTTGAAAGAGCGTTTTCTAACCTTAAAAACCTATTTTGAGTCTTACTGACCCAAAAGAATTCACATAATCAAACAAAAGCTCTTACTTGAACTTTTTCATAAATACCTTCATGGCATAGAATCTAATTTCTTAAGAAGAAATTAGTGACATGAAAAATCTAGGTATTACAATCTACCCTCCTTAAAAATTTTCGTCCTCGAAAATTCGGATGTATCTAGGTGACTTTTCTCAAAAATCCACCATAGGTTCATAATGGTTCGTTCATGTTCCCATTTTAACACTTTAATGGGATCATATCTCTTATACAGAACCATAATTTACATCTATAGCCTCATAATTCATACTTCATATCCTCTTACTTTCGTACTTTCATGCTTACTTTCATCATACTTTCTTATCTTATCATCATACTTACATACTTATCATCATACTTGCATACTTATCATACATACTTCATGCTAACATACACACTTTCCTTTCTTACTTGTCATACTGATCATACTGCATACTTACATACTTACATACTTTCCTTTCCTATTGCATCACAAGAATCATTTACGTAAAAAGTTGAGCAAGTATATCATATATAACTTGCCATATTTTGAAATCATATTTCATGTAACTTTTTCATACTTGAAAAGCTTATCATAAAAAATTTTTCCATGCTTAGAAAATACATATTTCTTCCTTACTTGGAAAACATATCGTATTCTGTACTCAAAACTCGTTCTTGAACATAGTTTTTTTCTTGAAACTTGATCCTATGCTATTAGAACCCTTTGCTTTTCCTGGTGGCCCCTTTCTTGGACTCGTCCTCAAGGTTTTCGGCCTATGGCTCCTATCTTGGAACCCTTATTTTTCATGACAGCCCCTATCTTGGAATTTCTTCCTCAAGGATTTGGCCGTCTCACATAAAATGAGGGGGTTCTATTAAACATAAGATCTAATTCTAACGCCCATTCTTACTTTCATAACTTAACTTATCATATCGTAACTTGTCAACTTATCCTACTAGATCTCATTCTTACTTTCTAGCAATCTCTTCATATCATATCGTAAACGTAGCGTATCCACCATGCTTTCGCTGCGCAACTCTGATCCATTAGCCGTAATAACCCATAGAGTTATTTGCGCCAAGCTGCAACATAGTTGAGATATCGTCTCGTATACGCATCCTGGTATATCATGGAATCGTGACACTACCGAACATAGGCGGTCCTGAGTGTTATAAAAATAACATTTAGGAGCCTCCTCTCAAGTCTCCATGCTAAGGCCCCATACTCGAGCCTCCTCGTCTTGTCGTTGGCTGGCAACGTAACATAGCCTAGAAATATGTCCTTGTAGCACATAACCGGAGAAGAATCCCCATTATGTGAAACCACTTCTTGGGTCCTGTCGAGGGTGCGGAGTCGGAGCTCCTCCTCTATTCCTTGAAATGCTAACGAAGCTTCACTGCCCTTTTCGATCCTGAAAATCTAACCTGGGTTTAACACCAGGTACATGTCTTTGTACTAATCTTATGACTATACATAACACAGAGTAAGAAAACAACATACAAAACTGTGGCTCTGGCGGCAGAACTGTGAAATTGGATGGCAAGAAAAACTTGGCTCTGATACCAAACCTGTCACGCCCCGACCACCCACGTAGGACCGACCACGCGAATGACGGTCGTGACTATACTTACTTAACTTAAACTTACCCAATTTTTAGAGTAATTTTTTTTTTTTTTACTCCTTTAAAACTTGAAAGCTTTAACTTCATTTTAAAATCGTGACTTAAACCAGTTACTTACATAAAACATAAAGCCTTAAACTTAGGCTTAAACATAAACTTAAACTTATACATAGGAACATATCTTCTTCGTATGTATTCACTCGAGTAGTGAGCTTTCACCTAATGGGAAAGCTATCATACATAAACGTAAATGGTGGACCAACCCGACCTAATGCGGATCAGTACAACACGAGGCAACTCATTGCCATACATACTGAAACCTTGCCATACATACTTAAAACATAATGTAAACACATTTTCCTTTCAAACACCTTTTATGGAAATCCGTGGTGGTGTCCATCCCACATTTCACAGTCCGCAGCACCGTCTTTCCACAGTCTCGTATCAGGTATTGCCGGTAGGTAGCTTACCTACAGCATGAACGTAAGTAATGAGCTAAAAGCCCAGTAAGCACAATATTCAATCCGCATGCAACTGAAACACAAAATGCATGAACAGGTTATGATTTCTTATTAATCAATTATGGTTCCTTATTATTTTACTCTATATCATGTGCGCATGTACTGTGGTACATAACCATGGAGTGGTTGAAGGCGGTCCGTCCAATCCAACTCAAACCATGAAACAAGACGTTTAACATGGAGTAGTGAAGGCAGCCAATCCAATCCAAGTCAAACCATGGAATATACCATTTGAACCCACCACAAAGGCAAGCCAGTACAACACAACAATCTTTACTTAACTTATCTCGTATCTTAAGAACTTATTCTTACTATATGATTCCTTATCAATGAGCATGCTTCATGATGCCAAGATATCGAACATGAAACAGAACATACTTATCATAACATACTATCTCATAACTTAACATGAAACATGGACATACTGCATCTTAACGTAACATCATACATAACATAACATACTTCATAACATACTACATCTTAACATGAAACATGGACATACTTAACATATCATCATGTCATAACACATCTTAACATAAACGTACTACTTCATAACATCATAAATCATGAAATGCTATTCATGATTTCTTAAAAACATCATATGCAAACAAACATGTGTTCATGCTGTAGGCGGAGTTGTACTTACCTTCCGTCCTACGCTCTTGATTTATTGTCTCAACTAACGCAGTTCCTCTTCCGGTACAGCTGCAGGTTCTATCCTGCTCGATAAAAGACATTATCTAACTTAAACTCGTGAAATGTTGGTGACCTAACCAACATGCTTACCTTACATGGTCTTGGTTGTATGTCCCTTGTGCATAACGTCTTACTTGGTTACATTGGATAACCTTGTGTACTAAGCCCATAACAATAACATACCATTAGGGTTAGATCATTTTCCAACCCTGGGCTTCATCCTTAATCCACAAATCATTGGGTTACTTTCCTAACCCAATATCTTAGTTCAAACGGGTATCCTTTAGGGTTATATTGGGTAACCCTTAAGGTCAAACTAAAATCCACTTGTTAGTCAACCAAAGTTAACTATGGTCAACAATGGTCAACTTTGGTCAACTATGGTCAACCCTCGTTGGGTCAACCTTTGGGCCTTGGGCTTGATCCAGTAACTCGGGTATAACTCCCGGTTACCTTTCGTAAACTAAGCGCTTGCTATACTCTAGCTTGAAAAATTCATTTTCCTTACTTGGAAAATTTAAGGAAATTAATCCCAAAACTTGTTTCTTAACTTATAAAAATCCTTTACTTAAATCGTAAAAATCCAAACTCTTGGATTAGTGCTTTATAAAATCATTTGAGGTTGAAAACTGCCCTTGGAACAGTTTTCCATAATCAAAACAATAGTTTGTAGTAGAAAAACAGTTTTCTAGAAACATTCGTAAAGCTAGTGGTGCAGGAATTTTCGGATTCCCTGCGCACCCTTCGAAAAATGATCCCAGTTTAAAAATTGGTTCTTAATCTGAAAAAGTTTTCTTCACAAAAGTTGTAGCTCTCGAAAAATGCTAAAACTTTTGTGTTTTTCAAAATTCCAATTCGGCCTAGATTCGTCCCAGTTTTTGTTTGAAACTGGCTGACCCCGAAAAACTGAGTGAAAACTGGGTCTGGGGATCGGCCACGGGTTTTGGGGTAAACGGAGGCCATTGGGGTCTCATTTTGGGAAACGGTTAGCGTTGCCCCCTAGGAAAACCTCTTCCGAACAACTTTCATTTTTACATTTTTCCCCATTTCTGTAATAACCCGAATTTTTATGACTCTAGATTTCCTTTGAATGAGGAAAACTTAAGTCTAGATCATGTTGGAATGGAATATCGGTATATGCTTGAGTTCTCGATTAATTAGATACGAGACTCAATAATAGTTTGCTTAGTCATGCGTAGAACCTTTTGAGAAAAAGGGTGGAAAAATTTTATGATTTTATGATGGTCAAAGTTTGACCAAGGAAAGTCAAAGGTTTGACTAAGATGATACTGCAGTGTAAATTATCGGTATAGAAACTATACTGCAGAAAATTGTCGTTACGGACGATTAAGCGAGAATAAGGTTTGAGACGACGCTAGAGAAAAATCAAGCACAATATTTGGAGCAATATAGGCTAAATGGTTTCAAGTCCCAAGAAAAATTTATACGTAGTCCAATTTTATGCAGATGGATTTTGGACTACAATTCAGTATGATAATACTATTTTAGGACAAAACAGTATTGATATTATCAAAATTAATAAGGAAATGGATTGCATAATTATATTAATGGATTCTTGGAATCAAGTGGATAATTATGCAAGAATTGGAAGTCAAGTAGCACTACATTAGCCGATCACCCGCAGGGACTAAATTGCAAATATTTTGTCCTTAGGGGCTAAAGTGTAATTTTTGAAAAATATGAGATAAGCAAGATGATGTCATCAAGGTGAGGTAAGCATGGGTAGCTTGGTGAGCAAGCAAATTTTGGTTCACACACATGGCATGGCATGACCGGTGGAAGGTGGATAGGAAAGCCTTGGTGAACAAGCCAAATTTTTTGGTTCATGCACTAGTATGGCCGGTTGTCTTATGGCTTGGAGAGCAAGCAATTTGCTTGATGATGTCAACAAAGTGATGTAAGCAAGATGACACAAGCAAGGGTGAGGTAAGCAATGCAATAAGCTTGTTGAACAAGCCAATTTTTGGTTCACAACCAATGGCTTGGCCGGCCATTCCATGAATAAGGAAGGGAAATTGTGTAATGATGATGCAAGCAAGATGATGTCATCATGGTGATGTCATCAAGATGAGGTAAGCAAGAATTACTTGGTGACTAAGTAAACTTGGTGAACAAGCAAGCTTGTTGGACAAGCTATCTTTGGCTCACCTTCCCTTGCATGGCCGGCCACCTTAAGGATCAAAGAGCAAATAGTTTTGGTTCATTAAGGACTCTTAAGCAAATTCAAGAAGAAATTTAGAGCTAAAAATAATTATGGGAAATTGGAAATTTCCACTATAAATAGGGAAAGTTAGAGAACTTTCCAAACTTTAGTTCCATTCCAAGCCTTTCTTTTCTCCTCTCCCTTCCATTAAAACCGAACCCCAAGTGAGAGAGAACACCATGTGGTGGTCGGATTTCTTGAGAAGAAAGAAAGAAGAAGAAAAATTTTGGAAACCCACCAATCAAGGAGTTAAGGTAATTGTAATCTTCCTAAACCCCTTTAGTTCTTCATTTAGGTTTTGATTCAAGTTTTTGTGTATTTTCTTATGGGTATGGCCGAAATATTGAAACCCCATCAAGCTAAGGGTGACTGAAAATTTGGAACTCCATCTAGCCATGAGAGGCCGGTTTGTGGTGTAGAAAACAAGGGAGAAATTTGGATCCACCAACCCTAACCCATTTCTAGGGTTAGCCAAGGTAAAATCTCCCATAAACCCTAACCTTTTTCCATTTGATTTCATTTGGAAATTTATGTGTATTTTCAGTTTGGATGTAAGAGCATAAGCTCACCATTTATGTTCTTGCTTTAGTTAGTTATCTAGTATGAGCTTGATTTAGGTTTTAGCAAGCTTAATTTATGGTTTAGTGTATGTTTTGATTTTATGCTCACCATATGCTTGTTATATGTCCCAAGATGTTTGAATGATGCATGGATGCATGTTTTACGTTAGAAAACGCTGCATGATGATTGTAGGCTCTCGGCTGCTGCCGGTTGAGGTAGTGTGCACGTATTAGGCCGTAAAACGAATTTAAACCCAAAAACTGCCAGTTCGGGTAGAAACTGGCCAGTTTCTGGAAAAGTGAAATTTGAGGCTTTTAGAGGCCGATTTTGGAAAAAGTTAAAACATGAAAGTTGTTTAGAACGGTTTTTCCTAGTGGGTTACGCTGACAGTTTTCAAAAATAAGGTTCCAAAGGCCTTCGTTTTTACAAAAACCCGAGACTAAGAATTCCTGGGCGAGTCAGATTTGTGCTCTCGGTCTGGGGACTTCAACAGGGAAAAAGTGTAAGTAAAATGCAGAACTGGATTTTGAGTAAAACACGAAAGTTGTAGTATTACTCAAGATCTACAACTTTCATGAAGAAATATTTTTCTAATTCTAAACATATTTTAAAGTAAAAATTTGATTCCCAAAACTGTGCAGGGCAGGAAATTCCTGCACAGGATTTTCAGAAAAACAGTGCAAAAGCAGGAAATTCCTGCACATACACTGATAACCAAAATTAAGAAACTGTTTTCAAAGATTATTTTCAAAGCTTGCCAATTTTAACTGTCTTTGCTTAAAAGATAAGATTTTATGAAAATACGGTTTTAATAAAGATTTTCAAAGGAAATGGTTTTTTTTTAAGCCAAAGTTAGTAAAACAATGATAACGTATGGTAACCAGGAAGGATACCCGAGTTACTGGGCCAAGCCCCAAAGCCCAAGTTTGACCCATAGAAGGTTGACCATAGTTGACCAAAATGTTGACTTTGGTTGACCAAGTTTGACTAAGATTATCACACCAAAGGTTACTTATTGTAACCAAATAAGAAATTTTATAAGGGACATATACCTAGAATTACCCATAGTTGTTGGTTGGGATACCAACATTTAATAATTATGATTTATAGTAAGATAGAATGTAAATGATTCTTATCTTACACCCTGTTTGGAAACAGGAGTAGGAACTATTGTCGTGCCATATTGGGACGATAAATCAAGAGCGTAGGACTACAGGCAAGTATCGAACCTCACCTACAGTATGAAAATAGTAAAGACTATTTTCAATTATACTATATTTTCAAGTATACATGCTATGTTATGCTATGTGATGCCATAATGTGTGATACTATGCTATGATGTGCTAAGTTATGTCATTACATGTTATGCCATGTTATAAGAATGTCATGTTAACAAAAATGCCATGTTTTCCAAAATGTCATGGTTTCAAAAATGCTACGTTTACAAAAATGTCATGGTTTTAAAAAAATGCCATGTTTTCAAGAATGCTATGTTATAGCAAGTGTTAATTATGACATAGTGACATCATGAAGCATGTTCACTAATGTTAAATCACATGGTAAGATAAACAGTAAGGTGTCGTACCAACCTCCCGTGATCGTGGAGGCTACATGTTTCAGTTGTAACCTTGACCGTCCGTGATCGTGAAGGGTCAAGTTTATATTTTTCCCAGAACTGTTAGGGACATTGCAAACCCTAGCTTTGTCTGGAGGCTGCGCGCTTTCGGTACGGACACTATGGGCCCACATGTTGAGACAAGATAATAAAGATTGAGTCTATAATGAAGCATAAAACATTCAATCAATCATAAATGGCTCATGCATAAATTATATGATGATTGACATGTTTTCCTTGAGGTTTAAAATGTTTTGTGAGATTATGTTTGTACTTGCTGGGCGAAAGCTCATCAGATATTTCATACTGTAGGTAAGATGCCTGCAGCTTTACTTGGTGGGCCATGGAGACGATGCAGCAAGTGAAGGGCGGTATGGGATACCACTACGCAAGATTTTCCGCAAATATTTTTAAGTATGAAGTTGTATATGTATGATTGAGAAATATGTACCATGTTACACATGGGATATTTTTAAGTTGTAAATTTAAAATTAAAGTTTTAAAGAAAGAAAAAAAATTTATTCTGAAATTTTCGATAAGACAAAGATTTAAGTTAAGTAAGTAAAGTAACGACCCACGTCTACGTAGTCGGCCCTACGTGGGAAGTTGGGGGCGTTACAATTTCGGCCTCTAAAGGCCTTATATTTCACTTTTCCAAAAACTGGGCAGATTTGATCCGAATCTGCCAGTTTTTGTGCTTACTCGGTTTTACGCGTCCTACTTCGCGGAACTAACTCAACCGATCACGCGGGAGCCTAAGTAACCAACATGCAGCATTAACTAACGTCCCACATGAATCAACAAGTGATTCTAACGCAGCCATGCAACCCAAACCAAATCTACACAAACCTAGGGTTGCATGAACTAGAGTTGCATCACATCTCATGCATGCATTCAAGCCAAACCATGGCTAGCTCTAATAACCATGCACACAAGCCACAACCGGCTGCACACTAATAGGGAACATACCAACCATAAAGCCATGCAATCCTAGCATGCAAACAAGCACAAATATAATGCACACAAGCATAAACAAAACCATAAGCAACCACCCTTAAGCAACACCCTAATCACAATCAAGCACCACACCTAGTCTAGGGCATTAACCATAAAACTTTGAGCTTATGCTCTTACATATTGGACTTGGAAATACACTTAAATTTCCACATTAAATCTCAAACCAAAAGCTTATGGTTTTAGGGTTTACCTCTAGGGTTTGGAAGTTGGTTTACTAGCTTGGATTCCAAACTTCCTTACTCCTCCCTTTTGGCTGCCAACAAGTCCAGATTTCCCCTTCAAATGGGGTTCCAATTTTCAGCCATGCACATACAAACATACACATAAATATCCCCTCTAACTTGCATGGAAAAAATGTTAGGGTTTGAGGGAGTTTTACCTTAGCTAACCCTAGGGATGGGTTAGGGTATGCAAACCGAAATCTCCCTTCCTTTTTCCTCTCCCATGCACGGCCACTGCCCAGAAATTGGGTCCAAAATTTCCAGATTTGCCCTTGGTTTCTAGCTTGAAACCGAACATGCACACTAACTAGCCTCCCTTGGCATTTTCCAACTTTTTCTCTTGGTTCTCTCTTGGTTTCTCTCCTCCTCTCTCTCTCGGATTTTTCTGCAGAAAAATGGCAAGAGTTTGGCCAAATTTTCTGATTTAAATGATTAAATGACACCCCTATTTATAGGCAAATGCAAACTTTCCAAAAATTGCATTTTAGCCCCTAAACTTTGAGAAGATCATGCAATTGGCATGCTAGGTGTCAAGGTGGCCGGCCAAGACTTGGAGAGCAAGCAACGGATGACATCATGGCTTACATCATCGCTTACCTCATCGCTTACATCACCAAATTTCCAAAATTTGCACTTTTGCCCCAAAAGTGAAAATTCTTACAAAAATGCCCCCTAGGTGGCATGTTGCTTTCTTGGTGAACAAGCCAAGCTTATCTCATCATGATGACATCATCTTGATGACATCATGTGCTTACATCATCAATTTTCCAAAATTTACACTTTTACCCCAAAAGTGAAAATTTTGACATTTTTGCCCCTGCATGTGACCGGCCCCCAATGGGTTACTTGGTGACCAAGTTTTCCATATTTTCACGTCCTTTTGCCCTTGACCATAACTAGGTGTGCTTGATTTTCTAGGGTGGTTTTAAAGCCTATTTGAGCTATCTCGCCCATACTGACATATTTTACAGTATTTTCTCATACTGCATCATACAATACTACCAAGTCAACCCGTTGACCACTCTTGGTCAAACTTTGACTTTCTTGGTCAAATTTGACTTTTCTGAAATTACGTCCTTTTTCGTCCTTTTCGACTTGAAAGAGCGTTTTCTAACCTTAAAAACCTATTTTGAGTCTTACTGACCCAAAAGAAATCACATAATCAAACAAAAGCTCTTACTTGAACTTTTTCATAAATACCTTCATGGCATAGAATCTAATTTCTTAAGAAGAAATTAGTGACATGAAAAATCTAGGTATTACATCTAGGGTTTTCGATTTCACCAGATTAATCCTGCTCAAAGCACCAAATTTATTCAACCACTGCTTATTCCTATGCTGATGACAAACTTCCCTAATGTAATCACTAATCTTTCTCAGGCATTAGCAAACTACCACAACGAAACAGTTTTCACCTCTCGGTCTCAAACTCCAAACCTATCATGATTTATTAAGAACAAGAAATTCATAGTATCACACAAGCCTCATAGATATCTCTATCCTACGAAAATCTCATGGTATTTAATTAAAGTCTAATCCAACTATCACTTCTCAGTCTCAAATCAATGGGAAAGTGTGCACACACACTTTTCACAAGCATGAAGATTAGATTAAACACTCATCATAGATATGAATAAACATCAAAATTGAATTAAACCATGATGAATTTGAACATTCATAATCTGGCTACATCGTAGCCCTAGAAAAAGAAATTTAGTTCATAATGAAACTAAACAAAATCCTAAATAAAGTTCTAAACATGATGAGAAAAGGAAAAGAACTGGTTTATGAATCGGAATTGCCGCGTTTCGTCTCCAGAATTGCTACTCTTCTTCTCCAATTCACCAATTGCTTTCCTCTCCTTCACACCTCCTCCCTTTTCTGCTAAAAAACTCTTTTTGGAACCCTAAAAGGATTCTATTTATAGCCATTGACCGAAATATTTGATTTTTAAATTACAAATTCGGAGAATCAAAAAGAATCCCGCATAATCCCGCATCTGGTGCCTAGGCCCTCTTTTTGCTGCGCCTAGGCACAAAACTATTATATGCATGCTTGCTTGAAGAGCCACGATCTGCGCCTAGGCACACATTTATCAGCGCCTAGGCCCTAAGTTAGGTAAATGGAAATCTCTTTTGGCGCCCAGGCACTTCTGAAACAACACCTAGGCCCTAAGCTCTCGAGTTTTTGTACTAAAAAACTCAATTCAAGTGCCCAGGCGCCCATAAAGTTGATGTGTAGGTGCCCGTGCTCTTCAAAACACGCAAACTTCATACCAAAGTATGCCAAATACTCCATTTTAGCTCCAATCGCATCGAAAAACAACGAACCCACCTTTTTACCTAAATCCTACAAAAGAGAATAAAACGAAGTGAAAGAACCTAGAAACAAATTGAAAACTAACAAAATAATAAGTTAAAAATACCCAATTAATTAGTATAAAACTAACTTATCACAGGGGCAAATAAAACATTAAGAATAGCAAATTTCTTAGGCCTCAAACCCACTTTTTTTTTTTTGGTAATTTATGTTTCATTTTCTTTGCACTCAAATAGTTTTCTACCCACTTTTTTCAACAAAGGATATGTTTGGTAAGAAGAAAAGAAAATAAGAATTAGAGGTAGATCATCTTAGGGAAAAAAATGAGGAAGGAGCGAGATATCACTTTCTTATATTATTTAATATTGAATCTCACTAATAATCTCTCTAATTTAAAAAGATAAAAATAAGTTATTTAATCTCTCTCCTAATCTTTTCATTCATCTTTTCTCTCCGACTAAACGCACTGTAACCGATTTTACAAAGACTAGCTAGTATTTTATTGACATGTAAAGCTCAAATTAATTCTACCGTAATCATATAAAAAGTCAGTCCCTTGGCAAAAATGTGAAAAATCAAAGACATGCCCTTCCGTATAATGTCTGGAATACTGTTGATTAAAAAAGTCACGGACTCACACGTGTTATGGAACCTTTAAAATATTTGTTTGTTATTATTATTATTATTATTTAAAGCAAATTGTAAAACTGTTTGTTTAGTTAATGCCCCACTAGTTATGAAAACGAAAAATCAAAGGATTGGGTTTGTGAGAATTAAAATTTTGGGTGATTTGTAGGATTGCTCCGCAAATCACATCTCATTTGATTTATAATTTCAGCTATGATATTTTTAGTTTTTTTTTTATTTTTAATTAGAAAAATATAAAATATCAAAAATCTAAACAAGCATTAAGAAATGACAAAAAATATAGTTAAACATATGTCTATTTGAGAGATTGTTTTCATAATTTTTCTCTAAAAATTTTCATTCGAGGCAGGCCCGATCTGGTCGAGTTCTCTTACGATCGAGGTTCATCACCAATTCTTGGCGGAGGACAAGTGGGCGACAATCATGAAGCTCTTTAATAGTCATTTTCGACGATCATGGACAATGTGATGGTTAATGAAATTTTGTTTTCATAACTTATAGATTTACCTAAACTAGATAATGTTTCCTTTTTACTTTAATTAGTGTATCAATTTGGATAGCTTTTGCATTTTAGGTTCTTACATAAAGGGGGGTAAATAAAGAAAATGAGAATATATTAACAAAGATTGTGTAATAACCCGAATTTTTAAGACTCTAGATTTCCTTTGAATGAGGAAAACTTAAGTCTAGATCATGTTTAGAATGGAATATCGGTATAAGTTTGAGTTCTCATTTAACTAGTAACGAGACTCAACGATGGATTACTTAGGCCAGTATAAAGCATTTTAAGGAAAATGACGTGTTGAAATTTCATGATTTCATGATGGTCAAAGTTTGACCAAGATAGTCAAAGTTGACCAAAAGTCAAAGGTATGAGATCGCTCTAAAATAATCGTGAATAATATTTGGAGCAATGGGGATTTAGCAGTTTCAAGTTCTAAGAAGAAAAATCCATACACAGTCCAATTTTACGAAGATGAACTCCGGACTGCAATTTAGTGAAACAGTACTGTTTTAAGTGAAAAACAGTATTAGTATTGATTAAGTTAGTAGGGAAATGGACTGAAACCCTATATTTAAGGATTTTGGAAATTTAGTGGACCATTATGTATGGAATTGAAGCCAAGTGGCTCCACCAACACCGTCCACCTCATAGGGACTAGAGTGCAAATATTTTGGCATTAAGGATTAAAGTGCAATTTTAAGAAAAGTAAATAAGAATGTAATTTTTGAATTATGGAATTTATGGATATTCCTAACCAAGCCTCCAACAAGGCCAATGGTTGGTTACGAATTTAGTTAGCTTGGTTACATTGGAACAAGCAATTAAGCTAGAGATAAGTTTGAGAAGATTTTTATTTGCTTCCCACATGCTATGGTCGGTTCTTCATCCTTGGAGAACAAGGAATGTGCTTAGGTAAGCATGCTTAGGTATGCAAGGTGACACAAGCAAGGAGAAGTAAGCAACCAAGTGGCTTGTTGAGCAAGCCAATCTTGGTTCATGCACCTAGTAGGGCCGGTTCTCCTTGGTGGCTTGGAGAGCAAGCTTAGTTATCTTTTAGCCACTTGGTGAGCAAGAAAAACCAAGATAGAGATAAGCTAGAAGGGATTCCATGCACCACAAGTAACAAGGCTCCACTTGGCACCTCATGACCGGTCCTTGAAGCCTTAAAGGGCAAGGGAATTTTTGGTGATGATGTCACCAAGGTGACATAAGCTAGGTGATGCAAGCAATGGCTTGTTGGGCAAGCACTTGCATTCCAAGCCTTCATGGCCGACCACACCAAGGGGGGGAGGACACCTCATCAATCATCATTGAATTTTAGGGAAAGAAGTTTTCCCTTGTTCTCTAAGGGAATGGCTAGCCAATAAGGCCACACCACATCACCTAGGTGGCTTGATGAGCAAGTATTTTGCTCATTAACCAATTAAACCTTTAGGTGTAATTAGGTTCCATTTCTCCTTTTTCCTTCCACTAGAAGCCGAACTTCAAGGAAGAGGAAAGACCAAGTGATGGTCGGTTTTCTTGAGCAAAGAGTTAGAAGAAAAAGTTTGGATCCAAAGTTAGATCTAATCTCAAGGAGTTAAGGTAATCCTATTCTCCTAAACCCCTCTAGTTCTTTAATTAAGTTTTGATTCAAATTATGTGTATTTTCATGTGGGAGAGGCCGAAAATTTGGAACCCCGATGGGAGGGGGATGGCCGAATATGGTGATGAGCAAAAGGGGGGAGGTGTTGGACCCAAAACCGCCCTAAACCTAGCACCAATTTTGGTGTGAATTAAGGTAAATCTCCATTGGTTTTCTAAGCTTTTTAAATTGAGTTTCAAATTGGAGATTTAAGTGTATTTCAAGCTTGATTTGTATGAGTATATGCTCATTTAATTTTCTGCCCTAATTAGGATTTTAAGGTTTGTGTTTGATTGATGTTTGGTGTTGCAAATCAAACGTTTTGCAAACCCCGGTTTGGTGCAAGAACACCCAAGGGTTTTGCTTTTCATGAAGATGTTTAAGTGATATATGACTGCATGTGTTACGTTAGAAACACTGCAGGTCGTCGTAGGCTCACGGCCAAAGCCGTTCGAGGTAGTGTGCACGTAAAATTTACGTAAAACGAACTTAAAACCGAAAACTGCCATTTTCGGGTAAAACTGACCAGTTTCGGGAAAAGGGAAATTTGAGGCCCTTAGAGGCCGAATTTGGAGAAATTTAAAACACGAAAGTTGTTCGGAAGGGTTTTTCCTAGGGGGTTACATGTACCGTTTTCAAAAATAAGGCCCCAATGGCCTCCATTTACCCCAAAACCCGTGGCTGATCCCCAGACCCAGTTTTCAGTCAGTTTTACGGGATCAGCCAGTTTCAAACAAAAACTGGGACGAATCTAGGCTGAATTGGAATTTTTGCAAAACATGAAAGTTTTAGTATTTTTCAAGAGCTACAACTTTTGTGAAGAAAACTTTTTCAGATTACGAACCAATTTTTAAACTGGGATCGTTTTCGAAGGGTGCGCAGGGAATCCGAAGATTCCTGCACCACTAGCTTTACAAATGTTTCTAGAAAACTATTTTTCTACTACAAACTATTGTTTCGATTATGGAAAACTGTTCCAAGGGCAGTTTTCAACCTCAAATGATTTTATAAAGCACTAATCCAAGAGTTTGGATTTTTACGATTTAAGTAAAGGATTTTTATGAAGTTTTGGGATTAATTTCCCTAAATTTTCCAAGTAAGGGAAAATGAATTTTTCAAGTTGGAGTATAGCAAGCGATTAGTTTATGAAAGGTAACCGGGAGTTATACCCGAGTTACTGGGTCAAGCCCAAAGCCCAAGGTTGACCCAACAATGGTTGACCATAGTTGACCGAAGTTGACCATTGTTGACTATAGTTGACTTTGGTTGACTAACAAGTGGATTTTAGTATAACCTTAAGGGTTAGTCAAGATAACCCTAAAGGACACCAAGATTAATAAACTGGGCTAAGGTATAGGGTTACTATTTGTAACCCAGTAAGACATCTAGTATCGGGGACATACAACTAGGAATATGTAGACATGTTGGTTAGATCCCCAACATTCCACAATACTAATTAGACCCTTACCTATGTCCTTCGACTAGCAGGAGGAAACCTACAGCTGTAACCAGAGGAGAAGCAGCACTACGTAGGACATAACGAAAGAGGTAAGTACAACTCCGCCTACAGCATAGGCCCTTTGTTGTTACTTGCCTGATGTAATGTGCTGATATGTGATAATGTGTTATGCTATGTTATGGCTATGATATGCTAAGTTATGTTATGACATGTAATGCCATGTTTTCGGAAATGCCATGTTTTCAAAAAAAGGCCATGTTTTGACTAATGTTGATTATGTTGTAATATTGTGACATCATAAAGCATGTTCACTAATATTAAACCACTTGGTAAGAACAAGACAAGTAGGATGTTGTGTCGTGCCGACTTGCCACAAAGGCGGGTTTAAATGGTATGGTTCATGGTTTGAGTTGGATTGGAAGGCTACCTAAACTACTCCATGTTAAACTTTGTGTTTCATGGTTTGAGTTAAAACGGACTGCCACCTTCAACCATTCCTTGGCTATGTACCACGGTACGAGCACACATGATATGTAAAGGAATAGAACTAAATTAAGTTATAAATCCATAATTGATTCATAAGAGATTATAATTGGTTCATGCACAATGATATGTTTTGTGTCGCGGATGTAATAGTTGTACTTGCTGAGCGAAAGCTCACGTCTTACGTCTATGCTGTAGGTAAGTATCCTGCCAGCAATCTCTGATGCAATACTGTGGAAGGCTGGTGCTGCGGACTGTGAAATGTGGGATGGACACTGCCACAGCTTTTGAAAAAAATATATATACTCTATAAAATATGATGTAATGAAAAAGGGTTTTCATATTTTCATGACGTTTTAAGTATGGATGACAAAGTTTATATAAGGCAAGCAAGTTGCCTCTTGTGGTACCAACCCACATTAGTTCGGGTTTGGTCTACAACATGATTTAGATGGCCTTCAAGGAAGGTTTGAAAGTTCGGTACTCAAGGAAGTATCTACCAGTCAGTTGAAAGTTAAAAAAAAAAAAAAATTTCTCGACAGTTATTTTCCGCAAGTTTAATTTAAGTATATAAGTAAGGTGACGACCCGGCCCACGTCTACGTAGTCGTTCCCCTACGTAGATGGTGGGAATTCGGGGCGTGACAGATTGAAACAGGAATGATACATTTTAAAGATAAAGTAACAAAAGTTGTGTGTATCCACTTTGTTTGGAAGCCTGGGTTTTGCATTTAAGCAAAAGCTTTAACCACTGTTTTCTAATTATTTTCCGAGGGAAATTTATTTTTTTTATAATTTGTTTTTAATGAGAAATATTTTATGCCATTTCTAATGGGATGTTTGTTGTGGAACTGTGAACTTGTAATGTTTCAACATAAACGACATTAAACCAAAAAACGACATCAAACTAAGGGTGACAATCTCAATGATGAGTGAGAGAACAATGTTTTTTTTTTTTTTTTCCTAAGTGATTGAGAGATCAATGTTAACAGGAAAGTAAAATGACTATAATCTTAATGGTTTAGAATTAATCCACATGTCTTCTTACTTTTCTTACACCTCACACCTCTATATATTGAATTCCAATATTTCTTCTAATTAATTGTTTGCCTTAGTGGTTGTATTCACATACCCCATTTTACTCTTCATACACCACTTTAAACTAAAATTTATTATTATAAAAAGACCCTTACAAAAAAAGACAAAAAAGGGAATTACTCTAATTGGCTAAAAATATATAATTATACTTAGAAAAGAAAATTCTTTCTATTTTGAAATCTAAAATCTAAACTTTAATTTCCAATTTTCAGGAATAAAATTAGAACATTTTCACTTTGACTATTTCAAAAAAAAAAAAACCGTAGAAATATATTTCAAAAAAAAAAAAACACCTTTTATTTTATTTTCTTTAGTCGTCAAGAGATAGTCTTTTGCTATCAAAATTTGTATTTTGTCGTCTAAACCATTTCTGAGGGTTTGTAAGTTGGGTTATCGAATTTGTTTGTATAGAACATTAGAGTTTATATATTTATATTTAAATATTGTTTTTTTCTTAATATAATGTACCTAATGAAATAATGACTCAAAATGCCGTTATGAGAGAATATTTTGTCATCAAGAAATTATCTTTTGTTGGCTTAACCATTTGTGAGTGTTGGTATGTTGGGTTATCGAATTTGTGAGTGCAAAACATTAGAGTGTACATAATTGTAATTATAGATTGTTTTGCCTTCATATTACACTCATCTGTTTTGGTACACGCATATCGTCCTTAAAAGACTTTAGGGGTACAAGAAATTGTGTCTGTGGAATTTATTAATGGCCAAATTTATCGTCCTTAAAAGACACGCATATTTATTTTATGTCCTGAAAAACGCATCGCTTTTTAGCTAAAATTGTGTTTGTGGAGCTGTTAGCAGTCAGAGATGAATTGATTAACGGCCGAGAGGGGGATGCAATCCCTAGTGAATTTTTTTCTTTTAATTCAATTTAAAAAATTTAATAGCTTTTCTATTTTTAGTTATATGATTTAAATTAATTTTGGGTAATTTTCTATTTTTTGAGTTTGGAAAAGTGTAAATTTTGTCTCCCATTGAAAGCTTAAAAAAGATGCATTGTGTTAAGAATTATATGTGTGGTCAGAAAAATAGAGAAAGTGTGTGCCTACTTTTGAGAGAAAGTGAGAAGAGAGACATGCAAAGGGTGTAAGGGGTTTTGGATATATAGAGAAAGGTTGAGAGAGTTTGTTGAGTGTGTAATTCTGAAAGTGTTAGTGAATTTATTTTCCCTCTTCCGTAGACGTATGCAATTTTGTCAAACTACATAAATCTTTGTCTTCTTTTTATTTCTATTTGAATTTATTTTTCTGTTGCATGTTGGGTGCAGAGGTTTTTTCCCAACACTACTTACCCCAGCACTACAAATCCCAAAAATTTAATGGTTTTTGCTTCGACCCCACTGAAAATTAAAAAAATTTCTCATAGCCTTATAATTTTATCATTTAGTGTTTTATATTCCTGTTTGTTTGTTTGCTTTTTTAAAATTGGTATATCCCGCTATTGAAATAGATACTATTCCCCTACTAAAAATAAATATCTGGTTCCGCCCTGATAGCAGTCATATGAAGAATGGGAAACGTGAGACAGATATACAAACCAGCATAATGGCCTTGATGTTTCGGTTTTCCAATGGAACTGCAAGATCACCGTTTTCCTGAAGATTGAAAAGAACTTCTAACAAACTATTCGCTTTACCCTTATTGGTCATCGCTGCCTTGTCTTCTTGACATTCATCGATGATTCTTTCAACTATTTCATCGGTTTTGTGGAAGTTTTACTCTAGCATAGGCAACAGGCCGCTGATCCCATGAAGCCATTTTTGGGAAGGGAACACCTCAGAGACACTAAAACGTCCAGAAATCTTGATACCTTCCTTGACAACTGCAATGAAGTCCTCTTGTTCTTTGCATTTCTTACCGAAAGCTGCCATTGCTGTGATGCCATATGTCAACGAAAATATTCTCTCCCTAAGATTGATTGGCGAGTCTGAGTTGAAATACAAATACCCGAGAAGATTGGACACCTCTTCCTCCCGAATCGATTGGAAGGATTGAACTCGCCTAGCATTGAACAGTTCCTGAGTGCAAATTCTTCTAAGCTGTCTCCATAAGGCGCGAAGATGAAGTTTTCAGATTCATTGAAGCTTGCAGCAAGGAGGGATGGCCTATGCGCAAAATTACATTATGAGTTTTCATCATTTCTTGTGCGATCTCAGGCGAGGAAACGACAATATTAGAAAGTTCTCCAAGCTGTAGATGCATAAGGGGGCCCGTATTTTTTCTCCAAGTCTCTCAGGCGATGATGTGGTAGGTCATAGCCGATAAGGAGGTGCAGATTTCCTATGACAGGAAGCCTCCATGGCCCTGGAGGTAAACAATGAGTTGAATTAGCGGATCTCTTTCCAGAAGCTACTTTAAGTATTATGAACATGAGAAGGAGAAAAGGCATGAAATTGACTAGGAAGAGTTGGAGTAGATTCTCCATTTTCGGAAGAAGTGTTGGGAGATAAACACATTGAAGTTGCATATGGATGTCACTCAGTTTTATAAAGGTTTTATGCTAGATTTTCTTGAACAATATATATACATACATATTTTTGATGTTAGTGAAGAGGATTCGAACTCTTCACCTTTTGATGAAGTCAGATGTGAATTATATTTTTCTTGAAAAATATTATAGATCCTAGGTTACATATCTACCTAATTTTGTTTTATTTACGAAATAATCATAACACATAATTTAATTATCATATATATATATATATATATTTTTTTTTTGTCTTCAATAAATTTAACGAGTAGCTTGTTGAGGTCTATTAGGATTGTTAATGGGTGCCAACATATTCGGTAATCTTTAATGTTAATTTTTCTCTCTCAAAAAAAAAAATCATTTTTTAAACTAGTGAAAATATTGTTGAAGCTTTTTTTTTTTTTTTTTTTTTTTGGTCAAAAATTAACTAATTCACCAGATCACTTGGTGAAAAATTATGATTGGTAACTTGGAATCTCAAGAATCATTCGATTGTGTTTAACAATTTGAGCTGTCTTCTAGCTGTACAACTTTCTTGTTCTTTTTTCCTGTGCTTTGAATAGTGTCCACTTTATATATAAATACACACACACATATGTAGAAACTTTACAACTTTTTTTTAATGTAAATCCGAGGTTTGAGCCATAACTTACGATAACAATTTGCAAAGTCGAAGCCCCAAGTCAAGTAGTCGATTCTTTAGCCCTAAGGGCCCGTCGTCTAATCACCCCCAGGAAGGCTTAAACGACGGTCCCCTGGGGGCCCGTCGTGTAATCTCCCCGAATTGGGGAGATTACACGACGGGCCCGAGGGGCCTGTCGTGTAATCCCCTCGAATTGGGGGGATTACACGACGGGCTTCTCGGGCCCGTCGTGTAATCTAATATTACACGACGGTTTTAAAATACACCATCGTGTAATCTTCAAAATATTTTAAAAATTTTTAACTTTCGATTTTCGAAATCCGCGCGCAAACCCATTACTTAAATACAACTTCCTCTCCTTTTCTCTCCACATACCTTCTCATTTCTCTTCACACACTCTAAATTTCTCAAGTACCCACTTCCTCCTCCAAACCGCCGCCAACTCCGCCGTTGCCGCCGTCGTTGCCGCCGTCGTGCCGCCGCCGTCGCCGTAGCCAATTTATTGGTGTTGGAGTGTCTATTCATCTTCAAAGAAAATCAAGGTAAGTTCATATACAACTTAAAATAAATTTGGGATTTTGTCTTGTTGTTTGTTACTAAAGATCTATTTTTTAGCATGGGTGTTTAAGTTCATAATGATGCTCTTTGTAGATTAATGGTTTGTGAATGGTTTTTACACTTTACATACACATGAATTTTTCCCGCCCACAATATGCTCGATGAAAAGTCAACTTGAGTTTTTGGAGGAATAATATAGAAGCAATCACTATTATATATGTATAAAAGCATACACATGAATTTTTTGAGTGTTATTTTTGCCCTATGGCAGCGTTTTTTTTGCACTTATGGTTTTTTAGTCCTAATTCGTGTGGGGCGCCGAGGCGCCCGTGTGGGCCGCCCAGGCGCCCTTGGGCGCCAGGCGCCCGTGTCGGGAGCCGAGGCGCCCTTGTGGGGCGCCTTCCGCCCGTGTGGGGCGTATAAATTTTGTTATATTTTTTACACTATATTTTATTTGTGCCAACATAATAATAATTAAAAAAAAATAGAAGAAAAAAGTTCGAATACCCATTAACTTAAAATTTTTTTTTTTTGCCAATAAATGTAGGTGAACGAATACAATGGAAAATTCCAAAAAGGGACGAGCACGAAGGAGAAACCCGATGGATCCCACTGTCGAGGGCAAGCGAAGGGCAACAATAATGAAACGCATCCATATGGCACGGAAAATAGGTGAACGAATTCAAGTCACGTTTGACGAGAAAGGACAACCGGAAGGGAAGCACGGTGACGAATTGATGAGCTGGATTGGCGTGCTCGCTCAAGAGCACGTTCCAATATGGATTCAAGATTGGAGATCTCGTGATTTAGACGGATTGAAAGAAATTATTTGGAAAGAAACTGTTACTTCTTTCACCGTGGAAGAAAGCTTCCGGAGCACTTGTTTAAAATCATGTGGTGAGGCTGCAAGGAATTTTCGGTATGATCTGTACAAGACATTTGTCGAGGAATTTATAAATGAAGAAAGTGTGTGGACACGGCCGCAAAAAGTTATTGACAACTACCCCAATATTGAAGAAGAGGATTGGATGAAATTCGTTCAGTATAGAACGTCCTCGCAATTCCAACAACTATCTGATCGTGGAAGCGAAATAAGGACAAACAACGAATACTCATCAAGAGGAGGCTGAGACGGATATAGGAAGCTCGACCAGGAAATGGTATGTCAATAAATTTTGTTTGTACTAAATCGTATCCCATTTATACTAACGATGTTAATTACACTTTAAGAAGACTGGGAAATGGGAAAAAAGAGATGGTTTGTGGCTAGAGCAACAGACAGCCGTAGATGGAGAGTTGAAAGATCCGGCATGTCAAAAAGTTAGCGAGATGATAGTAAGTTTACTAACTAACAATATTTTCTTCATCACTACTATACGTACTTACAACCCTTTTGCTTAAATGATTTCTGTTAATAATCTTGTAGATGGAGTACAACACACAGGCGAGCCAAGGCATTTTCGAGTCAGTTGGCACTAATGATGTATTGTCGCAGGCATTATCTAGACCCGAACACAAAGGCCGTGTCCGTGGCCAATCAAAGTTTGTAAAGCCGTCTCAGTACTTTAACCTAAGTCGAAGTTCGAAGAAAGACAATGAAGTACAATCAATGAGACGTGAAATAGAAGAATTAAAGGCGTTGGTGCGTGGTCTATGTGCGAACAAAGATGTGGAGCCGTCGGTTGATCCCAAGAATGTGCCAACCGTAGACCAACACAACAGCTTTAAGGCTAGTTGCTCTGCCCAAGAAAAACAACATGGAGTTGCTGAGCCGCCAACCATGCCTGTCGACAGTCAGGAGTGTAAGCTCTATACCTTCGATGAAGTTCAGGGTGGACAGTTGCTTGTTGCGTTTGGAAGAGCATGGCTCGAGAGCCTCCCCACCGATACGGTGCATGGGATTCCACTGGGGGAAGGGAACGTGCGAGTGTCAATCAACGTGCCCAAATTAAAAAAAGCACCATTACCTATACCGACGTACGACGCAACCACTGTGGAGGATGCTGTTAATGGGTTTGTTGCTTGGCCTAAAAGTTTAGTTGAGCTCGACATGAGTATGAACAAGGCGAGTCGAGGGCCTAGTCACGTTCCCGACCCAGCAGCTGGCAACAAAAAAACGCCAAAAAAAGGCTGGAAAGAAAACGATCGACTCTCGAACTGAGGTACAACAAGGTGCGCAAGAACAAAAACTCGTGTTCGACTTTAATAACATGAACAAGGCAATGAGGCCTTTGGCTTATTATGCACATAGTTCCATGCGTCAAGGTAATCAGATTGAGGTCCCAATACCATCAACGATTATGGGTTTTGATATGCCTGTCTTTCTGAGCTTTGAAGATATTTTTTAGTTCTTTAATTTACAAGAAATCAATGCGAATTGTATATTAGTCTACATGAGGTACGGCATTCTTTATCTTAAATTTTCTTTTTATCTGGAAAATCTTCTATATTTCATGTAGAGTAACATTTTTGATACGGTTATGCAGATATTTGGAGGAACTATGTAGAATTAACGGGCAAGCTGAGAAGTTTGTGTTTGTGTCTCCAAGCTTGATCTCACCGGTGAGAACAGATACTGAAGATGCTGGCATGAGAGAGCGAGCCGACAATCTTATCAGCTTTTTGCGTGACGCATCCAAAGAACGGTTTTATCTTGTGCCACATAACAGAGGGAGACATTGGGTTTTGGGTGTCATTGACCCATGGGAGGACCTCGTCCTTTATTTTGATCCTCTTCGGGAGAAGAAACGCGACGATTTTACTGAGCTAATGAACATGTAAGTCAATTTGAATATGTTATTTTTTTTAATCTTAATTATATGCATCTTAATTAGTTTGAATTTAACCAATTTGCTAGGGCCCTAACGGATTGGAAGATTACGACCGGAGAAGGGATTAGAAGGAGACGAGACTGTAAAACCAAAATCTCGAACCGTTCTTGTCCTCTCCAAGAGGGAAGTGTTGAATGTGGTTATTTTGTTTTAGGTTTTATGAGGGATATAGTGTTGAATGGAATTGACGCACTTGAAAGTAAACAATTTTCTTCTTCTGAGGATTTGGATCTGATTAGGGGAGAATGGTCTAGCCATGTAATGGAATTCATTAATTATGATGTATAAACTTGTAATGTAATAATTGGAGTGTATTTTTAGTTTGATTAATGAAGTTAATACTTGGATCGTGTATTGGATAACATATAGATTAGGCCACTCGTGGGGAAAAAAAAATAACCCAATTTTTTTTTAAATAATAAATTACACGACGGTACTTTGTACCGTCGTGCAAGTAGATTACACGACGGTTCCGGGAGGAACCGTCGTGTAATCATTTGGCTTTGATTACACGATGGTTCCGGGAGGAACCGTCGTGTAATCATACTTGATTACACGACGGTTCCTCCCGGAACCGTCGTGTAATATTCTTGCCGTGAGATTACACGACGGTTCCTTCTGGAACCGTCGTGTAATCTTATAAATTACACGACGGTTCATTCCGATACCGTCGTGTAATGTTCTTTATTTTGCTCCACCACGTAACTGTTTACCGGGATTACACGACTGCTAGAAAACCGTCGTGTAAAACTTAGATACGACGACGGTACTAAAACCGTCGTGTTATCTTCCACGACACAGGATTACACGACGGTTAAGGTACCGTCGTGCAAACTTTACACGACGGTTAAAACTTGTCGTGCAATCCTTCTTTTCTAGTAGTGATAGAAGAGACAGCCCAAATTCACAAATAAACACAATAACAACCAAATAACTAAGCATTGTAAGACAACTTCACAATTTAATCATCTTTCTCATGCCTAACGTATTATGTAAATGGCAGGATCCAAACCCACTATTGCTTGCAAAATCTGACTTTGATATCATATTAAGTGGACTAGGGTAGAACTCATCCTAAAAAACTAGCTTGAAGAGAGATGGAGCCTAAATTCTTATATAAATACTATAGCAGTTCAACAAGTCAACAATGTGTGACAGAATTCACAATATAACGATGAAATGTACAATAAATGTATGTAGCTGAACATAAAATGGCATAAAAATAGGTAAACGATAAAACTAAAGAAAACGACAATAAACTCTAGAACCACGCACACCACCGGAGAGTTTTCTATCGGATTAATTATAAAAAATAATAAATATGCTTAAGTATCATGATTATTTACAGTTATTAATCAAGCTTAGTTCGTTACAAAAGGAAAAAACAGAAATTATTCTGAAAAGCCCTGCATTTACCAGATAATTGACAATGCGTCATTTTGATTGGTCATTATCAGTGGCGAAGCCAATTTATAAAAATTAAGTTTGGGAGAATAAAGTTAATATCATTTTTACAATAAATAGTTAAAAGTAAATAACAGATTTTAAAATTTTTTAAATTAAATAATTGTAAATAACAAATGAATTAGATAAATGATTTATTTATTCTAATAAATAGATAATTTATCTAGTTATTAATCAAGTTATTCACTTCATTTAGTTTTGTAAAATTTTATTTAATACGATTTCCGACCTATTTTTTTGCCCGAAATTTATTTTTCATTGATTTTACGGTTCCTGTCTTTTTGTGTGTGTGTGTGTGTGTGTTTTTTTTTTTTTTGTTGACTTATTTCTTTCTCTAATTATGTCGTTTTTAATATTGTTGTCGTTTACGGTTAATATTGTTTTTGTACAGGTTATTTTCGTTTTGTTGTATGTACCATGGTATTTAATTTGTTTTGCTTTGGGTCATTATGTCATTTACTTTGTCAAAATTATTCTTCTACTCTGACTATAGTGGACTAGTACTCCTTAATTCTGATTCGATGCACTATATAATGAAAACATATCTTGTGATTTTAAACAGTGACTGCAAGACTTTTCCTTAAAAGTTGTTGTCCCATCCTGAATTTGTTTCTCAATGATAAAACTGATCAATATATAAATATATTTTTTAACAGTAGAGCTTCGTGTAAAAAATGTCATTAAATTAGATAAAAATATCACTAAAATAAAAGGCGTATAAATAATTAATATAGATGTGATAATTGAAAACAATATTGTCTTGGTATGATTAAAGAGTCACTTATTTTTTAAGATTAATTTGTTAGATTTTAAGTGCCATCATATTATTTTAATGTCTTGGTCATTGAAAGTCATTTATTTTATAAAAGTTATCCTCTTTGACGACATATATTTGACTGCTCCATATATCTGATTCGTTACTTTGTAAAGACAGCATAACTTGTTTTCAAACATTGACCGCAAGACTTTTCCTAAAGTTGTTTTATGCTGGTCGAATTTCTCTTGTAGTTATATATATAATCTAATGATAATTACTCATCTGATTTTATCATAATTTGAGTTTGAATTCCTTAATCTCAATATCAATAAAAGAAATTGAATTTCTCATCCTTAATGTTTATTCAAGTACTACTGTGCTCGGAGGGTAACCAGTTTTGGTTTTATTGAACCCACCAAATTCTTATATTTTTATTTTTATTTTTTGAAACTTCCATGAGAAAAATCACTACCGAAAAGCACTTAATATTAAATGATAAAACTCAATGTATTTCCAAGTTTAGGTGGGAAATAGTCCAAATAAAATAAAGAAAACTTTATCTATGTCTTTAATGCCATCATACGTGTATGCTTCGTATTTGCCAATTCATTGACTTTTTATATCCGTGGTAGAAAATTCATAGCCATTAAATCTATGCATATAATAGCATTTGTTGTGTAACTTTTGGCATACAACAAATTGTGTAAGCAAAAACAGAGAGTTTTTTGAGAAGGAGAGATGGAGAAATCAGAAGCCATAGCATATACAATGACTGGTGGAAGTGGCCTCTATAGCTATAGCAAGAACTCCAATTTTCAGGTACAAATTTTCACTTCAAATATTACAATCTTCTTCTATAGTTTCCAGTTTCTAAGAGTTTGTTTAGATCATAGGTTCGAACTCATAATTTAAATAGTAAATCTAAGATTTTGTAAGTGAAAATGTTACAGAAATATGTTTGAAAAGTGGGTTTAAATTAGGATATCAAAAGCTGTTAGTCTCAGAACATATGAGCTGAATTTTCAGGAAAAAGCATATTTTGTCGGAAGAAACTGAACTAAAAAATAAATAAACCAACCAATTTTCGGTATTTGCAGATGAAAAGTATAGATGCTACAAAAGAACTGATAAAAAAGTCAATTGCTGAGAAACTTGATGTCAATATTTGTTCATCTTCGAACACCCTCCGACTCGCTGATCTGGGCTGCGCAGCCGGACCTAACACATTTGCTGCAGTCCAGAACATAATTGATGCTTTGGAGATCAAGTGTCGAAGTGAGGGAAAAATTTCTCAGCTACCAGAGTTCCAAGTCTTCTTTAATGACCAGGCCTCAAATGATTTCAACCAGCTTTTCACAACCCTCCCTCCCGAAAGGCGATATTTTGCCTCGGGTGTGCCGGGTTCTTTCTATGGTCGGTTATTTCCGAGTGCCTCCCTTCACTTTGTGCACGCTTCACATTCTCTCCAAATGCTTTCTACAGTGCCGAAAGAGGTCACCGATAGGACCTCTCCTGCTTGGAATAAAGGAAGAATTCACTACTCAAATTCCACCAACGAAGTCGTAAAGGCTTACGAAGCTCAATACGCCAAGGACATGGAGAACTTTCTCAAAGCTAGAGCAGAAGAGATTGTTCAGGGTGGATTGTTGGCCTTTGTCATTCCCGGTCGCCCCAACGGAGCTCCTCATTCTGAAGCTTTCGGTAACAAGACATTGGAACTTCTGGGTTCCTGCCTCATCGACATGGTCAACAAGGTAATCATAGATTGCGCTCTTTCATAATAACTGAAAATCTCTTTTCAATCACTAACATTCCTTATAGTTTCCTAATTTTCTGCCCTGCAAACTCACTTCGCATAATTTTATTTCTTAATCGTACGATTTTGTGCGAGCTCAATCTGGGACTTGATAAACTTATAACCTGTAATCAACTCTCTTAATCGAGATGCTACATTTGCTATTTCGGTTCGAAAACCGGAAATTTTGTTCTTTTTCTGAAACAGGGTAAAATCAGCAGTGAAAACGTAGACTCGTTCAATTTGCCAGGATATTATGCATCTCCACAAGAGGTGGAAGCAGTGGTAAAGCGGAATGGATGCTTCAGCATCGAAACAATTGAGCACCTACCGCAACAAATGCCTCGATCGAAAGAATTTGCGTCTACCTTGAGAGCTGGGATGGGAGGAACATTTAAGAAGCAATTTGGAGAGGAGGTATTAGATGAGTTCTTTGATCTGTTAGACAAGAAATTTGAAGAAAACCTGTCCGTCATCTTCGAGTCGGGAATGGCAATTAGCCTGTTTGTCCTGCTCAAACGCATAGTGACTGAATAGAGAAAGAGAAGTGTGATCAGGTTGTAAAATCATTACAGCCTTAATGTTTTAATTAAGTGAAGACGAAAGAAACAGAGTCGAGTAAACTCCAAGTACTAGCCTAGAAGCTCTTGTTTGATTTGCTTGATGTAATTTTTAAAATGACTTTTGTCTTTACTCGAAGAATAAGCTTCAAAACCGATACGAAATGTTATAATTACATATTTGGCGTCATTATTTATTTAGTGATCTAGATGCCCTTAAGATCTCTTCATGTCGATCATCTCTTCTACTCGCTACCCACTCGGAACAACACAGTTGGGATTCTTTTTTTTTTTTTTTTTTTCCAAGTCAACCTTGATCTTTCGATGAGTTGTGTTCTGAATAATTTTGTAATTCTTTATCTTTATTTTTAATTCAACTAGAGTGGAAGGCGCAGTAAAGGAGATGCCACTACTACAAATATGGGATTCCACGACGGTACTTCGACGACCGTTTTTTAAAAAACCGTCGTGTAAAATTCGTAAAAATACGGAGCGGAAAAAAATTTTACGAAAACCGTCGTGGAAAGGCTTGCTTCCATGACGGTCTTTTAAAACCGTCGTGGAAGAGCCAGATTCCACGACGGTTTATGTAAACCGTCGTGGAAGCGGCTAGGCTTCCACAACGGTTTCTCAAAAAAAAAAAAATTTCAAAAAAATTTTTTTTTCAAAAAAAAAAAATATTTTGACCTACCACGACGGTTTTTCGGAAAAACCGTCGTGGTAGGTCAAAAATTTTTTATTTTGAAATTTTCAACCTACCACGACGGTTTTTGGAAAAAACCGTCGTGGTAGGTATGAATGCGGGAATTTTGAAAATTTTTAAAGTTGTTCAACTTTTTGGAGCGTATATTAAAACCCAAAAAAATATCATCTTTCCCACCCCATTACACTCCGAGTCTTTTTCACTCTCTAATACAAACTCTAACTCCAAACCCAAAGCCGCCCATATCCTCCCTCCATTTATCGCTCTCCGCTCCCTCTCTACATTCTCGCCGCCATTCCTCTCTCTCTCTCTAACCCCGAGCCTTTTTCCCTCTCTCTCTAGCCGCCATTCCTCCCTCTCTCTCTAACTCCGAGTCTTTTTCCCTCTCCCTCTTGCCGCCATTCCTCCATCCCCTACATTCTCTACCACTCCGCCCGTACCCACGCTCGACAATCCGGTAAGTTAAAATGTATCTTGCTTGGGTAAGGCACGAATTTGTGAAATTTCCATCCAAAATGTCAAAAATCCACAATGTTCCTTCCAAAATGTTGATTTGGTTGATTGTTGATTTGGGAATTTTCTGTAGAAAATTGTCCAAAATCCGTCCTTTCGGTGATTGTTGATTGTCGTTGTGATTTAGATTGCTTTAAAATTGATTGGGTAAGACACGGATTTGGGAATTTTCCAGAAAAAAAATGTTGATTTTGTGAGTTAAATTTTCCGAATTTTCCACCCATGGGAAATGAAATCAATTCGATTTTTTTTTCCGGCGGAACCTACCACGACGGTTTTTTCAAAAAAAAAAACCGTGGTGGTAGGTCCGCCTATCACGACGGTTTTTTACGTGGAACCGTCGTGGTATGTTCTTAAATGTCTACATTTAGGCCATATTTTTTGCCTATTCCACGACGGGTAAAAAACCGTCGTGGAATCTGAAAAGATTCCACGACCCTGGATTCCACGACGGTTAGAAAACCGTCATTGAAATATTACCACGACGGTTAAAAACCGTCGTGGTATCCATATTTTGTACTAGTGTGCAAAAATAAAAACTAAAAATTAAGTGTGAGTGGACGACATATTGAAGAGATTGTAATATCTATTAAAGTTGAAAAGCTAAATGTCTCATAAGCCGAATAGTTTACAAAGAACTTAGTGATATGAAATATCACTTTGAGGCCCACTACACAAGGAGCTTTAACGAGCACTCTAAACTGACATCATCAAATTTCACTTTTATACTGAAATTCAATAAGATTGTGCATTTTAATTTGAGAGTTTATTATATCTTGGAGATAATTTACCATAAAAATCCATTAGTAAATTTTGTAGCGGGGGCAAATAAAACATTAAGAATAGCAAATTTCTTAGGCCTCAAACCCTCTTTTTTTTTTTGGTAATTTCTGTTTTGTTTTATTTGCACTCAAATAGTTTTCCACCCACTTTTTTCAACAAAGGGTATGTTTGGTAAGAAGAAAAGAAAATAAGAAGTGAGTGATAGATCATCTTAGAAAAAAAAAAAAAAAAAAAAAAGAGAGAGAAAGAAACGAGATGTCATTTTCTTATATTTTAATATTGAATCTCTCTAATAATCTCTTCAATTAAAAAAAAAAAGACAAAAATAAGTTATTTTAAATGTTTTTAAATCTCTTTCCTGATCTTTTCATTCATCTTTTCTCTCCGACTAAATGCACTGTAACCAATTTTACAAAGACTAGCTAGTATTTTCTTGACACATGTAAAGCTCAAATTAGTTCTACCGTAATCAAATAAAAAGTTAGTCCCTTAGCAAAAATATAAAAAGTCAAAGACGTGTCCTTCCGTATAATGTCTAGAATACTGTTGATTAAAAAAAGTCACGGACTCGCACGTGTGATGTAACCTTTAAAATATTTGTTTGTTAATTTTTTTCTTTTTTGAAAGCAAAGTACAAATGTTTGTTTAGTCAATACCCCACTAGTTTTGAAAACGAAAAATCAAAGGATTGGGTTTGTTAGAATTAAAATTTTGGGTGATTTGTAGGATTGCACCTCAAATCAAATTAGATTTGATTTATAATTTCAGCTATAATATTTTTACTTTTTTTATCTTTAATTAGAAAAATATAAAATTTCAAAAATCTAAACAAGCACTAAGAAATGACAAAAATATATATATATATATAGTTAAACATATGTCTATTTGAGAGATTTTTTTTTATAATTCTCTAAAAGTTTTCATTCGAGGCAGGCCTGATCTTATCGAGCTCTCTCACGATCGAGGTTCATCGCCAATTCTCGGAGGACAAGTGGGCGACAATCATGATGCTCTTTAATAGTCATTGTAGACGATCATGGACAATGTGATGGTTAATGAAATTTTGTTTTCATTAGTCTTCGCTTTTCTTGCCAAAGGCTGCCTTCGATGTTATGCTGTACGTCGAGTATTTAATCCTCTAGGTAAGATTGATAGCTGACTCTGCTGTTGAAGCGATCGATTCCACGATACTTATCATCTCTTCCTCTCTAATGGGTCTGAAAGATTCAACTCTTGATGCGCTCAAGAGCTCCTGCATACAAATCTTTCGCAGTTGTCATCCAGTACTCACCATACGGTGCAAAGACAATGTCTGTTGAATCGTATAACAAGATCTCCGAAGTAAGATTTCGAGGCCTGGATGCAAAGATGACATCATGGGTTCTCATCACCTTCTTGGCAAACTCGGGTGTCGAAACTACTATGGTTGGAACTTGTCCAATTTTCATGTACATCAAGGGTCCATGTTTCTTGGCCAAGTCTCTAAGCGCATGATGCGGTAAAGAGCCGAGAAGCTGGTGAATATTTCCGAAAAGGGGTAGTTTCCATGGTCCCGGGGGTAGTTTTGAAGCTGAGGTTATGGTTTTAGCTCTTTTGATGAGTAAGTTTAGCACCATAAACACAAAGAGGACGAAGGTGAAAAGGACTGAGAAAGAGGGTAATTTGAGTTCCATGTAGAAAGTGCAATTGAACTAAGAAAGAGTGTAATGGTTTGGAGTCTGTGAAATTGTGATTTCTTTTTATTTAACTGACAAAAGATCTTCCTGTTGATTCAGATCCAGATACGTGATATGTGTTGTTTCTAAAAGATATGGATAATGTGAAGTGAATTTTCTTGAAGAAACGCCATTATTGACATTTCTCATTTTATTGTCCAATATAGATAGAGATACGGGAGGGTTGCATGGCCTAAAAAGTAGCCACAATTTCGCTAAAAATAATTAATTGAATCAACTGTCAGATCGATTCCCTTATCATCATTGTGCCTAGTGGAGAATTTGTGGCACCAGAAAAAGAGTGGAATTCATATTTTTTGGATAATTTGAAGAAAAATACAAAAAGAAAAATGAAAAAAGAAAAAGAAAAGGAGGGAAGAAAATGGAAAGAAAGGAAAAAAAAAAAAAAACAAAACAAATTCAGAGAAACAAGAAAACGACATGAGAGTACAGCATCAAAGTTATCCTATATGACGTCATATATTTGACTACTCCATGTGTCTGATTCGTTACTCTATAATGACAACATAACTTGTTTTCAATATTGCCAATTCATTGACATTTTATATCGGTGGTAGAAAATTCATAGCCATTAAATCTATGCATATAATAGCATTTGTTGTGTAACTTTTGGTATACAACAAATTGTGTAAGCAAAAAAAGAGAGTTTTTTGAGGAGAGATGGAGAAATCAGAAACAATAGCATATACAATGACTGGTGGAAGTGGCCTCTATAGCTATAGCAAGAACTCCAATTTTCAGGTACAATTTTTCACTTCAAATATTACAATCTTCTTCTATAGTTGAAAGTTTCTAAGAGTCCATTTAGATCATAGGTTCAAACTCATAATTTAACTAGTAAATTCAAGTTTTTGTGAGAGAAAACGTTACGGAAAAATGTTCAAAAAGTGGGTTTAAATCAGGATATCAAAAGCTTTTAGTCTCAGAACATATGAGCTGAATTTTCAGGAAAAAGCATATTTTGGGGGAATAAACTGAACTAAAAAATAAATAAATAAACCAATTTTCTGTATTTGCAGATGAAAATTATAGATGCTGCAAAAGAACTAATAAACAAGTCAATTACTGAGAAACTTGATGTCAATATTTTTTCATCTTCGAACACCCTTCGACTCGCTGATCTGGGCTGCGCAGCCGGACCTAACACATTTGCAGCAGTCCAGAACATAATTGATGCCTTGGAGATCAAGTGTCGAAGCGAGGGAAAAATTTATCAGCTACCAGAGTTTCAAGTCTTCTTTAATGATCAGGCCTCAAATGATTTCAACCAGCTTTTCACAACCCTTCCTCCTGAAAGGCGATATTTTGCCTCGGGTGTGCCGGGTTCTTTCTATGGTCGGTTATTTCCGAGTGCGTCCCTTCACTTAGTGCACTCTTCACATTCTCTGCAAATGCTTTCTACAGTGCCGAAAGAGGTCACCGATAGGAGATCTCCTGCTTGGAATAAAGGAAGAATTCACTACTCAAATTCCACCAACGAAGTTGTAAAGGCTTACGAAGCTCAATACGCCAACGACATGGAGAACTTTCTCAAAGCTAGAGCAGAAGAGATTGTTCAGGGTGGATTGTTGGCCTTTGTCGTTCCCGGTCGCCCCAACGGAGCTTCTCATTCTGAAGCTTCGGGTAACAAGACAATGGAACTTCTGGGGTCCTGTCTCATCGACATGGTCAACAAGGTAATTAAAGATTGCGCTCTTTCATAATGACTGAAAATCTCTTTTCGATCACAAACTTTGCTTATAGTTTCCTAATTTTCTGCCCTGCATACTCGCTTCGCATAATTTTATTTCTTAATCATAAAATTTTGTGATAGTTCAATCTGGGACTTGATAACTTTTAATCTGTAATCAACTCTCTTAATCGAGATGCAACATTTGCTATTTCGGTTCTAAAACCGAAAATTTTTGTTCTTTTTCTGAAACAGGGTAAAATCAGCCGTGAAAACGTAGACTCGTTTAATTGGCCATTATATTTGGCATCTCCACAAGAAGTGGAAGCAGTGATAAAGCGGAATGGATGGTTCAGCATCGAAACAATTGAGCACCTACCGCAACAAATGCTTCGATCGAAAGAATATGCATCTACCTTGAGAGCTTGCATGGGAGGAACATTTAAGAAGCATTTTGGAGAGGAGATATTGGATGAGTTCTTTGATCTATTATACAAGAAATTTGAAGAAAACTTGTCCTTCATCTTCGAGTCGGGAAAGGCAATTAGCCTGTTTGTCCTACTCAAACGCATAGTGACTGAATAGAGAAGAGAAGTGGATCAGGTTGTAAAATCATTCCAGCCTTAATGTTTTAAATAAGTGAAGAGGAAAGAAACAGAGTCGAATAAACTCCAAGTACTAGCCTAGAAGCTCTTGTTTGATTTGCTTGACGTAATTTTTAAAATGACTTTGTCTTTACTCGGAGAATAGGCCTCAAAACCGATATGAAATGTTATAATTATATATTTGGCGTCATTATTTAGTTAGTGATCTAGATGCCCTTAAGATCTCGTCATGTCGATCATCTCTTCTACTCGCTACCCACTCGGAACAACACAGTTGGGATTTTTTTTTTTTTTTTTTTCAAGTCAACCTTGATCTTTCGATGAGTTGTATTCTGAATAATTTTGTAATTATTTATCTTTATTTTTAATTCAACTAGAGTGGAAGGCGCAGTAGAGGAGATGCAAACTCGGGTGTTTGGTGTTTGAGTTGAGTTGAAATTTTTAAGTTTGAATAGTAATTTTTGTTGACTTTTTAAAAAAGACAAAAAACTTTTTCAGAAAAGACAAAAAACTTTTTTAGAAAAAGACAAAAATTTGAGTTTAAACCTTAAGTTTGAGTGTATATGTCAAACTCGCCAGGTAGAGATGTTCTAGGAGATCTTCAAACTAGTTCACCTCTCACTCGATTCAAAAATAAAAACTAAAAATTAAGTGTGAGTGGACGACACATTGAAGAGATTGTAATATCTATTGGAAGTTGAAAAGTTAAATGTCTCATAAGCCGAATAGTTTACATAGAACTAAGTGATATGAAATATTACTTTTGATGGTCACTACACAAGGAGCTTTAAAGAGCACTAAACTGACAGCATCAAATTTCACTTTTATACTGAAATTCAATAAGATTGTGCCTTTGAATTTGAGAGTTTATTGAATCTTGGAGGTAATTTGTCATAAAAATCCATAAGTAAATTTTATAGCGGGAGCAAATAAAACATTAAGAATAGCAAATTTCTTAGGCCTCAAACCATCTTTTTTTTTTTTTTTTTGGTAATTTATGTTTTGTTTTATTTGCACTCAAATAGTTTTCCACCCACTTTTTTCGACAAAGGGTATGTTTGGGAAGAAGAAAAGAAAATAAGAAGTGAGTGGTAGATCATCTTAGAAAAAAAAAAAAAAAAAAGAAAAAAAAAAAAAAGAAAAAGAGAGAAAGGAGCAAGATGTCATTTTCTTATATTTTAATATTGAATCTCTCTAATATTCTCTCCAATTTAAAAAGATAAAAATAAGTTATTTTAAATGTTTTAATATCTCTCTCCTGATCTTTTCATTCATCTTTTATCTCCGACTAAATGCACTGTAACCAATTTTACAAAGACTAGCTAGTATTTTCTTGACATGTAAAGCTCAAATTAGTTCTACCGTAATCATATAAAAAGTTAGTCCCTTAGCAAAAATATAAAAAGTCAAAGGCATGTCCTTCCGTATAATGTCCAGAATACTGTTGTTTAAAAAAAGTCACGGACTCGCACGTGTTATGGAACCTTTAAAATATTTGTTTGTTAATTTTTTTTCTTTTTTTCTTTTTTAAAGCAAAGTATAAATGTTTGTTTAGTCAATACCCCACTAGTTTTGAAAACGAAAAATCAAAGGATTGGGTTTGTTAGAATTAAAATTTTGGGTGATTTGTAGGATTGCTCCTCAAATCAAATTAGATTTGATTTATAATTTCAGCTATAATATTTTTACTTTTTTTTTTTTATCTTTAATTAGAAAAATATAAAATTTCAAAAATCTAAACAAGCATTAAGAAATGACAAAAAAATATATATATAGTTAAACATATGTCTATTTGAGAGATTGTTTTTATAATTTTTCTCTAAAAATTTTCATTTGAGGCAGGCCTGATCTTATCGAGCTCTCTTACGATCGAGGTTCATCGCCAATTATAAATAATTTTTTTTATAAAAAAAATGTTAAAATATTGTTAATGACGTCATGCCTCAGGCACGTATTCTCAGACTATTTAATCAAGAAACTGAAAGTGACAAAATAAAATATGTACTTTCTTCACTATTTTTTAATTATTAGTCAATTTATTTGCTTCTCGCGTAGCCCTTTTCCCTACGTTGTTTGACAATTACATGTGC
This sequence comes from Ficus erecta, assembly GCA_008635985.1. Taxonomy (NCBI): domain Eukaryota; kingdom Viridiplantae; phylum Streptophyta; class Magnoliopsida; order Rosales; family Moraceae; genus Ficus; species Ficus erecta. Next base: position 760,864 of record BKCH01000105.1, read on the forward strand.
ACCCATAAAGATTAACAAGTATAATTGTTTGGCAAATGACAGGTACCAAATCTGCAGATAACCATGCCAATAAACTTCAATCATGAACATATATTAATGCAACTCCTCATCATATTAATATGTCCTTTTATATTTATATCTCGAGTTATAATAAAGTAATTAGTAAAATTACGTACGTCAACTATGTATATTATAAAAATTGAAGAATCATTTGATGTGTCTGTTAAATTAGATTAGCTATTTTAGTTATTTATTTTGTTATATTTTTTCCTTAAGAGTAGAATAGTCTTTTGTTTACGTCCTGCAAGTCTATATAAACCTTTTTTTTTTTTTTATGATTGTATTATTATCGAATTCAATGAGAAACCATAACTTTCTTTTTTTCTACAATTTTATTGCTAGACTTCACATGGTATCAAGCTCGGATTCTAGCCCATTTGCATGACACGTTATCGATGAGAGATGGTGTTTGAAGTTAAATTTGTTCCACGTCGCTAAGTTATTAGATTATTATAATGTTTATATGTGAATCAGGCACCTTCTTCCCTTAAATTAGCTTTTACGGATGAGTTATATCCAAACTCATTTAATAATGTCCTCAAACTCTTAAAAACTAGGAAAGACTAAAGGGCTTATTATTTCTGCTTGATCTAATATAAAAAGCTTCTTCATTTGTTCAAGAAAGTTAGCTAATGGGATTCTGCGTCATTTTATGAGTAGCAAAAATAAAAATAACGAGGTAAAAAAGATACAGGAGGGGGAAAAATAATGAAATGAGAGACGTTGACAAATTTATGAATCAAAAGAGTGAAGTTATAAGTATAGAGTGTCATAACCGTGACCTTTTCAAATATCGATAGTTGGACCTCGTGATGTTCTTTTTTAAACCGTTCGGACTAGTTCAACAGGCGAGAAGGGAGGGTTTGGATAAAAATTTTCAGATTCAAAATACAATAGTGTTTTCATTTGTCGTCAATAAATATGAGTTATACACTACGTATTGTAAATTTAATAAATCAATAAATAAACATAACCTTTTGAAACATATTTTATTTTTTTGAGAAGAGGAGGCTTTAAAAATCTTTAAAACATGTTACAAGTTGGATCAATAGAAAATATGTACCAATTACACGGTGACATCTGGAAGTTAGTTCTATTCTATCTAATATAATACACGCGTGACCAATCATGCACGAGAGATTCGCTGTGTACACAGTGACGTAGGTAATGAGGCCAACGGGCTTGCCCCTCTTTTATTATATATAATATAAGTATATATAGAAAATTACATAAAGCCCCATAAAAAAATCAAAAATCTAATCAATATTTCTTGAATTTATCTACATTTAACTAAACCGCGTATATATTTTTCTTAGGACTTGAAGCCACTTAATCTTTATTACTCCAAATATTATTCCTGATTATTCTAGAGCATTCCTAATCCTTATTCTTAATTCTACATCCGTAATGACAGTCAACCACAATATAATTTTAATACAGCTTATTATATTGCAGTACCATCTTAATCATGTCATGATTTTTTTTCTGGTCATACATTGACCAGGATAAAACCATAATCATGATCTGCCTTTTTCATAATAAGGCCTCATACAATCATACTTAAACTTAAACTATCATTGAGTCTTATAACACTATAAGAACTTGAACATATTCTGGTAATCATATCATGAGTTTCTTATTGATATCCATAATTTTCATGAAACATCACAATAATATATAGTACGGACTTAAATTTCTTTATATATATATATATAAAGAAATCACGAGTCCGAAAAAATCGGTTATTACAGTTAATTTTCATGACACCATCAATTTAAAAATGTTAAATTCTACACTGTTGTTGTCGAAAATTTTATAAAAATAATTTATAATTTAAAAAAAATATTGGCCATATTATGTTTTCATTTTTTAAAAAATTTTCAGATACAAATGTTCTACATGTTCAAGTTTAACTAAAATTCTAAGTTGACATATTAAAATATTGATTTATATATTTTTGTAAAGAAATAATTAGAAAAAGATGATTATGTGTTGAAATATTATTAATTATACTTAGGGCGGCCCGTTTTGGCTCATTGGTTTGAACATAACAAAGTGACAGAGTAAGAGGGCACTAGTGGGGGTCCCCATTGAAATGTTTTATTCTTTTAAATATATCCCAAATTTTTTTTTAAATTTTTACAATTTACCCCTATCTAAAATAAAATATTCTTATATAAATTTTATTTTACTCCCATTAAAAATAAAATATTCTTACATTATTCATACTAAAATTGATTCTATGTTTATAATTTTATTATTTTACCCCATTAAAATTAAAGATTATTATATAGCTCTCACTAAATTTAATTTTATTTTTTTAAAAAATTTGGTGTACATCAAAAATATATTTATGACTCCGTTTCTTATTATAAATATATATTTTTTAAATAAAAATATGTGAAAACATTGTTAATGACGTCGTGCCTCAGGCACGTCCTCTCAGACTATTTAATCAAGAAACTGAAAGTGACAAAATAAAATATGTACTTTCTTCACTATTTTTTAATTTATTAGTCAATTTATTTGCTTCTCGCGTTGCCCTTCTCCCTACGTCGTTTGACAATTGCATGTGCAACCATAAAGATTACAAGTAATTGTCTGGCAAATGACAGGCACCAAATTTGCAGATAACCGTGCCAATAAACTTCAATCATGAACATATATTAATGCAACTCCTCATCATATTAATATGCACTTTTATATTTATATCTCGAGTTATAATGAATTAGTAAAATTACGTAAGTCAACTATGCATATTATAAAAAATGAAGAGTCATTTTTGATGTGTCTGTTAAATTTAGAGGTGGGAATTTGGGCCTGGACAAACGGGCCGGCCCACGGTCCGTAATTTAGACCCGGCCCGACCCCGCATTCTATAAACTCGGTAAAAGTTCAACTCGATAGTAAGAAGTGGGCTGGGCTCTCCTTTTAGAAATGGCGGGCCGAGCCGGCCTGGACCGGCTTGAATTTTTAAGCCCGATGGGCCGGCCCAGCCCGCCCGTTATTTAAAAAAATTAAAAAGTTTAATTATAATATTAAGTTAACTAACTACTAAGCAAACATTGATAAATAATTATAACCTTAAACAACTAAAATTAAAAGTGTAATTATAATATTAAGTTAACTAACTAACTAATATTATAATTATTAAGTATTAACTAAGCAATTATAATATAAATATAAATATAAAAATTAATAGAAATAGTATAATAAAATTTTTTTTAACAAAGTATAAAATTTTTTATTTTTTATCTAAGATAAAATATTAAGATAAATTATTAAATTATCAAAAATATACAAATTTATCCAAAAATTACAAAAAATAATAAAATTAAATAAAAATTTTAAAAAATTGGGCCCACTCCCGACTCGTGGGCTTAGAACGGGCCATGCTGGGCTTATACTCCAAAAATTCGGGCCGGCCCGGTCCCCCCAGTCCGAATTTTTGAAATAACCCATCGGGCTCGGACCGAGCTGGGTGGCTCGAATTCCCAGCACTAGTTAAATTAGATTAGCTATTTTAGTTATTTATTTTGTTATATTTTTTCCTTAAGAGTAGAATAGTCTTTTGTTTATATCCTGCAAGTCTATATAAACCCCCTTTTTTTTAAAACGATGTCTTTATATTATTATGGAATTCAATAAGAAACTATAACTTTTTTTTGTTCTACAATTTGGTTGTTATCAAGCTTGGATTCTAGCCCATTTGCATGACACGTTATCCGTGAAAGAGGGTGTTTGAAGTTAAATTTATCCCACGTTGTTAAGTTATTAAATTATTATAGTGTTTATATGTGAATCATGCACCTTTTCCCTTAAGTTAGTTTTTACATATGAGTTCTATCCAAACTCATTTAATAATGTCGTCAAACTTTTAAAACAGGGGAAGACTAAAGGGCTTATTATTTCTGCTTGATCTAATATAAAAAGCTTCTTCATTTGTTCAAGAAAGTTAGCTCATGGAATTCTGCACCATTTTATGAGTAGCAAAAATAAAAATAACGAGGTAAAAATGATACAGGAGGAAAAAAAAGAATGAAATGAGAGAAGTTGACAAATATATGGATCAAAAGAGTGAAGTTATAAGTATAGAGTGTTATAACCGTGACCTTTTCAAATATCGTTGGACCTCGTGGTGTTCTTCTTTAAACCGCTTGGACTATTTCAAGGGTGCAAATGGAGGGTTTGGATAAAAATTTTCAAATTCAAAAATATAATAGTGTTTTCATTTGTCTTCAATAAGTATGAGTCATAAACTACGTATTGTAAATCTAATAAATAAATAAATAAACCATGACCATTTGAAACATATTTTATTCTATTTTATTTTATTTTTTTGAGAAGAGGACGCTTTAAAAATCTTTAAAACATGTTACAAACTGGATTAATAGAAGATATGTACCAATTACACGGTGACATCTGGAAGTTAGTTCTATTCAATCTGATATAATACTCGTGTGACCAATCATGTACGAGAGATTCGCTGTGTACACAGTGACGTAGGCAATGAGGCTAACGGGATTGCCCCTTTTTTATTTACCTATGTGTATATATAATATAAGCATATATAGAAAATTACATAAAACCCCAAAAAAAAAAAATCTAATCAATATTTTTCGAAATTTATCTATATGGTTATATGCTCCCTTAATAAAACTTTTCGATTTCGTCACTACCTGTGTAAGCTCAATGGATAGAAATTCAGAGGATCTTTTCTAGTATCGACTTGTGCACTGCAGGACAAATTAAAGAAAATCTTTGAGTTTCTTGTTAATGAGAGATTGGTGATTGGTTTTTGAGAAATTTGAGGAAAATTCTCTAATTAAGGGGTATTAGCTCGAACCACATAAAATTCATCTGTTGTGACTGTGTATGATTTTTTGTTAAGTTTCTTTATTCATCTTTCTAGTTATGTTTTTCTAGGATTTTGGCGGTGTGATTCATTAAAAGAAACTACAACTTAATTCTCATTCCTTTTTAAACTCACTTTACAAATTTTTTTCTTATTACAGTATTTTCTCTCATTAAATTTTAAATTTACTATTTGAATTATAAGTTCAAATTTATGATCCAAACGGCCCCTTAGTTAAAGTGTTTCATAAATAATTACTTCATCCACATGGTGGCACATGCAATGTACAAAAGGTGATGGATAAAAAAAATATAGACATTCGTATGGCCTCATGTCAAAAAATGTCCCGTATTTTTTCACATCATCAATATTTATTGGCCCGTTTTGGTTCATATATTTAATCCCGAGAGTTCAATCTTTTAGATCTCTTAGAGAGGAAGAGATGTTTAATCTGAAGGAATGGATCGCCTCAAATGTCGGATCTACGATCAATCTCACCGAGAAAATCCACTCTTCAACATATACCATTATAGCGTGAGCAGCCTTCGGCAAGAAGTGCAAGCACCAAGAGGAGTTCATATCAATTGCAATTGCTTCCCCGAAGAAAGGATCAAGTTTTGATCTTGCGGATGTGTTTCCTTCTTTGGGTTTTCTTGATCCTCTGATCTTCGGTACGAGGGCTAAAATCAAGAAGCTACGTACACCAAGATTCTGACACGATTGTTGAGAACATCATGAAGGAACATTTAGAAGAAAAAAGTGGTGAGAGTGAAACTGTAACGACCCGCCTAGCACAGGCCGTTACCATACATACTTACGTATATTTCATACATACTTAATCGACATAAACAGCGGAAATATTTTTTTTTTTTTTTTTTTTTTTTTTTTTTACAGTGTGACTCGCACACGAGAGCGTACATAAAATATAACAAATAATAGGCAATAGTTGTTTAGCATATCTCAATTTAATAAACGTAAATAAAATAAATTCAAAACGCATAGTGGTTCTACGTTTCCCACGGTTCACAGTCCGCCAAGCCTCGCCTCTCCATCTTGCATCAGCAATTGCTGGCAGGTTGCTTACCTACAGCATAAACGTAAGACAGTGAGCTTTCGCTCAGCAAGTACAACCATCCTATACCGCGACACAACACAAAACAATATATCTAACTAACATAAACTAAGCATAGCATAGCATAGCATTACTTAACTTAACTTATCGTAACTTATCCTACATATGCATGAGCCAATTATGCTTTCTTATTCTTTCTTTTTATATATAATTTGCTTACTTAACTTAACTTATCATATGGGCCCTATAAGTGTTCGTACCGGGCGCGCAACTATGAATTGGTTGGGGTGGCCAATCTTTTTCCAACTCAATCCATAATCCAACCCGACCTTACGCGGGTCGGTACGACACAGGTAATTTACTTATTCTCATATCGTTCTTTATCTTATACTTGATTTTGTTCTTGTTATTGGTGAACATACTTCGTGATGTTTCACACAACTAAATCATAGTATGTCTTAATCTTAACATGTTTCTAACCTTTCATAACATATATTTAAACATAGCATTTATACGTAAAACATAGCATTTTATACGTAAAACATAGCATAAAACTTTTCTTAACACCTAATATAAAACATGTAATTAACATGGCATATAATTAACACAGCAAAGTAACACTACAAGACATACAATAAAGCATACATTTAAAACATACTTAGGCAAGTATCAAATCAAAGCCTATGCTGTAGGCGGTGGTTATACTTACTTGTTTAAAAATTGTTGTGTCCAGTTATAAGCTCAAGCTCGTTGGGACACCGTCGCGTATTGTGTTCTGTTATCGAAAAAGAGTAAGGATTAGAATTGTTGGTAAACCAACATTCTTATATAACTTAGTTATATTCCCTTACTTTGCGTTACGTGAACCTACTTGGTTACTTTAAGTAACCCTTAGGTTTAAATCTATCTTATTCGGATTATTATTTTTAACTATAATCCCAAAAATTCATTTGTGTTTTCTTTTGGCACAAAAACCCTTATTTAATTTAATTTCTAAAAAAATTTAGAAAATCATAAGGTAAAATTGTAAAAATCATCGACTATTAAAAACTGCCTTTGGAACAGTTTTATAATGCCAGTTAATCATTAAAACACAAAAATACCCTTTTCTGAACCATTTCTAAAAATCTTGTACAGAAATCTCCCCATTTCTGTACCATCTTTGAAAATCAATTTCATTTAAAAATCTAAGCCGATTTTGGAAAAAATTGTCTTCACGAAAGTTTTAGCTATCACAGAACCCTACAACTTCCGTGTTTAACGTAAAATCCAGTTTGGACCTTAACCTGTCCAAAATCTGTGTTGAACTAACTCTGTTCGTGTATGGTTCCTGGGCAGGTCAGGCTCGGTTTTTGCAGAAAACCAAGGCCATTGGAGCCTTATTTTCAAAAACTGATTGCGTATCCCCCTAGGAAAAACCCTAATCTACAACTTTTGTGTTTTGAGTTTCTCCTAATTCGGCCTCTACGGGCCTTAAAATTTGCTTTTCCCGAAACTGGGCAAACCTTACCCGAGAAAGCCATTTTTCGGTTTCGATTTCGCTTACGTCCTATTACGTTCACCCTACCTCAACCGAACACGTCGGGAGCCTAATTCAAACATGCAGGGACGTTTCTAACGTTCAACATTCAACAAACACATTTACATGAACATTTTGCACAAATATACAAAAACCTAAACAAAACAACAATACCTAGCATGCATATTAACAACCACCAACATAACCCTAAATTTTCAAGCACAAACCCTAATTTCTAAGCTAGGGCAGCAAGAGAAACCAATGAGCTTATGCTCAATACAACCAAGGCTTTAATACATTTAAATTTCTCTAATTGAAATTTAAACTAAAAGCTTGGAATCAAGGGTTTGCACCTTGCTTTGGATCCAAGAATTTGACTTGGTTGTCCTTCCCTTTGCTCCTCCTTTAGCTGCCGGTTTTTCTTGTCAAAATGGTCCAACTTTTGCCGCCTCCTTTGCTTTGAAAATCAGCCACCATAGTTCCTAAAAACTGGCCAAAACAGCTCCCAAAACTGACCAAAACCTTGGCTTGCTCCCTTGCTCTTTTCCTCCCTATTTTCAGCCTTCTTGGCTAAGATAGGTACCAAATTTTTTTGAGCTCTTGTTGGCTGTTCAAAGTAGAGAACTAAACCCTAAAAACCCTAATCCCTCTTGGTTCCACAAAATTTTCCTCTCTTCCTCCTTAGCCCCCAAAACCGACCCTAGGAAGCAAAATGGGTATCCAACTTTCCAAAGTTTTCTTTCCTTGCTTTCCTTCCACAAATCCGATCCTCTCACTCTATTTCCTCCTCAATCTTGGCTGCAAATCCTTCTTCTCCTTCACACTCAAAACCGGTTTTGTTCAAGCAAGAAAATTGCAAGAGTTTGGTTGTGTTTGTAAATTTTTTCTTGATTTAATCCACCCCTATTTATAGAGGTTGAACTTCTTAAAATTGCACCATGTGGTCCCTAAAAAAAATCAGAATATACAAGGGAGGGGGGTGAGGTGGTCGGCTTTCCTTGGCTAGAACCAAAGGAAGCTTCTAAATTTTACTTTCTAACACATTAATTACTTTAATGATGTAATAATTCATAAAGTTAGTGAGGTAAGCCATCCTAAAGCTTGTTTGCCACTTTTCACCTTTAAATAATCCATTTTTCAATTACCACAGGTAATTCCAATACTGGTTCCTCTTATACGCAGTATTAGTTAATTGAACCGCAGTCCAAAATTCACCTGTTTTTAAATGAACTGTATAAAAAACTTTTTCTTAACTCGGAACCACATGACCCAAAATATTCTAATTATTATGCTTGATTTTCTATGGTGGTTTTGAATTCTAAACATATCATTTTAATCATAAAAATAGCTTTATGCAGTACAATACTATACTGCGAACTATTAAGTCGTACAGCCTTTTTCTTAACTTTTTCGGGTCAATCTTTGGCTTTCTCGTCCGCCATTGACTTTCTTGTCAACCGCTGACTTTACCGCCAAATTTTGACTCCCGTGGTCAACAGTTGACTTTTTGGTCAACCGTCGACGTTTTCGGTCAAACTTTGACCAACATGCAAATTTTGGCGATTTCGCTCCTTTTCGCCTAAAAGGTCATTTGCTTGACTAAGCAATCATTTTCGAGTCTCAGAATATCATAAAACTCACAAAAACGAAATAAAAACCCTTAATCGGCTTTTTCATGCGTATCTTAAAAATTTGTACAAATTTCTTAAAATAAAAGAAATCGTGTAAATACAGAAATACTTAGTATTACAATCTTCCCCCCTTAAAAATTTTCGTCCTCGAAAATTAGAACAAACTGGGGTAATTCTTTCTCATTTCCTCTTCTAGTTCCCAAGTGGCTTCTTCAACCTTGTGGTTTCGCCATAATACCTTAACCATGGGAATTGTCCTATTTCGTAAGACCTTCTCTTCCCTATCCAAGATTCGTACGGGTTTTTCTTCATATGTCAAGTCCGTCTGAACCTCTACCGGTTCCTGGCTGAGTACATGGGAAGGGTCTGATACATACTTCTTGAGCATTGAAACATGAAAAACATTGTGCATCGATGCTAATTTTGGCGGTAGGGCAAGTTTGTAAGCTACTTTCCCGATCCTCTCGAGGATTTCAAATGGTCCTGTGTACCTTGGGCTAAGCTTCCCTTTCTTGCCAAATCGCATTACTCCCTTCATCGGAGCAATCTTGATGAATACTGCATCGCCGACTTGGAATTCCAAAGGTCTTCTACGCCTGTCAGCATAACTCTTCTGGCGACTGAAAGCCACATCAAGCCTTTGTTTAATCTTCTTAATATCCTCTGAAGTCTTTCTGATGAAATCCGTGGTTTGAAGCTGCTTTTGTCCCACTTCTTGCCAATGAATAGGGGATCGACATTTTCTTCCATATAGTGCTTCGAACGGAGCCATACCGATCGATGCGTGATAACTGTTGTTGTAGGAAAATTCGATCAATGGAAGCTTCTGATCCCAGTTTCCCTGAAAATCCAGAACGCATGACCTCAACATGTCTTCTAGTGTTTGGATGGTTCGTTCTGACTGGCCATCGGTTTGGGGGTGAAATGCCGTACTGAACTTCAATCTCGACCCGATAGCGTTATGCACACTTGTCCAAAATCGAGAAGTGAATCGTCCATCACGATCCGAGATGATTGATTTCGGTACACCATGCAGTCTAACAACCTGGGAAACATAGACTTCAGCCAATTTTTCCACTGAGAAGGTAGCTTTGATAGCGATAAAATGGGCTGATTTGGTTAATCTATCAACAATAACCCAAATCATGTCGTTTCCACTTGCAGTCCTGGGTAGTCCCACAATAAAATCCATGGTAATTTGCTCCCATTTCCACTCAGGAAGCTCTATTTTCTGCAATTCTCCTGCAGGACATCGATGTTCTGCCTTAACTTTCTGACAAGTTAGGCATTTTGACACGAACTCCGCGATCTCGTTCTTCATGTTCGGCCACCAGAAATTTTCTCGAAGGTCTTTGTACATCTTGGAAGCTCCCGGATGTACGGAATACGGTGTCTTATGTGCCTCCGTCAGTATCTGGTCCTTCAGAAATTCGAAGTTAGGGACACAAACCCTCTCCTTGAAGTACGTAACACCATCGGCAGAGGTCTTGAATTCCTTATTCTTTCCGTCAAAAAGCTGGGCTTTTACCAATAAGGGATCTTTTCCTTGACGACTCTTGATGGTTTCCAACAAATCGGACTGAAGAGTTAAAGAAGATAATTTTCCCGTCAACAATTCCAAGTCGAACTTAAAAATTTCCCTCTGAAGAGGCTTAGGAAAAACTTCAATGGACATTAGCATCCCGAATGACTTCCTGCTTAGTGCATCTGCTACCTTGTTTGCTTTACCAGGATGATAAAGGATTTCGCAATCATAATCCTTTACAAGCTCTAGCCATCTACGCTGCCTCATGTTGAGCTCTTTCTGAGTAAAAATGTACTTGAGGCTTTGATGATCTGTATAAATTTCGCATTTATTTCCATATAAATAATGCCTCCAAATCTTGAGTGCAAAGACTACTGCTGCAAGCTCCAAATCATGTGTAGGGTAGTTCCTTTCATGATCTTTCAACTGTCGGGAAGCATAGGCGACCACCTTTCCATGTTGCATTAGAACCGCTCCGAGTCTCGTTTTGGAAGCGTCGCTATAGATTACGAAGTTCCCCGCATCTACGTCCGGAATTATCAACACTGGAGTTTTCGTCAGCTGCTTCTTGAGCTCTTGAAAATTTTCTTCACATTTCGAAGTCCAGTCGAAACTCTTCCCTTTTCGCGTAAGGGCAGTGAGAGGTGCTGCGATCTTTGAAAATCCTTCGACAAATCGTCGATAATAACCAGCCAGTCCTAGGAAACTCCTGATTTCCGTGACATTTCTGGGTCTGGGCCAATTACTAACCGCTTCTACTTTAGCAGGATCTACGGAAATCCCTTCTTTTGACACAACATGTCCCAAGAAATGCACCTTTCCCAGCCAAAATTCACATTTAGTGAACTTGGCGTACAACTGATGTCGTCTTAGCGTCTCCATCATTATTCTCAAATGCTGCTCGTGTTCCTCCTGGGACCTCGAATAAACCAGTATATCGTCAATAAAGACGATGACGAACTTCTCCAAATACTCCTTGAACACTCGGTTCATAAGATCCATGAAAGCTGCTGGGGCGTTGGTCAGTCCAAACGGCATAACCAAGAATTCATAGTGTCCATAATGCGTACGGAAAGCCGTCTTGGATATATCTGATTCCTTGATCTTGAGCTGATGATAACCTGATCGCAGATCAATTTTTGAGAATACCATTGCTCCTCTGAGCTGATCAAAGAGATCGTCTATCCTCGGAAGAGGATATTTATTCTTGATCGTGATCTTGTTCAGCTCGCGGTAGTCGATGCACATGCGTAGCGATCCATCCTTCTTCTTTACAAATAAGACGGGCGCTCCCCACGGAGAGTGACTCTGTCGGATGAATCCTTTGTCGAGCAGCTCCTGCAATTGTACTTGAAGCTCTCTAAGTTCCGCAGGTGCCATACGATAAGGTGCCTTTGATATCGGAGCAGCCCCAAGTAGCAACTCGATCTCGAATGATATTTCGCGTTCTGGCGGAAGTCCTGGCAAGTATTTTGGAAAGACATCCACATATTCCCTTATAATAGGGACATCTTTTGGCTCTAGCTCCATTTCTCGATCCTTATCCATCATGTTAGCTAAGTACCCTTGACAGCCATTAGCTAACATTTTCCACGCTTTCATTGCTGTAACCAGTCTGGTTGCCGAGTTCCGAGATTGTCCGTAGAAATTGAACTCCTCCTCCTCACCGTAAGGATTGAAAGTTACACATCGCCTCCGGCAGTCGATCTTAGCGTTGTATTTGCTCAAGAAATCCATTCCTAAGATCACATCGAAATCCTGAAGTTTGATCGCGATGAGATCTACATGCAATTCTCTGCCACAGATAACCACGGAAATATTTCGTATCCAGAAATTGGACCACAAAATTTCTCCGGATGGCAAGGAGGTTTTAAAAGGTTGTTCTAATTTATTCACACTTCTTCCTAACTTCTGGCTGAACTCCAGGGATACAAACGAATGAGTAGCACCAGAATCAAACAAGGCAATAGCATCGTACGCAGCAATAGTATCGGGAGTGGTGATAGAGATCTGACCTGTCACCACCTGAGAAGTTCCTGCTTCAGCATCTCCCCTTGTATAGGCAAAAATTCTGGCCTGGGGTTCAGGAGCCTCCAACCTGCCTTGCGCAATTGAGGGTCCTTCAATTTTAGCTTGGACCGCATGCAGTTGGCTGGGTGCATTCCGGTTGGGATATGGAGGATTCTGGTTCTGAAAGTTCTGGTTACAGTTCCTGGCATAATGTCCCTCCTTGCCACACAGATAACAAGCGTTCGTCCCCATTCTGCACACACCCTGGTGCTTCTTGCCACATTTAGCACATGATGGGTAATCGACACTATTACCCTCTCTTCCACGGTTGTTTCTTTTCTGTGGGAAATTCCTCTGTTGGCCCTGTCCCGTGAAATTCCCTTTTCTCTTATTTCTTCCAAACTGCTTGGCATTCTGATTGGGGTTGCTGGTCTGGCCTTTCTGGTTGGACTCAGTATTCTGGCGAGGCTGTGTCTGTTTAACCACTGCCTTCTCTTCTTTCCGGGCCTTGAAAATCTGAGCTCTGGCTTCCTTGTCCCGGTTAATCCAATATTCGGCTCTTATCGCCCTACTGACACAATCAGATACCAGGGTAGGCAGACTATCACCAGCGCTCACTTGTTTGGCAATATCTGTTCGGAACATTTTCATCATTCTTCTAACCTTTTCTCTTTCGGTCTGAACCAGTTCCGGACACATACGGGCTAACTGCTCAAATTTCTGTACGGCCTCCATAACCGTCATCGACCCTTGCTGCAAGCTAGTGAACTAATCTTGCTGAACTGCCAGTATTTCTGCATTATAATACATGGCACGAAACTCGGTTATGAAATCCTGCCAACTCATGGCCATGACGTCTCGACGCATCTGTACCGTCGTCCACCAGTGTCTTGCATCTTTCTTGAGGGCAAAAGAAGCGCAAAGAACCTTCTCCTGTTCTGTAAGCCGCATGAAATCCAAAATAACTTGGATATCAATCAACCAGTTATCGGCGGCTACGGGATCGGTAAGTCCTTCAAATTCAGGTGCCTTCATTCGCCTGAATCGCTCGTAAAGCAGATCTTCCCGTACTGGCTGCACATTAACTTGCTCTCCCACTTGTGCCATTGGAATCTCAGCATTCCGGGGAATCTCCTGTCGGACCTCTGGGACTGGAGGTACCACTGGCGGTACTTGATAAACTGGAGGTGCTTGGTGAACTGGAGGTGGAATCTCGTCCACTTGGGGTCTCTGGTTTAACTGGGCTATCTGATCCCGTAGTCTATTCGTTTCTTGCTGCTGTTCAAGCAGCTGCCTTTGTAGGTTTGCTACCACTGTTGCCAAATCTGGCACAGGTGGGTTCACTGGCATAGTTCGCCGTGGGCGTACCATCTTCTACATTTCACAAGTAAGATATTATTATACTGTTAATATCTCTTCTTTCATACATAACTCATCATATCGTAAGGCAATATTTAACATTACATACTTATCATAACAATTAATACACATATGCTTAACTCAGCACTTGGTAATCCATAACATAACTTTTCATTTCATATATATCCTGTGGTCGCACGGTCCTTTGTACATTTTCAAAAATACATCTTATCTACCGTACTGTAATTACATGCCTACGACATCGTACTGTATATATACATAGGGTCAAAATGTGATGGTAGTGTCTACCACTTAACCATCCTACATAAGTACAAGCCTATATCCAAAAAGTAATAGGCTAATACATACAGTCTTAAAATACAAAATATATACATACACAACTAGTCTAATCCTAATCTAAGTCTATGATGGTAACTGCTGAGACGTCGGAGTCAGCCTCTCCGTCCTCAATCGGCAACTCCTCAGGATCCTCCTCAAAATCATCCCCCTCATCAGGCCACCCATGGAATGCCGGCTCGTGCTCAAGATCCTCATCGTCGCTCGATATAACGATGAGTGGGGGGTCCTCTGGCAGGTCGTCGAAAGCGTCCATATCATCGTCCGTAGCCTCGTCATCAGCCTCGGCCTCCTGAGCTGGTGCCTCATGCTCCGGATCAGCGGCTATCGGGTCCTCTGGATCAACAGGACCCGACTCGTATACCGGCTCTGGCTCGTACACCGGCTCTGGCTCGCCGATGTCGTCAGCCGGTGCCCCTGGCTCTACCGGGCCAGCCTGCATGGCATGAACGATGGCCTCCGCACCCAAAATATACTCAATCATGTGTCCCACCGTCATGTCGGGTGTGGGTGCTGGGATGTACTATCGGATCGGGGGAGGTAATCCGTGGCGAAGGACCAATAGGGCCTGCATCCCCGGGTTGGGTAAATCCTGGGGAACGTGGGGAAGCATCGCCTCCTGGAATCTCCGGCAATAATGCCCCATGGACTCAGCTGGATATGCACGCCAATCCTTGATGAAACGAAAGTAGCGCTCGAAGTGCATATCCTGATAAATCTCAGGATCCCGGTAAGGTGCGTCTGCCCCCACGTCCAGTATCGGACCGTAGCGAGCGATCACTAAGGTACGGAAATGTCCCCACGTGCGCTCTGGCAAAGCTGGCTCTCCCAGCGTCATCCACCAAGTACGGGCGTCACCCCGCAGACAACGGCTGGCTAAAGAGACCTGCAGATGAGCCTGGATATGACTCGTACTGAAAATCAACTCCATATCGTACAGCCATGCTGTCAATGCCACGGTCCGTCTAGTGCCATCGAACAGTAGAGGGAACGTCTCGTAGAACGAGGTAACCGCCTCTCGATCCTCCTCCACTCGGACGGGGTCCATGATGTCGTATCTATCATAACATGGGCACATAATAAAGATTAATACATAAAAATAAAATTTTTAACTTACAATGATGGCAGCGATGGCAGGCTGACTGTGAAACCAAGTCGCAGGAAACCGCTCTGATACCAACTCTGTAACGACCCGCCTAGCACAGGCCGTTACCATACATACTTACGTATATTTCATACATACTTAATCGACATAAACAGCGGAAATATATATATATATTTTTTTACAGTGTGACTCGCACACGAGAGCGTACATAAAATATAACAAATAATAGGCAATAGTTGTTTAGCATATCTCAATTTAATAAACGTAAATAAAATAAATTCAAAACGCATAGCGGTTCTACATTTCCCACGGTTCACAGTCCGCCAAGCCTCGCCTCTCCATCTTGCATCAGCAATTGCTGGCAGGTTGCTTACCTACAGCATAAACGTAAGACAGTGAGCTTTCGCTCAGCAAGTACAACCATCCTATACCGCGACACAACACAAAACAATATATCTAACTAACATAAACTAAGCATAGCATAGCATAGCATTACTTAACTTAACTTATCGTAACTTATCCTACATATGCATGAGCCAATTATGCTTTCTTATTCTTTCTTTTTATATATAATTTGCTTACTTAACTTAACTTATCATATAGGCCCTATAAGTGTTCGTACCGGGCGCGCAACTATGAATTGGTTGGGGTGGTCAATCTTTTTCCAACTCAATCCATAGTCCAACCCGACCTTACGTGGGTCGGTACGACACAGGTAATTTACTTATTCTCATATCGTTCTTTATCTTATACTTGATTTTGTTCTTGTTATTGGTGAACATACTTCGTGATGTTTCACACAACTAAATCATAGTATGTCTTAATCTTAACATGTTTCTAACCTTTCATAACATATATTTAAACATAGCATTTATACGTAAAACATAGCATTTTATACGTAAAACATAGCATAAAACTTTTCTTAACACCTAATATAAAACATGTAATTAACATGGCATATAATTAACACAGCAAAGTAACACTACAAGACATACAATAAAGCATACATTTAAAACATACTTAGGCAAGTATCAAATCAAAGCCTATGCTGTAGGCGGTGGTTATACTTACTTGTTTAAAAATTGTTGTGTCCAGTTATAAGCTCAAGCTCGTTGGGACACCGTCGCGTATTGTGTTCTGTTATCGAAAAAGAGTAAGGATTAGAATTGTTGGTAAACCAACATTCTTATATAACTTAGTTATATTCCCTTACTTTGCGTTACGTGAACCTACTTGGTTACTTTAAGTAACCCTTAGGTTTAAATCTATCTTATTCGGATTATTATTTTTAACTATAATCCCAAAAATTCATTTGTGTTTTCTTTTGGCACAAAAACCCTTATTTAATTTAATTTCTAAAAAAATTTAGAAAATCATAAGGTAAAATTGTAAAAATCATCGACTATTAAAAACTGCCTTTGGAACAGTTTTATAATGCCAGTTAATCATTAAAACACAAAAATACCCTTTTCTGAACCATTTCTAAAAATCTTGTACAGAAATCTCCCCATTTCTGTACCATCTTTGAAAATCAATTTCATTTAAAAATCTAAGCCGATTTTGGAAAAATTGTCTTCATGAAAGTTTTAGCTATCACAGAACCCTACAACTTCCGTGTTTAACGTAAAATCCAGTTTGGACCTTAACCTGTCCAAAATCTGTGTTGAACTAACTCTGTTCGTGTATGGTTCCTGGGCAGGTCAGGCTCGGTTTTTGCAGAAAACCAAGGCCATTGGAGCCTTATTTTGAAAAACTGATCGCCTATCCCCCTAGGAAAAACCCTAATCTACAACTTTTGTGTTTTGAGTTTCTCCTAATTCGGCCTCTACAGGCCTTAAAATTTGCTTTTCCCGAAACTGGGCAAACCTTACCCGAGAAAGCCATTTTTCGGTTTCGATTTCGCTTACGTCCTATTACGTTCACCCTACCTCAACCGAACACGTCGGGAGCCTAATTCAAACATGCAGGGACGTTTCTAACGTTCAACATTCAACAAACACATTTACATGAACATTTTGCACAAATATACAAAAACCTAAACAAAACAACAATACCTAGCATGCATATTAACAACCACCAACATAACCCTAAATTTTCAAGCACAAACCCTAATTTCTAAGCTAGGGCAGCAAGAGAAACCAATGAGCTTATGCTCAATACAACCAAGGCTTTAATACATTTAAATTTCTCTAATTGAAATTTAAACTAAAAGCTTGGAATCAAGGGTTTGCACCTTGCTTTGGATCCAAGAATTTGACTTGGTTGTCCTTCCCTTTGCTCCTCCTTTAGCTGCCGGTTTTTCTTGCCAAAATGGTCCAACTTTTGCCGCCTCCTTTGCTTTGAAAATCAGCCACCACAGCTCCTAAAAACTGGCCAAAACAGCTCCCAAAACTAACCAAAACCTTGGCTTGCTCCCTTGCTCTTTTCCTCCCTATTTTCAGCCTTCTTGGCTAAGATAGGTACCAAATTTTTTTGAGCTCTTGTTGGCTGTTCAAAGTAGAGAACTAAACCCTAAAAACCCTAATCCCTCTTGGTTCCACAAAATTTTCCTCTCTTCCTCCTTAGCCCCCAAAACCGACCCTAGGAAGCAAAATGGGTATCCAACTTTCCAAAGTTTTCTTTCCTTGCTTTCCTTCCACAAATCCGATCCTCTCACTCTATTTCCTCCTCAATCTTGGCTGCAAATCCTTCCTCTCCTTCACACTCAAAACCGGTTTTGTTCAAGCAAGAAAATTGCAAGAGTTTGGTTGTGTTTGTAAATTTTTTCTTGATTTAATCCACCCCTATTTATAGAGGTTGAACTTCTTAAAATTGCACCATGTGGTCCCTAAAAAAAATCAGAATATACAAGGGAGGGGGGTGAGGTGGTCGGCTTTCCTTGGCTAGAACCAAAGGAAGCTTCTAAATTTTACTTTCTAACACATTAATTACTTTAATGATGTAATAATTCATAAAGTTAGTGAGGTAAGCCACCCTAAAGCTTGTTTGCCACTTTTCACCTTTAAATAATCCATTTTTCAATTACCACAGGTAATTCCAATACTGGTTCCTCTTATACGCAGTATTAGTTAATTGAACCGCAGTCCAAAATTCACCTGTTTTTAAATGAACTGTATAAAAAAATTTTTCTTAACTCGGAACCACATGACCCAAAATATTCTAATTATTATGCTTGATTTTCTATGGTGGTTTTGAATTCTAAACATATCATTTTAATCATAAAAATAGCTTTATGCAGTACAATACTATACTGCGAACTATTAAGTCGTACAGCCTTTTTCTTAACTTTTTCGGGTCAATCTTTGGCTTTCTCGTCCGCCATTGACTTTCTTGTCAACCGCTGACTTTACCGCCAAATTTTGACTCCCGTGGTCAACAGTTGACTTTTTGGTCAACCGTCGACGTTTTCGGTCAAACTTTGACCAACATGCAAATTTTGGCGATTTCGCTCCTTTTCGCCTAAAAGGTCATTTGCTTGACTAAGCAATCATTTTCGAGTCTCAGAATATCATAAAACTCACAAAAACGAAATAAAAACCCTTAATCGGCTTTTTCATGCGTATCTTAAAAATTTGTACAAATTTCTTAAAATAAAAGAAATCGTGTAAATACAGAAATACTTAGTATTACAGAAACACTCACAGAAGATCTAGAAGATGTTCTTCTAAAGTTTCATAACATTGACCATGGGTTTTCTTTAACAAATGACAATATTAAAGCAATAGTCTTTGTAAGTATCTTCAACTTCAACTGCATAATATCACTGTTCCATGATATAACTTTGTGAGAACTACATATATATATGTATAATACACACACACACATATCACTTGCCAAGAGTTCAAATTCAACTTCGCATCCATAGATATTAGTTATCCTGAATACTTCAGCTTTATCATTGAAGGCTAAAACTGCAGTACTATAAAATATTAGAACTTTGAGTCACATTATTTTTTATGACATTTTTAGTTACAATATTTTTGTGTGACTAAATGTCACTTTTAATCATAAGATTGTGACTAATATGCATTTAGTCACTTTATTTTTTTGTGACTAGAATTTTTAGCTACAAGATTTCTAGTCACGGTGTGACAAGTTTTCCTCGAGATTAAAAATCTCATGGCTAAAAGTTTTAGTCACAACAAAAAATTTGTGAAAAATTACATATAAGTCGCAAGGTTGTGAGTAGAAGTGATATTTAGTCATATAAAAATGTTGTGACTGAAAGTACTATAAAAAGTATTTTGACTAAAACTTTTTTTTTTTTGGTAATGATTTGGTTCTCTGGTCAAAATAATGATTACTAAACAATTAACACACACATATGTGTGTGTGTGTGCGTGTGTGTATATACATGTTTTGTAAAAATTCAAGTTTCCATTCCTTTCCTGAACTTGTGATTCATAAATAACACTAATTGTCCATCAAATATGACTTTTTTTTAAGTTATCCTCCGATCAGCCAAAGAAAAAAGTTTTGACCAAGAAACCCTATATATGCCTCTCTTGTTAAGAATTTAATGCAACCATGAGCCATACATGGTTACAATTGAGTGGTGTTAACTTACATAGGACATCTTTTCAGCTGGGATGACTAATACATCTGCTATCGCTTTGGATTGGGCAATGGCAGCACTGATAAGAAATCCAAGAGTTATGAAGAAAGCACAAAACGAGGTTAGAGAAGTTTTTAATAGAAACGGATCAGTTGATGAAACAGCCATCAACGAGATGAAGTATTTGAAGGCAGTTGTCAAAGAAACACTAAGGTTACATCCTTCTGGCTCCCTACTTTCAAGAGAATGTGGAGAGAAGTGCGAGATTGATGGTTATGAGGGTACCAGCGAAAACCAGGGTTATAGTTAATGCATGGGCTATTGGAAGAGATCCTACGTATTGGACCGATCCTGATAGTTTTGTACCAGAGAGGTTTCTCGATAGCTCTATTGACTATAAGGGAACAAATTTTGAGTATATCCCATTTGGGGCTGGAAGGAGAATGTGCCCCGGCATGCTTCTTGGTTTGATTAATGTTGAGCTTCCACTTGCAATATTTCTTTATCATTTTGATTGGAAGCCTTCCTAATGGAATGAAACATGAAAACCTGGACATGACGGAGGCGTTTGGTGCAACGGTTGGAAAAAAAAAAAAAAGACTTGCACTTGATTCCCGTTGCTTATGACATTTCAACTATATATTGCAATTGAAACGGCCACTAGGAAAATAATGTAACTTATTTCTGCTTCTTAATTTATCAGCTGTTTGTTTGCATCTTCCCTTGTTACTAATAAAGTCAGAAAACCACTAGCTGAAGGGATCATGGACTTTTTTGTTCTATCAAACATAAAATGGTTTGTGGGATGCGTATTGAAAAAATTCGTCACACATACACACTCTCGTATAGCTGAATTAAAAAAAATTATGTAAGGGAAGAAAAGTTTGAATAAAATAGAGCAACAAAATAGAAGGGACAAATCTATTAATTTTGAATGCAAAATAAATATGTACAAAATTTGTTGGTTCACACAAAAGACTGAAAATTGGAAAGGAGTGATCGTGAAAGAACTAATAAATTTTCTTCTTCTAAAGTAACAATCTTCATTACGAATGGTTTATATTTTCCCTTTTCATATTTCAAGTGTAAATTATTGATTGTATTGTCTTCTATGTTTTGGCACATTTTTCCCTATCCACAATATATATATATATATATATATATATACATATATAGGCGATTTTTTTTTTTAAAGTGAAGGCTCAATTATGTAAACTAAACCCAAAAGATTGTGAGGGGGTAAACAATCTTTTGGGTACCTGATCTATATGAAGTTCAATCTCCTATATATATATAATGCCCCCTCACAAGATGTCATAGTTATCGTCTCATGACATCCATTATTTATAATCAAATGAGGGATTTTATATTATAAAATAAATAAATAAATGACATAAAAGTATCTTGAATTTTTTTAAAAAATTTTTAAACCATGACTTATAAATAAATAAATAAAAATTTAAACTTCAAAAATAAATCAGTAAATGCAATAGTACTAAAAACCTTAATCTTAATTAAAAAATCTTTTGCTTTCAAAAATCCATATCTAAACCATAAACTTTAAATTCCCAGAATCATAAATAACTTCATCAAAATTCATAAAAACAAAATCAGGATGCGTCACTCCAATATTCCGTTTCTGCCACCACGTACACATCCGTACCAAGCTACTCTAACCTCACTTTTTACTTTTAACTAGAAAAATGGGGTGTTACAATCTCCCTTATCATATAAAAGTTTCATTCTCGAAATTTAAAATAACTCAAGATATTTTAAACTTTCCCCACTATTGCATAAGCGGATAGAGTTTTTCATACAACCGATTACAATAATTTAGAGTTGTCATTAGTCGTGTCAACATACTCCTTTTTGATAATATGAATCAGTTGGGAGATTAAACAAATGGGGGTGTGAAATGTCTTGAAGAAAAACTCAACTATTCCAACTACAATCACATACTCGTATCAGGTAATGCATTCATTTAAAATGATGCTTATTAAAGGATTAATTTTTCACACATCAACATATAACAGAACCAAAAACAAAAAAACAAAAAAACAAAACAAAACAAAACAAAACAAAAACAAAAACAAAAACATACTTCCGGACTGAAACTCTAGAATATAAAAAGGGAAGGGCAAAAAAAAAAAAGGGCCTGCTTATGGAAGCATCAATTGTTCTAGTTCTAAGACAACAGGTCTATTTCGACAATTAAAAAAAATGAAAAAAAAAAAAGCAAACAAACAAAACAAAACAAAACCAGAGTCGACAATCTCGATAAATACGAGACATAGCTACCATGGGCTTGGCGTAGTAAATATTTTCGAAAAATTATAAATTCCACTCCATTTTTTCTCTTTTAGCTCTCCCTGTATTTTTTTTTGTTTTTTTCTCTAAGAAAATTAAATAAAAAGTCATGTTTTGAGTACTTTCATATCATTTTGTCCACTCTAATATTAAAGTTTATAATTTTAATATTATGAAATGAAAAAATTATCAATTTTAATGTTATAATGTGTATAAATATTAGGAAGTATCAAATTTATGACATTCTTGTATATAATTTTTTTTAGGAGAAATCTCCTAAAGTTTAATTGTTTATTGGACTATTATTTTAGTTTAAGATTTGGCTTATTCAAATCCCCTTAAATAAATTTATTGGCTTCGTTCGTGTACATAACAGATGCAATCTTCGTAAAAGTCAAGCAGACCTACTACACTTGCCCTATAACAATGGTTTAATATAGTAGCTTAAATATTAAGCATTTCGTTTTAGGTGCTTGCGTGCGTAACTGTCACTTCCTTGTATTTCTATTTGTAGACTTATCTCGTTTTATTTTGATGAATCTTAATGGGATGAAAAAGTGAAAGAGAGTGTTAGAGGGGCGCTAACTTAGTCAGTGCAATACCGATTAGGCCGGTTGGGCCCTACCAACTTGAAGGCCCCTCTAACTCTAGCAGCCGTTAGATCAATCTTCACGGTCCAAAATAAATTACACGACATGTCCCGCCATATATCGTCATAGGTTCCAGATACATGTACAAAAACTATACTGGATAAGTGGTCATGTCATTTAGTCAGGCGTATGTTATAAAGAAACCAAAAAGGGTTACCACATGCATTCAGTAATGTCACAAAAATTGAAAATATTAAAGAAGTAAAATAATGAATAAGACAAAAGAAGTTGTCATTTTCAGATAAATTTGAGAAACAACAAAGATGACACTAAATGTTGGCTGAAACCTGACATATACCAAACATCAATTATTTGATGTGATAGAGTTGTCCTTTTTTTTTTTTTTTTGGTTATCAAGTTATTAAGCACTTATGTTGTAGTCGTTGATTGATTTTCAAATGATTTAATTTATAATTAAATGTAATTATAACATGCACATCCATAAATTATACAGTTGAATAATCAATGCAGTAAAATAATAATATCATAGTTTATTCCTATAAACTTTACTTGAGGTTAAAATATTGACTGACTTGGCATATATTGACTTATTCAACCACAGTGTTATCCATTTCTAGACGTGGGACCAAAGACAAGATAGGAATTTGGACCAAATTACGTGAATCTTATCTTCCCAATTCACAAGCACAATTTTATCTAGACAACAAAAAACCAAACATCTTTTTACGAAGAAAAACAATCACAATTTTACAGATTTCAACCAATAAGCCAGTTAGTCCCAAACTACTCTAGTGCACTTTCTAGATGGAGATCAAACTACCCTCTGTCACAGTCCTTTTATCCTTCTTTCTCTTTGTGTTCATGGTAATGAACATAGTCTTCAAAAGAGCAAAAACTGTCTCAAAGCTACCCCCGGGACCATGGAAGCTGCCCCTTGTCGGAAATATGCACCAGCTTTTCGGTTCTTTACCGCATCGTGCATTCAGCGACTTGGCGAAGAAACACGGACCCTTTATGTACTTAAAGGTTGGACAAGTTCCAACCTTGGTAGTTTCATCACCGGAGTACGCAAAAGAAGTGATGAGATCCCATGACATTATTTTTGCATTTAGGCCCCGGCTTCTTTACGCCCAGATCATGTTATTTGATTGTACGGACGTTTCCTTCGCTCCTTATGGTGAGTATTGGAGACAGATACGAAAGATTTGTGTGTTGGAACTCTTAAGCACGGCGAGAGTTCAATCTTTCAGACGAATTAGAGAAGAAGAGGTGTTCAATCTTGTGGAATGGGTTGCTTCAAATGTCGGATCAACTATCAATCTCACTAAGCGAATACAATCCACAACATTCAGCATCATTTCGAGGGCAGCCTTTGGTGAGAAAAGAAAGGACCATGAAGACTTCATATCGATAGTGGCGGAAGCCTCAGAGGCACTTGGAAGTTTTTGTCTTGTGGATTTGTTTCCGTCCTTCGGTAGTTTCCTTGAGGTGATCAGCCACGAGAGGGCCAAACTCGAGAATCTGAGACAAAGGGCAGAGAGGATTTTTGAAATCATCATCAAGAAACACAAAGCGGAAACTCAAGCAGTGAAAACAACGAAAACAGAAGATCTGGTAGATGTACTTCTAAAATTTCACAACAACAATGATCATCTTGGGTTTTGCTTATCAAGTGATAGTGTCAAAGCAGTAATCTGGGTAAGTAAAATTTTATTTTTATTTTTATTATTATTATTTTTTTGCCCTCTCGTCTTGTTCTGTTTTATTTTTAATTATTTTGCTCTCTACGTTGTTTCTAATCTCGTATATATTTGCTAAAATTTTGATATAATTTACAATGGAAAATATTTGATGTACAGGATAGAATTCTAGTATGTTCCGACTTGGGATGTTGTAAGAATTCTCCAAACAAATTGTGGTCTCCCTCAGTTCAAATTTTGGGGAAAAAAAAACATTAAATAAATGTCTACTCCTATTAAATTACACGTATTTGCCTTTTCTACTTGCTTTTGATTCATCAGTATTGAAAGCATTTTTTCTTTTCAAGCATTTTAAATTGGAATTACTTTACACCCTTCACCTTAACTTATAGGATATCTTTTCCGCTGGGGGAGAGACAGCTGCTACAACTACTGATTGGGCAATGGCAGAACTAATAAAGAATCCACGAGTGATGAAAAAAGTACAGGATGAGGTGAGGGAAGTCTTTAACAGAAAAGGATCGGCTGATGAAACCAGCATTAGTGAGATGACATATTTCAAATGTGTCGTAAAAGAGACAATGAGACTACATCCTGCAGCTCCCTTGTTACTTCCAAGGGAATGCAGTGAGAAGTGTGAGATTAACGGTTATGAGATACCTGTGATAACAAGGATTATCGTCAATGCATGGGCTATTGCAAGAGATCCTAGATATTGGACTGAACCTGAGAGCTTTATACCAGAGAGGTTCCTAGATAGTTCTATTGACTACAAGGGAACAAATTTCGAGTACATCCCGTTCGGTGCCGGAAGGAGAATATGTCCGGGCATCTCATTTGGTTTGAGCAATGTTGAGCTTCAGCTTGCATTGTTGCTATACCATTTTGACTGGAAACTCCCCGATGGAATGAAACATGAAGAATTGGACATGACTGAGTCGATTGGCGCGGCAGTAAGAAGAAAAGACGACTTGCTTTTGATTCCTATTTCCTACAATCCTTCACGTGTTGCGAAGACAGAATGAAATTGGAGTAATTTGTTTTATGTTTCTGAAGTGGAATTTCTTTGTGTACTATATCTTTCTCAAGTTTATGAAGTGTGTTACGTGTCATTTGTTTTGACATGTTTCAACTTTCCGAGGTTACTCTTCTGCTATGTCTTGCAAAGATGTTGTAATTATAATTCATGCTATTTGGTGATGTTCTACTCTTTGTTTGCTTATGGATCTCTATCAATTGTAATAATCTTTTATTAGTTTATTGTACGAACATTGGTGTGTTAAATTTTTTTTCGTTACACATTTTCTAAATTTACTCTACGCGCAAAGATGTCTATAAATGCACAATATACAGGAAAATCTTAAAACGACTTGCACCCGGAAACTATAAACAGGAACGGAATAACTAATATTAAACTAATACATCTTCGTTAGATTGACACAAACTGATAATCTTATTTTATGTCAAATTTCAAACTCAATACTATTGATTATATTAAAAAAGTACAAAAGAGTTAAGAACGGGGGAGCAAAAGACAAGAACATGAGCCTAAATCAAAATAGAAGGTAGTTTCTGTAAGGGCCCCTCATGAGATATCACAGTTACCGTCTCATGACATGCATTATTTATAAGAGATTTTAAAATATAAGTTAAAAAAAACAGACATAAAAGTAGCTTGGATTTTTTTTTAAACGTGACTTATAAATAAATTAAAAAAATTAATCTTCATAAAATGGATTAGTAAATGCAATACTACTAAAAACCTTAATCTTAACTAAAAATCTTTTGTTTTCAGAAATTCATATATAAACCATTAACTTTAAATTCACCGAATTATAAATAATTTCATCAAAATTTATAAAAACAAAATCAGAATGCGTCACTCCAATATTCCATTTCCACCACCATGCACACATCCGTACCGAGCTACTCCTACCTCACATTTTACTTTTAAGTAGAAAAATAGGGTGTTACAATCACCTTACCTTACAAAAATTTCATCCTCAAAATTTAGAATACCTCAGGATATTTAAAAGTTTCCCCATTATGGCATCATAAGCAGATAGAGTTTTTCATACAATAGATTACAACAATTTAGAGTTGTTATTAGTCGTGTAAACATTCCTTTTTGATAATGTGAATCAGTTGGGAGATTAAACAAATGGGGGTGTGAACTGTCTTGAGGAAAAAATCAACTCTTCCAACTACAATCACATACTCGTATTAGGTTACGCATTCATTTAATATGATGCTTATTACTGGATTAATTTTCACACATCTACATATAACAGAACCAAAAATAATAATAATAATAGCATACTTCCGGAATAAAACTCTAGAATATTTATAAAAAAAAAAAGGGGGCTGCTATGGAAGCATCACTTGTTCTAGTTCTAAGACAACGGGTCTATTTTGACAATTTCAACCCAAAAAAAAAAAAAAACAAAAACAAAAAAACAACAAAACAAAACTAGAGTTGGCAATCTCGATAAATACGAGACGTAGCTACCATGGAATTGGCCTAATAAATTTTTTCGAAAAATTATAAATTCCCCTCCATTTGTTCTCTTTTAGCTCTCTTTTGTATTATTTTTTTCTAAGAAAATTAGATAGAGTGTCATGTTTTGAGTGCTTCCTCATCATTTTGTCTATTTTAATATTAAAATTAATAATTTTACTACAATTTTAATATTATGATAGGTAAAAATATAAAGATGTATCAAATTTATGACATTCTTGTATATAACCTTTTTTTTTACGAGAAGTCCCTAAAGTTTAATGGTTTATTAGACTATTAATTTAGTTTAAGATTTGGCTTATTCAAATCCACCTAAATAAATTTATTGGCTTCGTTCATGTGCATAACAGATGCATTCTTCATAAAAGTCAAGTAGACCTACTACACTTGCCCTATAACAATTATTTAATATAGTAGCATAAATATTAAGCGTGTCTTTATCGGTGCTTGCGTGCGTAACTGTCACTTCCTTTTATTTCTATTTGTAGACTTATCTCCTTTTATTTTAATGAATCTTAATGAGATGAAAAAGTAAAGAGAGTGTTAGAGGGGCGCTAACTTAGACGGTGCAATACCGATTAGGCCGGTTGGGCCCTACCAACTTGAAAGCCCCTCTAACTCAATCTGCCGTTAGATCAATCTTCACGTTCCAAAATAAATTACACGACGTGTCCCTCTATATATCGTCATAGGTTCCAGATGCATGTACAAAAACTATACTGGATAAGTGGCTATGTCATTTAGTCAGGCGTATGTTATAAATAAACCAAAAAGGGTTACCACATGCATTAAGTAATGTCACAAAAATTGAAAATATTAAAGAAGAAGTAAAATAATGAAGAAGACAAAAGAAGTTGTAATTTTCAGATAAATTTGAGAAACAACAAAGATGACACTAAAACATTGGATGAAACCTGACATATACCAAACATCAATTATTTTATGTGATAGAGTTGTCCTTTTTTTTTTTTTTTTGTTATCAAGTTGTTAGGCACTTATGTTATAGTCGTTAGATTGATTTTTAAATGATTTAATTTATAACTAAATGTAATTATAACATGCACATCCATAAATTATACAGTTGAACAATCAATGCAGTAAAATAATAATATCATAGTTTATTCCTATAATATTGACTGACCTGGCATATATTGACTTATTCAACCACAGTGTTATCCATTTCAAGACGTGGGACCAAAGACAAGACAGGCCGCCATTACTCAAACGTCATGGCAAATTGGTCAAAAATTTTTTAAATTTGGACCAAATTACATGAATCTTATCTTCCCAATTCACAAGCACAATTTTATCTAGACAACAAAAAACCAAAGATCTTTTTACGAAGAAAAACAATCACAATTTTACAGATTTCAACCAATAAGCCTGTTAGTCCCAAGCAACTCTATTGCACTTTCTAGATGGAGATCAAACTACCCTCTCTCACAGTCCTTTTATCCTTCTTTCTCTTTGTGTTCATGGTGATGAACATAGTCTTCAAAAGAGCAAAAACTGTCTCAAAGCTACCCCCGGGACCATGGAAGCTGCCCCTTGTGGGAAATATGCACCAGCTTTTCGGTTCTTTACCGCATCGTGCATTCAGCGACTTGGCGAAGAAACACGAACCCTTTATGTACACTACTAGAAAAAGGGGATACCACGACGGTTAAAAACCGTCGTCGTATCGATTCCACGACGGTTTTCCAACCGTCGTGGAATCCAGAGTCGTGGAATCTTTTGAGATTCCACGACGGTTTTTTAACCGTCGTGTAATGTGAAAGAATTTCACATTCTGCCTGATTTTAAGACCATACCACGACGGGCCCATTTAAAAACCGTCGTGGTATCATGGATACCACGACGGTCTCACATTCAAACCGTTGTGGTATCCCAGGATACCACGACCGTCTCCAAGTGGAACGGTCGTGGTATCCTGGGATACCACGACGGTTCCACCTCGGGACGGTCGTGGTATCCCTCGGGATACCACGACCGTCTCCAAGTGGAACGGTCGTGGTATCCTGGGATACCACGACGGTTCCACCTCGCGACCGTCGTGGTATCCCCTCGGGTTACCACGACGGTCCCCCCTCGGGACCGTCGTGGTATCCCAGGATACCACGACGGTTTTTACGTGGGACCGTCGTGGTATCCCGGTGATACCTCGACGGTCTCACCGAGACCGTCGTCGGTGCGAATTTTTTTTTTAAAAAAAAAAATTTTTGGCAAATTCGTTTAATTTCTCACGGGTAGTAAATCCCGTATGTTAATACGTTACACATGCAATCGAATTTCCAAAAAGTATTATGTAATTACTTAGATAAAATTGTACAACAACTAATATAACGATAGCTAGTGAAATGTCTCTATATTGTTTCTAGTCAATATTGTATACACCGCATTACAAAATTAGCCCACTCGGTCCTAACCAAACTCATGTCAGCATCAGTATAAAAATCCTTGGTTTGAAGCACGGCTAGTCCATCAACAGTATAGGTTATTTCTCGCATGTAAGCTAACACAAAATAACCGCATTCTACATAACCTTCCTGTATTGGACATCGAACGGTATCAATCAACGTTTGCCAGTTGCGTCGCTGTCTCATTCCGCTTCCCACCAACAGTTTCCAATCATTAAGTGCCCTATCAATTTGACAAATTTCAAAACAATTACAATAACAATTATTTTATGTCTAATCATAGATATAAACACATAAAAGAATACTTACGTCGTAATTAAGTCTTTAAAATCATCACCCGGTGCGTTTCCTAGAGGATTAAAGTACATAACCGAGTCATCCCACGGATCAATCACTGCCAATATCCAATGTTGGCCGCTATTATATGGCATAAGAAACCGCTTTCCCTTTGGTGTGTTTCTTATGATCCGTAGAATACATTCGGCCCTCTCTCGAACGTAGGTGGCCCGATCTACATCTGCTGAACTGGTGAGACAAGGACTGGTGAAATAAACTCGAACTGTTGATCCATACCTGTTCTTGCACAACACTCGACTAAGTATCTGCAAAATAAGTAGGCACACTTGTTACGGAAAAACAACATATATAAGATTAAGAAGATAAATAATTAAATTATTTAAGGATAAATGTATTACCTGATGTAAACCATTATGCTGTTTGCACTAATTTCTTTAAATGAAATGAAATGATATACATCTTCAAACCCAATATATATGGGCATCTCATCGCCCATGACGAAGTGTTGTTGTGGGCAGACTATTTGTGTACCGTCCCGCATGGAACTTTGTGCGTAAAATGCCAAAGGTCTCAATTCGAAGGAAACATCATTAAGGTTAAACGAAGGCATTTCTTCTTGCGCCGGTTGTTGTTCTACCTCCGGTTGTGACTGTATTTTCTTCCTCCCTGCTCTCTTTTTCGTACGTTTGCTTCCCTCAGCCTGTGTTTCAGGAGCACGACTGGGACCTTTACTTGCCTGGCTTAAACTAGTTTGCACGACGACTAAACTTTTCGGCCAAGCAACAAACCCACCGACAACTTCTTCTACAGATGTGGCTTCGTTTGTCGGAATTGGTAGGAGTGCACGATTTATTTTTGGGACCGTAACGGTCACTCGTACATTCTCCTCACCTAAAGGAATCCCATGGACTGTGTCGGTTGGAACACAGTCCACGTATGCCCTGCCGATTGCAACAAGAACGACTCCTCCGTTAACTAAATCAGGAATAAACAGCTGGCATTCCTTACTTGCGTTCGGCATGGGATTCGGATCCGACGGCCCAGCTTCTTTTTCATTCAAAGTGCAACTAGCTTTGAAGCTGTTGTGTTGATCTACGGTAGGTGCGGTCATCTCCTCGGCCATAGTCTCTCGGTTTATGCCGTGTTTCGCACAAAGTTCCTGTACGGTTCTTTCCAATGCGGCAATCTTTAGTTTCATATTCGACACTTCATCTTTTTGCTTTGACGGATGCACCAGGTTGAAGTATTGCGATTGCTTGACAAACTTAGATTGACCCCGAATCCGTCCCGAATGCTCGGCATTGCCTAATGCCTTGGTCAATATGTCCTCTGTCCCCACAGATTCAAAACTTTCTTGTGTCTCTTGTTGAGTAAACTCGTCCTGTAACAATTAGAGAAAATGTTATGAACTTGCAAACATAAAAGAGTTTACTGAATGATTATATTATAAATGGATTCGAAAACTTACTATATGCTCGGCAATATTTTTAAATTCTTCCTTCTTAAATCCTCCATCGGGTTTGACGCGCATGTCCAGCCAGCTGTCATACCGTTTTGCATATTCTCCAAACTTTTCGAACTGCATCCCAATAATTAGCGTTAGTAAACATAAGCGAATAAATTGGAAGTACAACATACCCTTATCACAATTTTTCCAAGTAAGTAGCCTACATGAGCTTGGTCACGTTTCCTATAGCCGTCTCGGCCCCCTGTTGATCCGTATTTGCTCTTCTTTCTCATCTCACTTCCTTGTTCGGACAGTCGTTTGAATTCCGGTGAACGTCGGTACGCAATGAATTTTTCCCAATCCTCCTGGGTGATGGTGGGGTAATTGTGAACAACTTTTGGCGGTCGTTGCCACACATTTTCGTCATCAAGCTGATCTCTGACAAAAGCTTGGAAGAGATCGTATCGAAAGCATTTAGCTGACTCCCCACAAGACTTCAAAATTCCTCTTTTGTTAAATTCGTCAACAGTGAATGAAGTTACAACTTCCATCCACACTAGTTCTTTCCTTGGAGCTAAATCGGCACTTCTAAAGTCGGATATCCAAATGGGTATGTGCTCTCGAGCAAGCACTCCAATCCAACTCTGTAACTCATCACCTGCCTTCCCTATAGGTTGCCCTTTACCGTCAAACGAAACTTCAATTCGTTCCCCCTTTGTCCTCACTTGGTGGACTCTTGTCATTAGAGTCGCTCTTCGTCGACCATCTTCCTCGGGATTGAATCTAGGTGAGTTGGTTCGGCGAGGTTTTCCAACATGAGTTTGCGTTGAGCATCCCTCCTCGTGATCTTGCGACATTTTAAATCAACCTAATGCAACTCTAGTAAGGTGGCCATTCACAAATGAAAAAAATTTGTCATCAAATTTAACGTGTAATCATGGCACCCAAACACATAAAAAGATTGTAAATCCGTCCAACTTAACATATACTATTTACTTATATTTATATAAATAACATACAACATAACCAATTATGCAATTTATCGACAATGTCAAATGCTAAAACATAAGTGTCAAAATCAACCATTTTTCCCGCAAAATCCCCAATTCCGTGCCTTACCCACGGAATTTAGTTTAATCTAATAATAATTAGAACGCATCAAGGCATCAAATTTAACTTGTAATCATGGCACCCAAACACATAAAAAGATTGTAAATCCGTCCAACTTAACATATACTATTTACTTATATTTATATAAATAACATACAACATAACCAATTATGCAATTTATCGACAATGTCAAATGCTAAAACATAAGTGTCAAAATCAACCATTTTCCCGCAAAATCCCCAATTCCGTGCCTTACCCACGGAATTTAGTTTAATCTAATAATAATTATTACGCATCAAGGCATCGAATTTAACTTGTAATCATGGCACCCAAACACATAAAAAGATTGTAAATCCGTCCAACTTAACATATACTATTTACTTATATTTATATAACTAACATACAACATAACCAATTATGCAATTTATCGACAATGTCAAATGCTAAAACATAAGTGTCAAAATCAACCATTTTCCCGCAAAATCCCCAATTTCGTGCCTTACCCACGGAATTTAGTTTAATCTAATAATACGCGAATATTTAACCAACACAATAAAAAACTTATCCGGAAAATTGACATTCTCCGTACGTAACACAACCCAATGATAACATGATACAATCGTATGTCCTTCCCGCAAAAACCAATTCATAAAAAACGTTTCCTTTTAATATGAAATGTGGAACAATAATGAACAATTACAATTGACCAATAAAATCTACTATGAAAAGCTTATAACTAACCTTTGGCGACGTTGGCGACGGCGAGGAGAGAGGGAGGCCGTGGGCGACGTTGGCGACGGCGAGGAGAGAGAGAGGGAGGCCGTGGGTCTCGTGGGCGACGGCGAGGAGAGAGGGAGGCCGTGGGCGACGTTGGCGACGGCGAGGAGAGAGAGAGGGAGGCCGTGGGTCTCGTGGGCGACGGCGAGGAGAGAGAGAGGGAGGTCGTGGGTCTCGTGGGCGACGGCGAGGAGAAAGAGAGGGAGGCCGTGGGCGACGTTGGCGACGGCGAGGAGAGAGAGAGGGAGGCCGTGGGCGACGGCGAGGAGAGAGAGAGGAAGGCCGTAGGCGACGGGCTACCGAAGGAGAAAGAGGGAGAAAAATTGGCTTGGTGGACGGCGTGGGCGAGGAGAGAGAGAGAGGAAACTAAGAGAAAAATGGGAGATTGCCAAAAGTTAGATAGAGAAATAATGGAGATTGGGAAGACAACCAATGTAAAATAAGGGGGAGAATGCCGAAAAAGTAAGGGAAAGAGAGATGGAAGAGGACAAACAATTAGAAATTGACAAAAAAAAATGCGCGCGCACGTTTTTCGGGGGAAATTTAAATTCCCCCGATACCACGAAGGTTTTGAAAAACCGTCGTGGTATCATGGATACCACGACGGTTTCCATGGAAACCGTCGTGGTTTCCATGATACCACGACGGTTTCCATGGAAACCATGGAAACCGTCGTGGTATATGTATTTTTTTTAAAAAAAATTAAAAAAAAATTTTCGAAAATTTTTTTTTTATTGTTGTGGTAGATACCACGACGGTTTCCATGGAAACCGTCGTGGTATATGTATTTTTTTAAAAAAAAATTTAAAAAAAAATTTTCGAAATTTTTTTTTTAATTATTATGGTAGATACCACGACGGTTTCCATGGAAACCGTCGTGGTATATGTATTTTTTTAAAAAAAATTAAAAAAAAATTGTCGGAAAAATTTTTTTATTGAAAAAAAAAACAATCCTATACCACGACTGTTTCCATGGAAACCGTCGTGGTATCCTAGTTACCACGACGGTGTCCATGGAAACCGTCGTGGTTACTAAAAAGATTTAAAAAAAAAAATTTTGTATTTTTTTTAAAAAAACAAAATTTACGAAACCACGACGGTTTCGCGGATAAACCGTCGTGGTATCAAGAAACCACGCCGGTTTAAATAGGAAACCGTGGTGGTTTCCA
Source organism: Ficus erecta (assembly GCA_008635985.1). NCBI lineage: Eukaryota > Viridiplantae > Streptophyta > Magnoliopsida > Rosales > Moraceae > Ficus > Ficus erecta. Next base: position 795,265 of record BKCH01000105.1, read on the forward strand.
TTGTTAAAAAATACAAATGGGTTTAAAATGATACGACGACGGTTTAAAAGATTAACCGTCGTGGTATGTTAGATACCACGACGGTTTTTGTATAAAACCGTCGTGGTTACGTCGAGAATAATATTTAACATAAACTTTTGTCCGCCTATAATCCCACAGGCCGACACACCTGTGTGTTATGCACGAGCCAGCCCACATAAATAACTCCTGTTATTCTATTAATTCACACATGTATAGTGAGCATATATATAAATAATTAATATATTGTACATGTGCACAATTAACATATTAGTTTGTATATAACAACTTCTGCACGAATTATATACAACGAAAAATAAACTATCAAGATTTTTTGTTTTTCTTTTTGGGCTTCTCAACTCGTGTCCACTCGACATCTAAACGAAGCAAGTGTGAGGTATCATCGTCCAAATCATCAATCTCCTCGACTGGTGGCAGTCCGCTTGTGAAAGATGGAATGTCGGTGCAATCTTCAACATTTTCTTGGTCGTCACCGTGCATTGTTTGCTTCATTGGAACAACTAAAGATAAATCTAAATTATCGGGATCCGTTGTGTAAAAGACCTGGACCGCTTGCGACGCCATAATGAAAGGATCATTTTTGTATCCCAAACGCCTAAAGTCCACAACCGTCACGCCGTCCCTATCAATCTTAACAAAATTATTGTCAGCCCAATTGCATTTAAAAAGTGCTATCCGCAAGCCGCAATAATCTAGTTCCCAAATATCGTCAATGAACCCAAAGTAGTTCATGCTACCGTATACCGGGTTCTTGTCCTTTGCGGATGAAATGTGCATAGACTCGGCACGGAGGCTGACACCACTATTTTGGACGGTATGCTTCGCATCTCTTTCGCGAGTGTAGAAGGAGTAGCCATTGACAGAGTACGATGTATATCGTGTGACTATCGATGACGGTCCTCTTGCTAGCTTCATTAAGTCTTGGGAAAGACCAGGCTTCATATGCAAATGTTTTCTTAGCCACTCCCGAAATGTCCGGTTGTGCTCATCTTGAATCCACTTCTCAGATCTGGTTTTCCTCGGATTCGCAACTCTTAATTCCGCCATGTGAACTTCGATGAAAGGCTCCACTTCCTTAGCATTGTGCAAACGTACAGACAAGCCTTTTCCCATTCATCTCGATTTACTGGTGAATGAACGCCCACGGATAGTCCTTTCGACGTAACTTGACCGCTCGTTGGCAACCCTATTAGGTCCGCGTTTGACAAATACTCGGAGCAAAATTCAACTGACTCCTCGGCTATGTAGTTTTCCACTATACATCCCTCCGGCCTATTTCGGTTCTTCACATAGCCCTTCAAAACCTTCATGTACCTTTCGAAAGGATACATCCACCTCATATGGACCGGTCCACATAGTTTAACTTCCCGAACTAAGTGCACCGTTAGGTGGATCATGATATCAAAAAAGGCTGGTGGGAAATACTTCTCAAGCATGCACAATGTCATCACCAATTCCGATTGCAGCGGATCAAGCATCAGTGGATCAATTACCTTCGAGCATATTGAATTGAAAAATGAGCATAACTTCGTAATTGCATATCGCACATCTTTCGTTAAAACTCCCCGCAATGCAAGAGGTAATAATTGTTGCATCAAGATATGACAATCATGTGTTTTCATTCCAATGAGCCTCAAATCCTTCATCGACACCAACCTTTTGAAGTTGGAAGAGTACCCACTTGGCACTTTCACGGACGCAAGCCATTCACAAAGCTTTCTCTTCTCTTGTCTCGATAATGTGTGCTTTGCCGGAGGTAAGTATGTGCCGTTCGATCTTTTCTCGGGGAGCAAATTTGGCATAATCTTCATCTCTTCAAGATCCAACCGTGCCTTTTCACCGTCTTTAGTTTTGTTTGGAATGTCAAGCAACATGCCCACTATCGATTCACAAACATTTTTCTCAATATGCATAACATCTAAGCAATGACGGATGTAGAGTGACTTCCAATATGGAAGTTCGTAAAAGATTGACTTCTTCTTCCAAGGTCCATCGACATCCGGAGCCTTACGTTTTCTCTTCCCCAAAACTACTTTCACATCTTTAACCATCTCATAAACGGCTTCGCCTGACAAAATCCGAGGAGCTGATCTTTCTTCGGTCTTACCATCAAAAGCCTTCTTTTGTTTGCGGTATCGATGATTTGTTGGCAAGAATCTCCTGTGACCGAGGTAAACGGTTTTCTTACCATTCTTCAACCGGATGGAAGATGTTTCCTTCATACAAACTGGACAACCGATAGAACTCTTAACAGGATAACCAGAGAGGTTGCCAAGTGCAGAAAAGTCATTAATTGACCAAATCAACATTGCACGAAGATTGAACGTATCTTGACGGTGAGAATCTTTAACTTGTAAACCGTCTTCCCACAAGCTTTTGAGGTCATCGATTAATGGTGCCAAGTACACGTCAATGTCATTCCCTGGTTGTTGTGGGCCTGAGATCAATAAAGTCAACATCAAGAACTTCCGCTTCATGCACAATTCTGGTGGGAGATTGTAGTTGACAAGTATGACTGGCCATGTACTATGCCGACTACTCATGTTACCATGTGGGTTCATTCCGTCCGTCGACAAACCGAGACGTAAATTCCTTGGTTCTGCACTGAAATCTGGATGATTGTCGTCAAAGGTCTTCCATTGAGGTGCGTCGGCCGGATGCCTAAGTTTTCCATCATCAACACGTTTATCATGGTGCCATGTCAAACTTTTAGCATGCTCGGCATTGCGGAATAAACGACGCAAACGTGGTGCCGGTGGAATGTACCATAACACCTTAACCGGCACTCCTTTTCTACCATTCGATGGCATCTTGCCCTTCTTCCATCTTGACTCGTTACAAACCGGACATTCATGTAAAGTTTCATATTCCTTCCGGTAAAGGACGCAATCATTTGGACAGGCATGTATTTTCTCATATTCCATTCCCAAAGTGCTCAACGTCTTCTTCGCCTTGTACATACTAGGTGGCAATTTGTTATCCTCCGATAGAACATCTTTTAGAAATTCTAAAAGAGTCGTGAAACTAGAATACGTCCACCCGCCCGACGCTTTCATATTCCATAATTTAACCAATGCCCCTAATTTAGTATATTTTGTACACCCGGCATACAAGGGCGTTTCGGCATCATTAATCATTGCCTCAAATAACTCCGGACGGTGCACAAAGTTCTCTTCCAAATCATTCACCATATTGAACATATTATCACCAACGTCTTCATCAACAATAGGCTCTTTACCTTTACCTTTAGTGCTCATCGATGTAGAGTTAATATTGAAAAAAGCTTCGCCATGTAAATACCAAGTTTGGTAAGAACAAATAATCCCATAAGCGCGCAAATGCCCTCTAACATCATCAATGGAATGAGATCTATGATTACCACAAATTTGACACGGACACGGAATCTTATCATCTTGTATGTGAGCTTTGGCAAATGACAAAAATTCTTCAACACCATCTCCATATGCTTTAGACAATCTATCAAACCACATCCATTTCCTATCCATGATTTGCAAATCCTAAATAAAAAAATTTAAATTAAATAATTTATTACAAGGTCGAGTACTCTATTTAATGTAACATGCATATATATAATTTTCATTACTAATTAACAACGACCCATTAATCGGTTTTTCAACATTTGAAAATCGAATTAAGAACATAACAAATATAATTAAAATACAAAACGATCTAAATCCATAATATAATTAAGCTATCTAACATTACTTGATCAAACAATTAATTTATTTCCACCCATTGCACAATTTAACTCCAAATCGATCCCAAAATATATATATAAAGCAAAAAACACCTTAATTTATAAAATGATCATATCCACAAATCATCAATATTACAACAATAACAAGTCAATCACTTACAGATAAATTATAATGATGGATATATATAGATGATGGCGATGGACGTCCACACGGTGTACTGCCTGCCTGTATTCGGAGGGATCTGACTTTATATTCGGATGATTTGTAGCTGTAAAAATTTTGACGACAACAATAAACTCTCGGCGTTCATTTTAAATTTTTCGGGACTTTTACACGACGGTTTCTGAAAAACGGTCGTGGAAACCCGGATATCCACGACCGTCTTTTAGTAAACGGTCGTGGAAGCCCCCGTGATTCCACGACCGTTTATTAAAGACGGTCGTGGAAGCGTGGAGGCTTCCACGACCGTTTTTTCGAACGGTCGTGGAAGCCCGTGCTTCCACGACCGTCTTATCTAAACGGTCGTGGAAGCACGAGGGGCTTCCACGTGCTTCCACGACCGTTTATTAAAGACGGTCGTGGAAGCAAGGGGGCTTCCACGACCGTTTGTACAAACGGTCGTGGAAGCCCCCTTGCTTCCACGACCGTTTAAGTAAACGGTCGTGGAAGCACGGTCTTTCACGACCGTTTACCTAAACGGTCGTGGAAGCACGGGGGCTTCCACGACCGTTTACCTAAACGGTCGTGGAAGCACGGGGGCTTCCACGACCGTTTACCTAAACGGTCGTGGAAGCTCCATGTTTCCACGACGGTTTATAAAAACCGTCGTGGAAGTGCCAGTTTCCACGACGGTCTTTTAAAACGGTCGTGGTATCCTGCATTTCCACGACGGTTTTCGGAAAATTTTTTCCGCTCCGTGTTTTTTCGAATTTTCCACGACGGTTTTTAAGAAAACGGTCGTTGATATACCGTCGTGGAATGCCAAATTTGTAGTAGTGGTACTTAAAGGTTGGACAAGTTCCAACCATCATAGTTTCATCACCGGAGTACGCAAAAGAGGTGATGAGATCCCATGACACTATTTTTGCATTTAGGCCCCGGCTTCTTTACTCGCAGATCATGTTATTTGATTATACGGACGTTTCCTTCGCTCCTTACGGTGAGTATTGGAGACAGATACGAAAGATTTGTGTGTTGGAACTCTTAAGCACGGCGAGAGTTCAATCTTTCAGACGAATTAGAGAAGAAGAGGTGTTCAATCTTGTGGAATGGGTTGCTTCAAATGTCGGATCTGTCACGACCCCGACCTACGCTACGTAGGGCCGTGGCTTCCGTGCTTACTTAACTTACTTAATTCTATTCAAATACTTTAAACTTATTGAAAATTCCAGAATAAAATTTTTTTTTTTTAAACTTTATTTTAAACTTAAACTTAAACTTGACTTAGTCTCATACTTATACTCATACTTATTCTCATACTTATTCATAGGTACTTACTTGAGTACGAAGCTTTCACACCTTATATGAAAGCTATCATATGCAAATCGTGGACCAAACCCGACCTAGTGCGGGTCGTATAACACGAGACAACTTGATTCCCATACATACTTGAAACTTTTCCTTATCCATACCATACTTCATTATAACATAACGTAACATATAACATAATACAACATATTTTACAAACATATTTTACAAAACATATTTTCTAAAATCCGTGGTGGTGTCCATCCCACATTTCACAGTCCGCAGCACCATCACTCCACAATCTTGCATCACGCAATTGTCGGTAGGTTGCTTACCTACAGCATGAACGTAAGTAATGAGCTTAAACCTAGTAAGTATAATATTCAATCCGCAAAACATTTTAAGTGCAAGAATGCATGAACCGATTATGTTTTTATATGAACCAATTATGCTTTCATATATTAAATTGGTTCTGTTCTCTTACATGTCATACGTGCACATACCGTGGTACATAGCCATGGAGTGGTTGGAGGCGGCCAGTCCAATCCAACTCAAACCATGAAACAGACCGTTTAACATGGAATGATTGGGGCAGCCAATCCAATTCAACTCAAACCATAGACTAAACCGTTTAAACCCGCCCTCGTGGCAAGTCGGTATGACACAATAACATTAACTTGTCTTATCTTATCTTATAACTTAAAAAGTTATTCTTACTATGTGATTTAATATTCGTGAACATACTTCATGATATCACGATAACAACACATATAACAAACCGTAACATAAAATATCATAACATAAAACACCATAACATAAGCATCATAGCATAAGCATCATAGCATAAACATCATAGTATAAACCATCATAACATAAAGCACCATAACATATAACATACGTAAATCATGTAAATCAATTCATGATTTCTTGATAAACATGTCATGCAACAAAAATGTTTTGTCCATACTGTAGGCGAAGTTGTACTTACCTGCTGACTATGTTATGGATATGTTGCTCCTATCGAACGCAACAACAGGCTAACTCCCTGTTTCCAGAAAGAACGTAAGATAAGAATCTTTCTATCTTATTTTCAATCATAATACTAAATGTTGGTATCCAAACCAACATCCTTAGATAGCCTAGTTATATGTCCCTTCTATCTCCTTATGATAACTGATTGTGTTACCATCTGTAACCCTAGGGCCTATGGCCCATCATACTTAATCAATGTCTGGTTATATTACCTAGGGTAACCATGGGTGCCAAACCCATACATATGTGAATAGTACTAAATTATTATTCATATCTTCGGGCCCAAGCCCGATTGCTTTTGATTCGTAACCCATTAGGTTACTATTGGTAACCTCGGGGGTGAGGCCCGACCCAAATGGTTTGGGTATCCTATCCATTTACTAACGGATTGTCTTTTCATTACCATGTTTTTTAAAAACTCCTTTGGTTCATTTACTTGTCCATTTCTTGACATACTTTGTCAAGTTTTTTTCTTAAAATCTTTTGCGAAAACGTAAGTTCTTTAAAAACAGTTCATAAGTCCGGTTGTTAGTGCATTTATAGGAAATCCTGTTTTTGCACTGTTTTTCTGAAAATCCTGTGCAGGAATTTTCTACCCCTGCACAGTTTTTGGAATCTGGTTTTACTTTAAAATTTGTTTGGAATTAGAAAAATATTCCTTCATGAAAGTTGTAGACCTCGAATAATACTACAACTTTTGTGTTTTGCTCAAAAACCAAATATTCCTTTAACCTATCCATTTTTCTTGTTGAACCTACCTGGCCGTGCACACTGGGTCTGGCGACCAGGCTCGGATTTCCATAAAAACAGAGGCCTTTGGAGCCTTATTTTTAAAAACCGTCCACGTTACCCCCTAGGATTTTCTATTTTCTACAACTTTGTAGTTTTAACTTTCTTCAAATTCGGCCTCTAAAGGCCTCAAATTTCCATTTCCAGATTACTGCCCAGTCTTGACTCGAGAATGGCAGTTTTTGTTTAACTTGGTTCTTACGTAAAATTACGTGCACACTACCTCAAACGGTTAAAACCGTGAGCCTACATCAAGCATGCAGTGTCTTACTAACGTTTTCATTGCCATACATTCACTTTTCATCCATAAAATCATACATGCAAACCCATTTGGTAAATTTTACCAATTAGGGTTTTTAGGGTATTTTTCTAACCCTTCTTATCTTATACATCAATCACTACTACAAAATAGAGATTCGACGACGGTTAAAAACCGTCGTGGTAATACTTAAACGATGGTCTTTTAACAGTCGTGGTATATTTTTGGATTCCACGACGGTTCGAAAACCGTCGTGGTAGGTAACAATGAAAAAAAAATTTACGAATGGAGCTACCACGACGGTTGAGTAACTGTCGTGGTAGGTAACAAAAAAAAAATTTACGAATTCCCACTAAATCAACACTTTTTTCCGGAACACATTTAAATCACAAAATCAACACTTTTTTTCGGAAATTTCTCAAATCCATGCCTTACCCAACCAATTTAATTCAATCTAAAACACAACCACAATGAACAATCACTAAAAATGTAGGGAACGGATTTTGGCCATTTCGGATGGAATATTCCCAACTCAACAATCTACAAAATCAACATTTTGGACGAAAAATTCTCAAATCCGTGCATTACCCAAGCAATATACATTACAACTTACCGGCTTGTCAAGCGTCGGTATGGGCGAAGTGTGGCGAGAGAGAGAGGGAAAGCCGCGTGAGTTCCTTGGTGGACCCGTCGGAGAATGGAGGAGGCCGCGTGAGTGGTGGAGGAGGCCATCGGAGAGAAATAGAGGGAAGAAATTGGGTGGCTTTGGGTATGGAGTTAGAGAGTGAAAAAGTGAAAAATGCTCGGAATGTAATGGGGTGAGAAAGATGATATTTTTTTGGGTTTTAATACACGCTCCAAAAAATTGAATTTAATTTAAAAAATTTCAAAATTCCCGCCTTAGTACCTACCACGACGGTTTTCCCTAAAAACCGTCGTGGTAGAGTCCAAAATTTTAAAATTTTTTTTTGAAAAAAGACCCTTCCACGACCGTTTTTTAAAAAACCGTCGTGGAAAATGCGACAAAAAACACGGAGCGGAACAGAGTTTCCGAAAACCGTCGTGGAAGCCGAAGCTTCCACGACGGTTTTTAATAACCGTCGTGGAAGCTTGCAAAAAAAATCAAAAAAAAAAAATTTTTTGCAAAAAAACAAAAAAAAAAAAAAATTTTAGCTTCCACGACGGTTTTAAAAACCGCCGTGGAAGCCAAAATTTTTTTTTTTTTTGCAAGCTTCCATGACGGTTATTAAAAACCGTCGTGGAAGCATGCTCTTGCACGACGGTTTTTTATAACCGTCGTGGAAGCTTCAGCTTCCACGGCGGTTTTCGGAAACTCTGTTCCGCTCCGTGTTTTTGCCGCATTTTCCACGACGGTTTTTTAAAAAACGGTCGTGGAAGTTCCGTCGTGGAATCTACATTTTGTAGTAGTGAATATCACATAATCAAACACACCATACAACCTCTTGAGTGTGTGGGGACATATAACAAACATATTCTAGGCATTCATACATCACCTAACATACATTAAACTACAAATTAAAACCACTAAACCTCTAATCAAGCACAAATCTAAGCTTTTACACATAATTCTTGAACTATGCATAATTCTTGAATCAAACTAAAATAAAAAGCTAGAGGGTGAAGAGGATTACCTCAAGATCCAAGAAAATGGATCTACCTTTTGGTTGGGAAAATTTTCCTCCTTGCTTGCTTCTACAAAAACCGACCCTCACATTTTTTTTTTCTCTCTACTTTTTTTTTTTCTGTTTCTAGGGGAGGGAGAGAGTGAGGAGAGATTTTGACATGGTTTTGGGGTGTTTTCTCATTTTTTTGTGAACAAAATGAGCCCCCCCCCCCCCCCCCCCCTCCATCACCTACTTATAAGTGATAATTAATTTAATTTTTGGATTTATTTTTAATCCAAAAATTACATAATAGCCCTTAAGAGAAAAATATTTGCCCATTAATCCTTGAGAGCAAAATATTTGCCCATATACCCCCCTTAGGTGGCCGGCCATGAAGTTGTCTTGGAGGTCAAGTTACTTGCTTACATCATGCTTACATCATCAAGCTTACATCATCATGCTTACATCATCAAGCTTGCATCATCATGCTTACTGTGACGCCCCGACTTCCCAAGCCGGGTCGACACCATACATACTTGTACTTATCTTACTTGAAAATTTGAGAATAATTTAAAAAAAAAAAAAAACGTATATACATAGATTATCTTGTAGAGAAAAACTTGTCATGCATACATACTATACTGAAAATACATTCTCAAGTCTTCAAACTTCATACATACTGCATAACTTAATTTACTTTTAAGATATATACATATTAACTTAAAAGTGGTTGCGGAAAATTTTGCGTAATGGTATCCCACACCGCCCTTCACCCGCCGCATCGTCCACATGGCTCACCACTTAAGCTGCAGGCTTCTTACCTACAGTATAAAATATACAAATGAGTTTTCGCCCAGCAAGTACAAACATATCTCACAAAACATTTTAAACCTCTTAAAAACATGCCAATCATCATGTAATTTATGCATGATCCATTTATGATCGATTTGAATGTCTTATGTTTCATTATGAACTTAATCTTGAACTTATTATCTTGTCTTAACATGTGGGCCCATAGTGTACGTACCAAAAGCGCACAGCCTCCAGACAAAGTTAGGGTTTGCAAGGCCTTAAACAGTTCTGGGAATCATAAACTTGACCCTCACGCATCAACGAGAGGTTAATAATCATAACTTAACTTGAACATGTATCCTCCTCGATCACGGGAGGTTGGTACGACACCTTGCTTAACTTGGTTTAGTCTTAGTCTTGTATATTCCAAGACTAAGAATCTTTAGTTGTGCTCTTATTAGTCATGGTGCACATGTGACATAGACATGTCATGACTTATCATGACTTAGCATGATATGACATAACGTACTTAACATCACATGACTTAGCATAACTTCTCATGGTATAACATGTCATAGTATAACTTAGCACATCATAGCATGGCATCACATATCATAGCATGACTTAGCATAACATAGCATGTGTAACGACCCGCATAGCACGGACCGTTACCGTACATACATACATGCTTAACTTGTTTTACATACTTACTTATTTAACAAAAATAGTGAAATTTTTTTTTTTATTTTACTACTGGAGTACTGTTTGGAATAATATAAACATAAAATATTAAACATAAATTTACGGAAGACGTAGCGGCTTATCCCTTCTTTCACAGTTGCCCCGCCAACTCCATCATCTTGTATCCAAAATCGCCAGTAGGTTACTTACCTACAGCATAGACATAAGGCGTGAGCTTTCGCTCAGCAAGTACAACTTTATTATCCGCAACACAATCAATTATAAACTTAACATAGCATATCATAACATATTCTAATTATGCATGATCCAATTATGCTTTATTATGCGTATTTGTTTATGGGCCCGTTATCATGGGTGACCGTACCGGGCGCGCAACTATGGAGTGGTTGGGACGGCCAAACCATTTCCAACTCAATCCACAGTCCTACCCGACCTTGGGCGGGTCGGTACGTCACAGGCAAGCTCGCTTGCCATTATACTTATTTGTCATCTTGACCTTGTTCTTATTAATTGTGAACATGCTTCATGATGTCACATGAATATAACTGGTAATCATAACTTAATCATGCCATCTACTTGATATTTTAAATCATAACACATAACATACATTGTATCATGTTACAACCAAAAAGCCTATGCTGTAGGCGGAGTTGCACTTACCTCCCTTACTATGTCCCTCTTTGATACTGTTCTCTTACTGGCACAGCTGCAGGCCCTTTCCTGCTTGAATAGGGACATAGGTAAGAGTCCAATTCTCATTGTGCAGTGTTGGTGTCCTAACCAACATGCCTACTAATTTCTAGTTGTATGTCCCCGATACTTGATATCTGGTTTGGTCACAAATATTAATCCTACTGTTTGGGAGAATTCATTCTTTAAAAGATTATTTTGGACAATCCTTTGGGTTAAATCTTTGACAAAATGCTGGGTTTCTTTAAAACCTTGGGCTTTGGGACTAGGCCTGGTAACTCAGGTATTATCCTTGATTACCATCCGTAATCGGCTTGATTACAAATTTTATCTTAAAAGCTCTATTTTCTTATCCTTTTGCCATTTTGAGAGATTTAACTTTAAATCCCTTTAATATTTTTGGTAACAATTCCAATTTTTAAAACAAATCTTTATAAAGGTCTTTAATATTGAGAACTGCCTTTGGAACAGTTTTAAGCAAAAAATACAGTTTTTTTTTTTCTTTTTCGAAACTGTTTGTAAAAACTTATGTGCAGGAATTTTCGGTTCCCTGCACACTCTTCATAAAACAATACCAGTTTAAAAATCCATTTGGAATTTGAAAAACTTGTCTTCACGAAAGTTGTAGCTCTCGAAAAATGATAAAACTTTCATGTTTTACGAAAAATCCAGTTCTGCTTGTATTTGCGTCAGTTTTTGTTTGAAACTGGCTGATCCTGTAAACTGGGTCTGGGCAGACCAGCCACGGATTTTTGTAAAAACGGAGGCCATTGGAGCCTCATTTTTGGATTCTGCCCATGTTGTCTTCTAGGAAAAATCGTTCCGAGAAACTTTCGTGTTTAATGATTTACCCAATTCGACCTCTAAATGCCTCTAATTTTTACTTTCCCGAAACTGGCCAGTTTTGAATCCGAATTGGCAATTTCGGTTGTTAAGTCCGGTTTTCGTCCTATTTCGCGAAATCTAACTCGACCGACCACTTCGGGAGCCTACATGGCAAACACACAGCGCTTCTAACGTCCCACATGAACCCATTAACCGTCCAATTGGATCCATGCAACCCAAATCCAAAAGCTCTAAGCCTAGGTTTGTATTGACCCTAACTTTTTGCATACATCACATACAAGCACCAAACTTTGCTCCTTAAACTAGCATGCTTCAAGCACTGCCTAAGGGCAGATTTTCGGACCAAATTAGGGGACACACAACCCTAAGCATCAAGCATGAAAATCAATCATAAACAAGCACAATAATGCAAGAATTTAAACCATACACCCCTAGATCTACAAATCAAGCACATACCACATACTTAGGGCATAAAATGGGAAATAGACTTATGTCCTTACAACCAAATTGAACCACCTTTTTACCTTAAATTTGAACTCAAATAAGAGAGTTAGGGCTCTAGATTTTTACCTTAGACCAAAGTCAAATTTTGGTCACCAAGTTCCTTCCTCCCCCTAGCTCCCTTGGCTCACGGCTACACCACCAAATGGCACCAAAACTTTTTCTGATTGGTCCCCTTGGTAGGTCCACTCCAATACACAAAATCCAGCCACACCCAATTTTTTTTTTCTCCCCCCTTTCCCTTCCTCCCACAACCGGCCTTGAGCCAACAAATGGGTTTCAAATTTTTCTTCAAATTTTTGTTGGTTCCACACAAAAATCTAACTATCCTAACACTTTAATCACTCTTGGTTTTGTAAAATTTCCTTTCTTTCTTGCTTCCTAAATCCGGATTTTTTGAGGGGAAATTTTGACAAAGTTTGGCTAGAGTTTTTGATTTTTGTGAATAATGTTTCACCTATTTATAGGCAAAGGGGAACTTGTTTGAAATTGCAAAATAGTCCCTAAAGAACAAAAAATTGCACAATTGGAAGCTTAGGTGGCCAGCCATGGAGTTGTCTAGAACAACCAAATTTTTTTCCAAATTTTCTTAATTCCAAAAATGATGTCATAATTAAAAAGTTAGGTGATGTCATCACCAAAAGGGCTTGTTTGGCCTATTCCTTAATATGCAGTCCAATTTCATGCTAACACGGATATTTTCAATACTGCTATCTACTAATAACAGTATTTTTACCCTGACTTGCAGTCCAAAATTTATCTGTGTAAAAATGGACTGTATAAAATTTTTCTTATTTCTTAAAGTCCTTTTTGCCCTTATTCCTAACTTAGTGTGCTTGATTTTTCTAAGGTGATTTTAAATCTTAATCTTGTTATCTTATTCATAAAATGGTTTTTCGCAGTATATTTTCCATACTGCTTGACCATAAAACAGTATCATCATATAGTTGACTTTTATAGTCAACCGTTGACTTTTTAGGTCAAACTTTGACCACCATGCAATCGTGAAATTTTCCACTCTTCTGACTCAAAATGATACATACTTGTTTAAGCAATCATTTTTAAGTCTCATAATATCATGAGAACTTAAAATTTTCAAATAAAAACCCCTCTCAGATTTTCATGAGTACTTTCAGAACATAACACAAGTTTCTTTACAAGAAAGCGTAAGGTCGTGAAAATTTAGTTATTACAGCATGTATACTTGAAAATAGTATTTACTATTTTCCATACTGTAGGTGAGGCTGGGTACTTGCCTGTTATGCTATATCTTGGGTTTCGTTGCTCTGGCTCAGGTTGCAACTGCAGGTTACTTCCTGCTATTAAAAAGAATATAGGATAAGGATCCTATAAAATGTTGGTGACCTATCCAACATTCTAGTTATATGTCCCCCATACATGTCTTGACCATTTACTAGGTTACTAATTGTAACCCTAGGGTTTATGGTCGACCATACTTGATTTATTACTTGCTAGGTTACTTGAAGTAACCTTGGGTACTACACCCAAGCATACATGAATAGGATTAGGTTACTATTCCTATTATTGGGCCTAAGCATAGTAACTGGGGTATCCTACCCAGTTACTATTGGTCATTATCTTATTACCAAATTTAAAGATGACTTTAGAGTCCAAAACTTGTTTTTCTCTTTGCTCTGGAAAAACTAGGTTTTATTTCTTTATAAAAATCCTTGTTCAATTTTGAAAAATTGTAATTCTTTGAGAAAGGTTTGTAAAAATTATTAACTATTGGAAATTGCCTTTGGAACAGTTCCCTGCTGCCAATTATCTGTGTATGTGCAGGAATGTCCTTTTCCTGCACTGTTTTAGAAAATCATGTGCAGAAATTTCTTGTTTCCTGCACAATTTTGGAAATCAGGTTTTAACTTTAAAATCTGTTTAGAATTTAAAAAATATTTCTTCGTGAAAGTTTTAGATCTTGAAAAATACTACAACTTTGGTTCTTTACACAAAACATAGTTCTGCCTTTAAATTGTTCATATTTTGAGTTGAAACTGGCTGGCCGTGCACAAAGTCTGGGCAAACCAGGCTCGGGTTTTTGTAAAAAACGAAGGCTTTTAGAGCCTTATTTTTTAAAACTGTCCACACTGTCCCCTAGGAAAATCCCTTCTCTACAACTTCCATGTTTAATGTTTTGCCTAATTCGGCCTCTAAGGGCCTCAAAATTGCCTTTCCAGAAAACTGACAAGTTTTTCCCGAAAACTGACAATTTTGTTCTTAACTTGGTTTTACGTCCTAATACACGCACACTACCCTCAACTGCCCACAGCGGGAGCCTAATATCAGTCATGCAGCGGTTTCTAACGTTCCATTCCATCATCACAAATTCATAAATCATTCATGCATTCACATGCAAACCCTTGGGTGTGCATGCACCAAGCTAGGGTTTGCATGATTCTAGATTTGCTTAACCATTCATCACATCAAACACTTAGCATGCATGTTCTAGCATAAACTTAAACATACTTGGGGACATATAACTAAATCATGCTTCAAACATGTAAACTCTAATTTTGTGCAACCAAAACATAAAATCATGCATACGTGGTAAATAGAACCGCCTAAACTATAAATTTAAGCACCAACCTAAAAATTCTAAACTAGGGCATAAAAAGTAAATTGAGCTTATGCTCTTACATCCAATGCTTGAAATACACTTAAATTTCCCAAATTGAAGCTTAATTTAAAAGCTTAGGGTCAAAGGGTTTACCTATAGGGTTTGGAATTTGGTTTTCAAGCTTGGATCCCAAAATTTTTCCCTTTTCCTTGGCTGCCACCACAACCAGTTTTCCCCTCTAATAGGGTTCCAAAAATTCAGCCACCCTTTGCTTGTTTTTTTTTTTTTTTTTCCCACCAAAAATCCGGTCTCCCTACACTTGTTCCTCTAGGGTTTCTATTTTTTTTTCTCTCCCTAGGGTTCGGTTTTGTGAGGGAGAGTGTGAGAAGAAAATTGGCAAGAATTTGGCTAGATTTTTCTATTTTTCCACTAAAAATCCGCCCCCCCCCCCCCCCCTCACCTCTATTTATAGGCTTTTTGAACTTTTCAAAATTGCTAAAAAGTCCTTGAACTAGGATTTAATTATTTTTCTAAAATTGCATATTGATCCTTGAAGCAAAAATATTTGTTAATTAATCCCTATATGTGGTGGCCGGCCATTTGCTCCCTTGGTGCCCAAGTTTTGCTTACCTCATCATGATGACATCATGTGCTTACCTTATGCTTACATCATTATATTTTCTAAAATTACACTTTTTGCCCCTAAAGAAAAAATATTTGCAATTTGACCCTTCAAGTGGCCGGCCATGTTGGGTGCAAGGTGGCAAAAATTTTGATTTCTTTCCACCATTTTTTTCTTTTAATCCAAAAATGATGTCATAAATCTAAGATAGGGTGATGTCATCATAAGGCCTCGTTTGACTTGTTCCTTAATATGCAGTCCACTTTTAAGCTAACACAAATATTTCCAATACTGTGCTCACTAATACGCAGTATAGTTCAGTACTGTTATACTGAACTGCAGTTCAAAATTTATCTGTGTATAGTCGGACTGTATAAAAATTTTTCTTTTATTCAAAGCCATTTGGCCCTTAATACCCTAATTTAGGTGCTTGATTTTTCTATGGTGGTTTTAAATCTTAATTATGCTATCTTGTCCGTAAAGACAGTTTTCGCAGTATATTTTCCATACAACTTATCATATCACAGTACCGTCTTATATTTGAACTCTTTGGTCAACCTTTGACTTTTCTTGTCAACTTTGACTTTTTCGGTCAAATTTTGACCAATATGAATTCATGAAATTTCGTCATGTCTTTTTCCTTAAAAGGCCTATTATGAAGTCTTGTGGCTAATTTATCGAGAACTCAACCATATACCGATAAAATTATGAATTTTGTATTGATATTCATAATTTTCATAAAATATCATATAAACACATGGTACGAACTTAGATTTCTTATGTACAGGAAAATCATGAGTCCGTAAAATTTTGGTCATTACACTTACATCATCAAGCTTGCATCATTATGACATCATCATGCTTACATCATTATTATTTACTTTTCTAAAAATTACACTTTGGCCCCTAAGATAAAATATTTACACTTTAGTCCCTGTGGGTGACTGGCTAGGGTGGAGCCACTTAGTTTCTAATTCATGCATAATTATACACTTGATTCTGAAAATCCATTAATATAATTATGCAGTCCATTTCCTTACTAACTTAGATAATATCAATACTGTTTTTCACTAAAAACAGTATTGTCATACTGGACTACAGTCCAGAATTCATCTACGTAAAATTGGACTGCGTACAGGATTTTCTTAGGACTTGAAACTATTAAGTCCATATTGCTCTAAATATTGTGCTTGATTTTTCTATGGTGGTCTCATAGCTTATTCTTGCTCATTTGTCCGTAATGACGGTTTTTCGCAGTATAATTTTCATACTGTTGATCACACTGCAGTACCATCTCAGTCAAACCTAAAGTCAACCTGGTCAAACTTTGACCGTCAAAATCATAAATTCCTATTTTGTCCTTTTTCTCAAAAGGCCTCATGCTTGACTTAAGCAAACTATTATTGAGTCTCGTAGCTAATTAAACGAGAACTCAAACATATACTGATATTCAACTCAGATCATGAGTTTTTTATCGACATACAAGATTTATACTTGGATTTTCCTTTACTCTAAGGAAATCATAAGTTCATCACAATTTCGGGTCCAGGATCAACTATCAATTTCACTAAGCGAATACAATCCACAACATTCAGCATCATTTCGAGGGCAGCCTTTGGTGAGAAAAGAAAGGACCATGAAGACTTCATATCGATAGTGGCGGAAGCTTCAGAGGCACTTGGAAGTTTTTGTCTTGTCGATTTGTTTCCGTCCTTCGGTAGTTTCCTTGAGGTGATTACCCGCGAGAGGGTCAAACTCGAAAATCTGAGACAAAGGGCAGAGAGGCATTTTGAAATCATCATCAAGAAACACAAAGCAGAAGCTCAAGAAGCAAAAACTACGAAAACAGAAGATCTGGTAGATGTACTTCTAAAATTTCACAACAACAGTGATCATCTTGGGTTTTCCTTAACAAGTGATAGTGTCAAAGCAGTAATCTGGGTAAGTAAAATCACTTTCTGCTGAATTAAATTCACCACATGTCGGTAATTTCAAAATTAACTCACTCTTCTTCTCTGTTTAATTTTTTTTTTTTTTTTTTTGCCTTTCGTTTTGTTCTGTTTTATTTTTAATTATTTTGCTCTCTATATTGTTTCTAAACTCATATATATTTGCTAAAATTTTGATATAATTTACAATGAGGAATATTTGATATACAGGATAGAATTCTAATATGTTCCAACTTGGGATGTTGTAAGAATTCTCCAGACATATTGTGGTCTCTCTAAGTTCAAATTTAGAAAGAAAAAAAAATTAATAATAATAATAAATAAATATATCAATGTCTACTCCTATTAAATTAAACATATTTGCCTTTTCTACTTGCTTTTGATTGTTCAGAATTCAAAGCAATTTTTTTTCAAGCATATTCAATTGGAATTACTTTACACCCTTCACCTTAACTTCCAGGACATCTTTTCCGCTGGGGGAGAGACAGCTGCTACAACTACTGATTGGGCAATGGCAGAACTAATAAAGAATCCACGAGTGATGAAAAAAGTACAGGATGAGGTGAGGGAAGTATTTAACAGAGAAGGATCGGCTGATGAAACCAGCATTAGTGAGATGACATATTTCAAATGTGTCGTAAAAGAGACAATGAGACTACATCCTGCAGCTCCCTTGTTACTTCCAAGGGAATGCAGTGAGAAGTGTGAGATTAACGGTTATGAGATACCTGTGAAAACAAGGAATATCGTCAATGCATGGGCTATTGCAAGAGATCCTAGATATTGGACTGAACCTGAGAGCTTTATACCAGAGAGGTTCCTAGATAGTTCGATTGACTACAAAGGAACAAATTTCGAGTACATCCCGTTTGGTGCCGGAAGGAGAATATGTCCGGGCATCTCATTTGGTTTGAGCAATGTTGAGCTTCAGCTTGCATTGTTGCTATACCATTTTGACTGGAAACTCCCCGATGGAATGAAACATGAAGAATTGGACATGACTGAGTCGATTGGCGGGCAGTAAGAAGAAAAGATGACTTGCTTTTGATTCCTATTTCCTACAATCCTTCACATGTTGCGAAGACAGAATGAAATTGGAGTAATTTATTTTATGTTTCTGAAGTGGAATTTCTTTGTGTACTATATTTTTCTCGAGTTTATGAAGTGCGTTACGTGTCGTTTGTTTTGACGTGTTTCAACTTTCCTAGGTTACTCTTCTGCTATGTCTTGCAAAGATGTTGTAATTATAATTCATTCTATATGGTGATGTTCTACTCTTTGTTTGCTTATGGATCTCTATCAATTGTAATAATCTTTAATTAGTTTATTGTACGAACTTTGGTGTGCTAAATTTTTTTTCTTTACACCGCTTTTCTAAATTTACTCTACGAGCAAAGATGTCTATAAATGCACAATATACAGGAAAATATTAAAACGACTTGCACCCGGAAACTACTAAAAATTAAATGAAGAAAATAAAAGGAAGAATAGTACATACATAATTAATATTGGTTTAACGTGTTTTGGCAATGTGCTTACATCACATACTAACAAAATAGAGAAGAATTAACTTATAAGAAGCATTTTGAATTGGTTATATATTAATACAAGTGGTAACATATAAAATCGGGTAAGTTACCAAATGATAAACCTAAAATCGAGAGATTAATTCCTAAACTGAAAAAAATACAACTAAAATCAATTTTCTCTAATACACCAGCACAAGATGGATATCAAATTAAAGATTCAATATTTTTAGAGCGTAATAGAAGGAACCCACATGAATGATGGAAAGATGAGTTTTTGTTTTCTTTTCTTTCTATTTTTTTTTTTTTGGGGTAAAAGTAAAGACAAGGGAGTGGGGACGGAAATCATGGAAGGCACAAGGACGCAAGGAAGCACCGACACTTGTCGATGAAGCATGTGCGCAAGAAATTAAAGCCAACCGCTGAGGGAGGGTGTGCATAGGTGCAAGGATATGACAAATTGTTAAGTATGGGCACAAGGTACATCAATTTTCAAAAGAGGATGAAGGGGTGCATGCAGTTTGGAAATCATCAAAAAGGTCACAAGGGCATATGGACAGCCATAATCAAGAAAGGACGCAATGGAACATGGATTATTTTGGACTCGTTTGAGTATAGTTGCTTTGATACGATGCAATTATTGTATAATAAAAAAAAATAAAGAAGTCAATTATGAAGGATCATGGACTCGTTTCAGCATGGTCAATCTGATACTACATTAAAATGAAAAGAGGAAGAGTACATAGAGGGTTAACGTGGTTCAACGATATACCTACACCAGGTACCAAGAAAATAGAGAAAAGTTAATTGGTAACTAGTACTATGATTGGGCTCCATAAAAATACAAGTTACGATATATAGGATTAAGTAAGTTAACACATACTACCAAATCACCAAAAATGAAGAGATTCTTTAAACTGAAAACAGTACAATTAAAGAAAAAAATCAACTGTTTTTTTTTTCCTTCTCTTTACTTTAATTTAAAGATGGGGGAATTTGAGCTATGTATTTTATTGTACAATCGGATATCAAATTACAACTAACTTATAGTTACAACCATAGAAGTTTCTATTAGATAAAAGCCGACTTTGTCCAATAGAAACAACCACAACATTAGCTAAAAGTGGAAGACGATACCAATAAAAAGCAACAACTCCAAAAGTACAAGATTAATCTCATCAAACGACACAAATGTAGATGTAGATGGCTGAAAAAACATCAACAACCGCTGGATAAGTTGTGATAATGTTTTCTTCTATTATTATTTTTATAAACCGGAACGGAATAACTTATATCAAACTAATACATCTTAATTAGATTAGCACTAACTGATTATCTTATTTTCTGTCAAATTCCAAACAGAATATTATTGATTACATTAAAAAAGTACAAATGAGTTAAGAACAGGGGAGCAAAAGACAAGAACATAAGCCTGGGATATCACAGTTAACGTCTCATGACATCCATGATTTATAATCAAATGAGAGATTTTAAAATAAAAGAAAAAAATGACTTAAAAGTAGCTTGGATTTTTTTTTAACGTGACTTATAAATAAACAAATAAAAATTAAACTTTATAAAATAAATTATTAAATGCAATAATACCAAAAACCTTAATCTTAACTAAAAATCTTTTGTTTTTAAAAATTAATATATAAACCATTAACTTTAAATTCACCGAATTATAAATAACTTCATTAAAATTCATAAAAATAATAAGCAGGATGTGTCATTGTTCGCTCGATTGAACACTCGCAAGTATACGAATCGTACAAGTAATAAAGTGTACACAATTGTACGGATATCGTCCCTCGAGGATTAAATCACCAAAATTATCAAGTAAAAGCTATTTTAATACCAAAGAAGGTATGAAACGAAAAAGGGTTGATTTGAGAATTTAATGAAGATTATGTAGCAACTAAAAGCAAAGTAAAAGCAAACAAAATTAATGAAAAGAACGGGATTGCAGTTGAGTTTGGGAAACCAATGGATTAAACAAGCTAGGACACCTAATTTCACCTTAGTCGCAGGTTTGCTACACGAATGCTACTAGAATGCTATAGCATGCTCTGCACCTGTTAACCAAAACTCCGTTTTATGCATAAAAATCTTTCGAATTATTATGGCTCATTCCTCAAACCTTTTTCAACATATTCCTATGTGAATCCAGCTTTTAGAATGCAATTTTAAGGCTTGAGCTCTGTGGGTTATGCAAGATGAACAATATATTCCTATACCATTCACAAATCAATAAACCTAGACAAGCGTATTGAACTTGCATCATTCATGTTATTTCCAACTTAAATTAACCCTTCCGGTATTAATCTAAATCTGTTTTCCTATAGTCGATGGCCAGTCAGAAAATAGAAATAAACATCACACACACATGAATGAACAAGAGCAGAACATTATCTAGCAATCCAACATCAACATAACATTCCTACAACCTTGGTTCCATTAGGGTCCTAGCTAAACAATTTAGTTCATATTTCGAAATACAAAAACAAGCTTAAAAACATCATCCATTGTTCACAAAGAATAAAAATCAGAAAATCAATCAAGAAAGATTAAGAGAAAGAAAAACTCCAATCGGCTCAAGATAGTTCTTCTCGTCCTTGCGTCCCTCTCCCTCTGAGCTCGGATTCCAAAATGGACGTGAAAATGGAAGCTCAGACTTCAGCTGAGCTCTCTCTCTCTTTTGCCCAAAAATGGTGTATTTTCTTCTCTCCCTCTGTTTCACTCTCTAGCGGCTGCTCCTTGCTATTCTCCAAATGGTATATATTTCTGGCTGCCCTCTTTCCTTTCTTTTTGTTGTTTTGTTAGGCTAGGGCAACAATGGTACACATGCGGCAAAGATGGTGGGGGACCAGCTGACCACAAATGTAACGACCCGACTTTTCGGACCGTTAACTAACTTACTTACTTACTTAATTCTTATGAAAAAGCCTTAAGCTTACTGAAAAATTTCAGAGTAAAATTTTTTTTTTCTTTCTTTCTTTAAAACTCTTTACTCTTACTTAAACTTGACTTAGTCTCATACATAAAACTTAACTTATCATCATACATATTCATATGCACTCACTCGAGTACCAAAATCGTGGACCAAACCCGACCTAATGCGGATCGGTACAACACGAGGCAACTTGTTTGCCATACATACTTGGAACTTTTCTTAAACCATACCATTACTTTCTTATAACATAACAAAACACATTTTACAAATATATTTTACAAAAACATATTTTCTAAACATATTTTCCAAAACTCGTGGCGGTGTCCATCCCACATTTCACAGTCCGCAGCACCAACTCTCCACAGTATTGCATCAAGTACAGCCGTTAGGTTGCTTACCTACAGCATGAACGTAAGTAATGAGCTAATTGCCCAATAAGTACAATAATCAATCCACAAAACATTTTGCGTGCAAGAATGCATGAACCGATTATGTTTTCTTATAATTCAATGATGCTTTCATATATTAACTTGGTTCTATTCCCTTACATGTCATGTCATATGTGCCCGTACCGTGGTATATAGCCATGGAGTGGTTGGAGGCAGCCAATCCAAACCAAGTCAAACCATGAAACTAATCGTTTACATAGAGTGATTGGGGCAGCCAGTCCAATCCAATTCAAACCATAAACCAAACCGTTTAAACCCGCCCTCGTGGCAAGTCGGTACGACACCATAACATTAACTTGTCTTATCCTATCTCATGACTTAACTTATTCTTACCATGTGATTTAATAATCGTAAACATGCTTCATGATGTCACGTAGCCAAACATACAACATAAAATAATCACAATCATAATACATCATAACATAACTTATCATAACATAACATACCATAACATAATATATCATAGCATAATATCATAATATAAATTTATCATGACATAAACTTTATAACATAACATCATAGCATAAACTTATCAGAACATAAACATATCATAGTATAAACTTATCATAACATAATTTAAACTTATCATAACATAAACTTATCATAACTTAAACTTATCATAACATAACATAAACTTATCGTAACATAACTTAAACTTATTATAACATAACATAAACTTATCGTAACATAACTTAAACTTATTATAACATAACATAAACTTATCATAGCATAACCTTATCATAACATAACTTAAACTTATCATAACATAACATAAACTTACCATAACATAACATGAACTTATCATAACATACATAGGTAAATCATGTAAATCAATACATGATTTCTTAAAAACATAACATGCAACAAAAAAATGTTTTGTCCATGCTGTAGGTGGAGTTGTACTTACCTCTCATCCTACGCTCTTGGTCTATCGTTCCATCGAGGCACGATAACATGTCATATTCCTGTTTCAAACAGGACGTAAGATATGGATCGTCATATTTTATCATAAATCATAATTATTAAATGTTGGTATCCCAACCAACAACCATGGTAATCCTAGTTATAAATGATTATATGTTCCCACAACTACTGATGAAAACTCGATCGGTTACTAGCCGTAACCTTAGGGCTCATGGCCCAACCAGACATAAACAGTAACTCGTTAGGTTACTAATCTTCTAAGGTCTTATCACTTATAAAGTAACACCCTACTAGATTACTATTGGTAATCATAGGGTAAGGCCCAACCCGATAACTCGGTATCCTAACCGGTTATTAAAGGTTATCCTTTGCATCAAATCCTATACAAACCGTATTTTAACACAACCATAACTTATAAGTAAAGACAGTTAAAACTGTCAAACTTAGAAAACACATCTTTAAAAACAGTTTCTTAACTTAACTTAAGTGTCAGTACGTGTGCAAGGATTTCTTGCTTTTGCACTGTCTCTGAAAAACTTGTGCAGGAACTTCCTATTTTCTGCACAGTCCTGGAAAATTAGGTTTTACTTAAAAATCTGCTTAGAATCTGGGAAAACTTCCTTCATGGATCATTTTCACTTAAGACTCAAGACATGAGCTCTCGATTATAAAATTATTCTGAGAGTGGAACTTATAAAACTAATTATAAGTTCAATCACCAATTATGGTTGGATTTAATAAAAATCCGGCAGCATAACGGCTTATTTTCCTTAATACCCGAAATTTAAACCTGCAATAAAACCTGTTTATAGAAAGTTTTGACACACCATAACTGCAAGATGTGTCATCCATAACACATTCATCATATTAACATACAACATATCTCGATATAATTCAACTTCACTTAATTAACTTGAACATCAAATATACATATTGATATTCAATTCAAAGCATATAAATAGGCATGTAATCAATCCAATAAATGACTTAAAGTAGTCGAGATTACTACCGAGATCGTTTGACGACGTTCGGGTGAGTGAAATGATTCCTGGTCGGCGTTCCAAACACCTTTTAATTTCGAGCGACTGAACTTTTAATCGCCATTCTTAACCTTCGAAATTCCATCTCGCAAATCCGAGGTTGTAAACATGTCCGGAACATCGAAAATAGATCGGAAACACGATCTTCCAAAACTCGTCAACGGGCGTTGACCAGCTTTGACCGACGTTGACCAGCTTTGACCGGCGTTGACCGTCGTTGACCGGAGTTGACTGACGTTGATCAACTTTGACCGGCATTGACCGTCGTTGACCAGCTTTGACCGGCGTTGACCGGTGGCAAAATGGATAGAAAGGGGCACCACTTCGAAGCTCTCGACGAGAGGAACCCATTTCTGGTGTCCACTTCTTCAAACGACGTTCGGTTTTCTCTAAAAAGTAAGAAAACGAACTAGAAGACGGCGGCGGATCGGGAAAATTTCCGACAACAATCGGAGTGGTGATGGACTGGGCTTTGTTCCTCTCGACGAGTGGAACTCAACGAAACCAACGGCTCGCAAAATAGAGGTCGGATTACACCGAAATCATGCTTGAAAGTTTATGTTACCGAAACTTTCAAGGCACTTTTCCGGCGAACGGCGGCGAGTGACACGGCCAAACTCCGACTATTGGACACTCGGGTGATGGGCTGCAAGGATCACCGGCGCGTGCGGTGGTGGCTGGCCGGAGATGGAAGTTCCGGCGAAGGCAGGAGCGGCGTGAGAGAGAGACGAAGAGACGAAGAGGAAGAGAGAAGTAGTTGGTCTTGTGTTTGTCATCTCCATCGACAAGTGTGGACATGGACTTTGGACTGCCATGTTATTATATTGACCACCCAAAAACCACTACTAATCCTTAATAATAATTAATTGCATAATAACCCACAAGAGCCAATATTTGCTCAATTTTTCATTTAAAGTGGCCGGCCATTTGGGTTAACTTTCGGCCAAAGGAAATGTGCAATAAACATAACTTAATATTCTCCTATTTTTTTTATCCGTCCAAGTGAGTGGACTGACCACACATTAAGTACATATATACATATTACATGTTGTTTCTTTTCTTTTCCTTTTTCTTTTTCTTTTCTTTGTCCGGTAGACAATTCCTTTACTTCTCTTTTTCATCTTTTTGTATATATATATATATATTATATGTACATGTATACATCTATTGTTTCTTTTTCTTTACACACATCACGTGTGGTAGTCCACACATATAAGTATATGCATATATATACATTTACTTTCTTTTCTCCTTCTTATGAACCATATATATAAATATATATATATATATATGTATATGTACACACATAGATATACACATACTTGCTGTCATCCATTTGCCAAAGAAATATATTGGACACTCATAATTACAATAACTCATCAAATATATATCTATACACAGATATATATTTGTCGTGTGTACATTTTGAATTATGACTATGTTTTTGACTTATAAATTTTGCATATCAATTAAATCGTTCAAGACAATAGACTCGACTGACATTTTGAGCTTGTTCATAATTCATGTCGAGAGTATAATCTTTTTCTCTTGTATAACTAATTCACATGATCGGCTGTAACACTTTTCTGAATCAATTTTACAGTTCAGAATTAAATTCTGACACCTATAAATCGTCTCAGAAATACTTATTTATTGTGTCATTTTTTTTAAAAGACCCCGTGCTTGACAAAGCAAACTATTATTGAGTCTCGTAGCTAATTTAACGAGAACTCAAACATATTCTGATATTTACTCAGATTATGAGCTTTATATCGACATACATAATAAAATCTTAGATTTTCCTTATTTCTAAGGAAATCATAAGTTCATCGAAATTTCGGGTTCTTACAACAAATGTCCAGCTCATTCATTCCACATAGTCTCTCCACATAATGGTCTGATGTCAGCAAAATCTGCCAGCAATGCCCAAAATTTCGCCCAAAAATGCTGCAGCATAGTTGTAGCATTTACCTGAAAAACACATTACCAGTACGTTAACGTTTTGGCCCTCATTTTGCTCTATAATCCTTCAATTTCAGTTCAAGAAGAGCATAATTACAGAAATTGACCCCAGCAAAAGTAAAACTTAAAAATCCAAAACAAATCACAAAGAAAAATAATAAAAGTGCTCTTGGCTAAGCAAATTTGGACTAGAAAAACATTGGATAACTCTAATGTCTTAGAGTTATCAGTCATTCCAATATTCCGTTTCCACCACCACGCACACATCCGTACGGAGCTACTCTAACCTAACATTTTACTTTTAAGTAGAAAAATAGGGTGTTAAAATTACCTTACCTTACAAAAGTTTCGTCTTTGAAACTTAGAATAACTCAAGATATTTAAAAGTTTCCCCATTATGGCATCATAAGCGGATACACCACTCACCTTAATTTTTAGGACATTTTTTCTGCTGGGGGAGAGACAGCTGCTACAACTATCGACTGGGCAATGGCAGAAATGATAAAGAATCCAAGAGTGATGAAAAAAGTACAGGATGAGGTGAGGGAAGTCTTTAACAGAAAAGGATCGGTTGATGAAACCGGCATTAGCGAGATGACATATTTCAGATGTGTTGTTAAAGAGACATTGAGATTGAACCCTCCTTTTCCCCTATTAATTCCGAGAGAATGTGGAGAGAAGTGTGAGATTAACGGCTACGAGGTACCTGACAAAACTAGGATCACAGTTAACGCATGGGCAATTGGAAGAGATCCTAAATACTGGACTGAACCCGAGAGCTTTATACCGGAGAGATTTCTAGAGAGCTCTATCGACTATAAGGGAACAAATTTCGAGTATATCCCATTTGGTGCCGGAAGGAGAATATGCCCAGGCATCTCGTTTGGTTTGAGCAATATTGAGCTTCAACTTGCATTGTTCCTATACCATTTTGACTGGAAACTCCCCCGTGGAATGAAACATGAAGATCTAGACATGACTGAGTCGTTGGATGGGATAGTCAGAAGAAAAGATGACTTGCTTTTGATATCTATTGCCTACAATCCTTCACCTGTTGCTGCAAAGTCAGAATGAAAATGGAGTATTTTATGAAGTGTATTAATACTAAGTGTTGTTTGTTATGAATATAGTGATTGAAAAGATAGTATTGATTCCGATTTTTTTCCCCTCCCTATTACGTTAGATTTTTCTAGTATTAATTTAACTATAGTAATTATTAGTGAGCAACATGAAAGAAAATAATAAAAACCACTGACAAAAAAATAAAAGATATTCTCATTAGTGCCATTAAAAGCATTAGGACCCTCAAAATTTTATTTTTAGTGTATAATCATATTGCCTAAAACATTATCAAATTAAAGATTCCCAAAACAGAATGAGTTGCTATTGACGAAGTTTCATCAACGAACGTCCTGTATCTCTCCCTCCTTTTTCTCCTTTTTCTTTTTATATTTATTTAGTTTTTCTTCGAAGAGAGAAAGCACTAAAAAAATGCCTCAAAGTCTCATATTCCATCTTTATATCATCTTAATTTTTTGCTTTTAAACATGTTTGGGTTGAGAGACATTTTGTGTTTCAAGTAAATATCAAATGTACCAATTGCAATAGTGACTTAAAATGTCTCAAAGAGTCTTCTCGTTTTTTTCATCAGACTTTTGTTGTCAAGAGAGTGTCTTTTGCTGTCAAGAAATTGTCTTTTGCCGTCTGAACCATTTGTGAATGTGTGAATGTTGGGTTATCGAATTTATTTGTGTGGAACAATAGGATTTATATATTTGTATTTACAAATTGTTTGCTTTCATATTACACTCAACCATTGAGGAATATGCTTATCATTCTTAAAAGACTTTTAGCATAAAACTGTGACGCCCCGACTTCCCAAGCCGGGTCGACACCATACATACTTGTACTTATCTTACTTGAAAATTTGAGAATAAATTTTTTTTTCTCTCATAACATAAATAAACTTGTACTTACGAGTAAACTTCACCATGCCTACCCATTACTTGTTAAACCGATTAAAAGGTAACACAAAACCTTTTAAACCGGACTTTAAAACATTCCATACATAACATGGTACCTATTTCTTGATCATACATCTACAACATCATACTTAAAGAGTTTGCGGAATTCTTGCGTAGTGGTATCCCACACCGCCCTTCACTTGCTGCATCGTCTCCATGGCCCACCAAGTAAAGCTGTAGGCATGTTACCTACAGTATGAAATATCTGATGAGCTTTCGCCCAGCAAGTACAAACATAATCTCACAAAACATTTTAAACCTCAAAGAAAACATGTCAATCATCATGTAATTTATGCATGATCCATTTAAGATCGATTTGAAAGTCTTATGCTTCATTATGGACTTAATCTTGAACTTATTATCTTGTCTTAACATGTGGGCCCATAGTGTATGTACCAAAAGCGCGCAGCCTCCAGACAAAGCTAGGGTTTGCAAGACCCTAACAGTTATGGGAATTATAACTTGACCCTCACGCATCAATGAGAGGTTAATAATCATAACTTGACTTGAACATGTATCCTCCACCTGGTGGGAGGTTGGTACAACACCTTGTTTATATTTTCTTACCATGTGATTTAACATTAGTGAACATGCCTCATGATGTCACTATACCATAACTTAACATTTACATGGCATTCTTAAAAATGTGGCATTCTTGAAAACATGGCATACTTGAAAACATAGTATTCTTGAAAACATGGTATTCTTGAAAACATGGCATTCTTGAAAACATGGTATTTTTGAAAACATGGCATAACATAGCATGACATAATATAGCATAACATGACATAACATAACATAGCACGACATAATATAGCATGACATAACATAGCATACATGGGTCATGTCATATATTTGAAAATAGCTTATTATTTTCCATACTGTAGGTGAGGTTTGTACTTACCTCGTATACTATGTCCTTTGCTGCTCCATGTCAGGATACAATAGCAGACTATCTCCTGCTATAATAAAGGACATAGGTAAGGATCTCTAGTCATAACCGTAAAATGTTGGTGACCTAACCAACATGCATACATAGTCTTAGTTATATGTCCCCTATAAAATATCTTATTTGGTTACAATAAGTAACCTTTGGTGTGATATCCTTGGTCAAATTTAGTCAACCAAAGTCAACATTTTGGTCAACTATGGTCAACCCTCTATGGGTCAAACTTGGGCTTTGGGCTTGGCCCAATAACTCAGGTATCCTTCCCGGTTACCATCCGTTATCATTGTTTTACCAAACTTTGGCTTTCCTTTGTCTTGGAAAATTTGGTAAGTTTAGATCCAAAAATCTAACTTATAAAATTCGTGGTTCTTAAGTGGGGCTTTATAAAAATCATTAAAGGCTGAAAACTGCCTTTGGAACAGTTTTTATAGTCAAAACAGGGGTGTTGGTGCAAAAATACAGTTTTTCTGCATTGTTTTAGAAAATCCTGTGCAGGAATTTCTTGCTCTATGCACAGTTTTAATAGTTCAGGTTGTATTTAAAAATCCCGATTGAATTTGAAAAACTTATCTTCACGAAAGTTCTTGCTCTTGAAAAATTCTAAAACTTTTGTGTTTTAAGAAAAACCCAGTTCTACTTGGATTCTTGTCAGTTTTAATTTGAAACTTACTGGATGTGTAGACTAGGTCTGGGCAGATCAGCCTCGGATTTTCGTAAAAACGGAGGCCATTGGAGCCCCATTTTGCAAATCCATTCGTCCTTAGGAAAAACTGTTCCGAGCAACTTTCGTGTTTTAAGTTTTTCCAAATTCGGCCTCTAAAGGCCTCAAAGTCAGCTTGCCGTAAAACTGGTCAGGATCCACCCGAACCTGGCAGTTTTTCGTTTTAGAGTTCGTTTTACGTCCTAGACGTGGAATCTAGCTCAACCAGCCACCGCGGGAGCTCTAATACACACATGCAGCGGTTTTCTAGCATAAATTTTCTTTAATCACAATTTCTAACATCACCATGCAAACCTAATTGATATTGGATCAACTAAGTTGCATGATTTCGGTTGCACAAAACCTAGCAAGCATACTAATTAAATTCTAGCAACCTAGCACAAAATTATCATTCACCAACACTAGGGCAGATTGGGGACATATAATAAACTAGTATTTAGCATGCAAATTAAGAAAATTAAAGCAAGCATGCACATAAAAATCAAACCACCCCTAATTCTAGATCAAGCACAACCCTAGATTCCTAACTTTGGGCACAAAATAAATTGAGCTTATGCTCTTACAATTTCAACTTGAAATACATGTAAATTTCAAATTGAATGCTTAATTGAAAGAGATTAAGATCTAGAGTGGTTTACCTTGATTAATTGAAGAAATTGAGGCTAGGGTTTGGTCACAAAAATTTTCCTCCTAGGACACCACCCAAGGCCGGTTTTGTTGCACCAATTGGCACCAAACTTGGCTGATTCTTGGTGGCTGCTTGCACCTAAACTAAGCACTCTTAAATCCAAATTTTCTCATTCACTCACCCCCCCTTGGCAGCCGGCTGTTGGCCCCAAAATTGGGCACAAAAACTGTCAAAATTTTTGCTTGAACTTGCTAGGGGAAACCGAAGACTACAAACATCAAAACCCCTAAGTTTCTCAATTTTTTTCTTCACTCAATCACCCACTTGAGATTACAGATTTTTGGAGAGGGAAAATGGGCAGAATTTGGCTGCTTTTTCTGAATAAAATGATTTAAATCTCTCACCTATTTATAGAGGTGGAGAAACTTTGCTAAATTGCACAAAAACCCCTAAAAATTAAAAATTGCACAATGGGAGGGTGAGGTGGCCGGCTGTCTACTTGGAGAGCAAGGCAAGATGACCTCATCTTGGTGACATCATCTAGATGACATCACATGCTTACATCACCAAATTTCCAAAATTTGCACTTTGGCCCCAAAAGTTAAAATTCTTTCATTTATGCCCTCTAGGTGTCATGTGGCTGGCCATAGCCTTGTTCTCCAAGCAAAATCATGACATCATCATGTTTACCTCATCATGATTACATCACCTACTTTCCCAAGAATTGCATTTTGGCCCCTAAGTATAAAATCTTTGCAATTTCACCCCTACATGTGGTGGCCAGTCATTGCTCCCCTTGGTGCACAAGTTTTGCTTACCTCATCATGATGACATCATCTTGATGACATCATGTGCTTACCTCATGCTTACATCATCATATTTTCCAAAATTACACTTTTGCCCCTAAGACAAAATATTAGCATTTTAGCCCTCCACATGGCCGGCCATCATTGTGCAAGGTGGCAACATTTTTTTATTTTTTTTCACCATTTTTCTTTCTCCAAAATGATGTCATAATTCCAAAATAGGGTGACATCATCATAAGGCCTTGTTTGGCTTTTTCCTTAAAATGCAGTCTATCTTCTTGCTAACACAGATATTTCCAATATTGTGTTTACTAATACACAGTATAATTTAGTACTGTTATACTTGACTGCAGTCCAAAATTTATCTACGTAAAAATGGACTGTAAAAATTTTCTTTTTATTTCTGAAAGTCATTAGGACTTTGATATCCAACTTAGTGTGCTTGATTTTTCTAGGGTGGTCTCATAGCTTATTCTTGTTATTTTGTCCAAAAAGACAATTTTAGCAGTATATTTCCCATACTGCTTATCCTATTACTGTACAGTCATACCTTTGATTGTTCTTGGTCAACCCTTTGACGTTTTGGTCAACTTTGACTAACATGAAATCATGAAATTTCATCACGCCATTTTCCTTAAAATGCCTTATACTAGGCTAAGTAATCCATCGTTGAGTCTCGTAGCTAATTAACCGAGAACTCAAACTTATACCGATATTCCATTCCAACATGATCTAGACTTAAGTTTTCCTCATTCAAAGGAAATCTAGAGTCATCAAAATTCGGGTTATTACAAAAACTATATCGAATATTACCATTCAGAGTCTAAATTTTTTTGCATTTCCACATATTTGTGATGAGAGACTTTTTGTGTTCAAGTAAATATCAAATATACCAATTCAAATAATGACTCAAAATGTCTTTCAAACTCATTATTTTTTTGTCTCAAGACTTTTGCCATCAAAAATAGTCTTTTGCTGTCAAGAAGTTGTCTTTTGCCGTCTGAACCATTTGTGAGAGTTCATATATTGGGTTATCAAATTTGCTTGTGTAAATTAAAGTTTATATATTTATATTTATAGATTGTATTCTCTTCATGTCACACTCATCCAATTTGGAATATACATATTGTTCTCAAAAGACTTTTAGCATAAAAATGTAGAAAATGGTTATTCAGAGTCTTCATTTTTTTTTTTTTCCTTTTAAAAACATTTGGGTGAAGAGACTTTTTGCGTTCGAGTAAATATCAATTGTACTATTTGAAATAATGACTCAATATGTCTTTCAGAGTCATCATTTTTTTGTCATAAGACTTTTGCTGTTAAGAGATAGTCTTTTGCTATCAAGAAGTTGTCTGTCACCGTCTGAATCATTTGTGAGTGTGCGTATGTTGGGTTATCGAATTTATTTGTGTAGAACATTAGAGTTTATTTATTTGCATTTATAGATTATTTTAACTTCATATTGCCCTCATCCGTTTTGAAACACACTTATCATTCTTAAAGGACTTTTACGTAAACAAAAAATTTAGAAAAGACGACCGCAATGCAAAGAATCACATCCCATTAATAGGTGGTAAACGACAGCATAAAAGCTTCAAAAATAACTGAATACGAGAATAACCTCGAACACAAATGGTAATGTCAAAAAAAGACATAACTTGAGAACGACAACAATCACAAAAACAACAATACCCACAAAATAAAGAAATGATAATCCGAAAACTAATCATATAATGATGCAAGCCTCCAGTTCAATACAATCTATACAGTGAAAAGAGAGCTACGCTTATATTTCTTTTCGGCTTATAAATTTGCCCTTGATGCTTCTCGGGCTATCACTTATTTTGCCCTTTATATTCGGACTCTATAGTAACTTTTATTTTCTTATAGTAATTAAAAGTTGAAAATTTGGTAGAAAATGAGATTGTTAGCGCGGGCTGGGATGTGCTAGCAATCTTTATATCAATTATTTTCTCTAACACTTAAAAATAATAATATTAATTCGGAGCTCCCAAGCAAAATAAGGAATGTTGGAGTCCAAAATTGTTAGTCAGAGTCTTAATTTTTGGCTCTTAAACATGCTTTAGTTGAGAAACATTTAGTGTTCGAGTAAATATCAACTGTACCTGTAACGACCCACCTTAGGTAGGCCGTTACACCTTACATAACATACATAATTACTTAACTTAATTAGCAGAAATTCAGACTATATTTTTTTTTCAACATGATTCATAAACTTACGTATAAACATACTTATATACATATGTATAAGTACTTAATCAAGTACTAGAGTCTGAAACTGAATATACAACAACATTGCACACATATATAATAACAATATGCGTAGTGGTTCCCAGCCCGAAATCTCATAGATAGTCCTGCCCAGCTCCACTGTCTTGTATCACATATTGCCAGTAGGGAGCTTACCTACAGCATAGACGTAAGTCGTGAGCTTTCGCTCAGCAAGTACAACTATTTATCCGCAAAACATATCATAATAAAGCAATATATGAACCAATTATGCTTTGATTATGCTTTCTAAAGTTAGCTTATTTTTGGGACCTTACATAACATAAGTGTACGTACCGTGGCGCGCTGCCATGGAATGGTTGGGGCGGCCAGCCCAATCCAACTCAAACCATGGACCAAACCTAACCTAGTGCAGGTCGGTACGACACAAGACAACTTAACTTGCCAACTTACTTAATTTCATCTTTCATAACAACATATTCTTAAAACAGTTTCTTACTTGAAACTTAATCATATTCTTACCATATCAGTTATCAGTAGTGAACATGCTTCATGATGTCACAATAAGAATCAAAATCATACACATTTACACATAAAAATGTATGGCTATAAAAACATACAGTTAATAAAACAAATTGCCTATGTTGTAGGAGGGGTTGTACTTACGGGTTTTGCTAGATCTGAGTTTGATATTCCCACAGATCGCAACACCGTTATGTACATGTTTCCAAAAAGACGTAAGATAAGAATCATCCTATCTTACCATAACTTATTACATTCAATGTTGGTATCCTAACCAACATTTATCCACGATCCTAGTTATATGTCCCCCTACATACAAAATTGTTACTTAATTCGGTTACTAATTGTAACCTTAGGTTCTTGATCCAAACAACAACCAACAATATTTACTTGCTTACTTAAAATAAACCTTACTTACAAGGTCTAATATTATCTCATTTGGTTATCATGAGTAACCTAGGGTATTACCCAAACACTTATTAATTCAATACCCTCTTTGGTTACTAAAACCCAATATTATTAAAATGGTATCACCTTTGGTTACCATAAGTAACCTTGGGTCCCAAAACTTAACATATAAAAGTTAGTAACCCTTTTTAACTTACTTGATTCAATTAAACATTTAGTAACCTTTTCGATTACTAAAAGTCTTACTATAATTACCATATAACTTAGTCCTTATTTAATTCTTTCTACAAAGATAGCAAAGCTTGTAAAATTCTGAAGACCATTTCTAAAAACAGTTCCATATTCTCAATTGTCAGTGCATGTGCAGGAATTTCCTGTTTTCCTGCCTAGTTTTTAAGATTCAGTTTTACTTTAAAATTGGTTCCGAATTTGAAAAAGTTTTCTTCATTAAAGTTGTATATCTCAGTGATTCCTACAACTTTCATGTTTTGCTCAAAACCCAGTTCGGCCATCATTCTACTCATTTACCCTGTTGAATCTGCCTGGCCGTGAACACTTGCCTGACCAAACTAGGCTCGGGTTTTACTAAAAACTGAGGCCGTTGGAGCCTTATTTTTGAAAAACTTCTGCTTTTCCCCCTAGGATTTTCCCTTTTCTACAACTTTGTAGTTTTAACTTTCTTCAAATTCGGCCTCTAAAGGCCTCAAAACTTGGTTTCCAGATCACTGCCCTGTAGGGATCCGAATTGACAGTTTCATCTTGTTTTCGGCTCATACGTAAAATTTCGTGCACACTACCTCAAACGGTTCAAACCATGAGCCTAGCACAAGCATGCAACGTATTCCCTATCATTTTCCTTACCATGCATTCCATACACACCATACAACTTACACATGAACCCAAAATGGCAATTCTACCATAATTAGGGTTTTTGGGGTTTTTCAACCCTCCACATAACATACATCATCAAACCCATTTCCAATCATCCAACATCATTCTTAAACATATTGGGGACATATAACAAACATGTGGTGAGCATACACCCTTAGCACATAATTTCTAGAGCATAAACCAAAAACACAATCAACCACATAAATCAAGCTCTTTAAAGCCTATACAAGCACATACTAGCACACTAGAACCATTGCATGAAAAAGATGGAAAATGAGCTTATGCTCTTACAACCAAATTGCTTGAAATACACTTAAAAATCTTGCTCCAAAACTTAATAGAAAGCTTAGGAGGTTGAGAGGATTTACCTCTAGAACTTGGAAGGTGATCTTTAAGCTTGGATCCAACAAATTTTTCTTGATTTCCTTCTCCAAAATCCGACCAAGATTTTTTTTTCTCTCCTCCCTTGAAGTTCGGCCTTGGGTGAGGGTTTTGTGTCTAAAGAGTGAACTAAAGTGCTAAAGTAGACCAAAATGGTCAAATTTCTGACACAACACCTATTTATAGGTGAATTTGCTTTCTTCTAATTTGCATTTCAATCCCTCCAAAGAGACATAATTGCTCACCAATCCCATTCAAGGTGGCCGGCCAAGGGAGGCTTGCTTGGTGGGCAAGCATATTCAATGGTCAACCTTTTTGTAATGCTTTCCTTATTTTTTCCAAAAATCAAAAATTACTTAATTAACTTTTTGATGAGGTGTCCCTTAATTAAGCTCCATTTGACTTGTCTCCCAAAGTACAGTCCAATATCATACTAATATGAATATTATCAATACTGTTTTCAACTAAAAATAGTACTGTTATATTGAACTACATTCCAAAATTCATCTGTGCTTAACTGGACTGCGTAAAAAAATTTCTTTGGACTTGAAGGCTCTTGGCCTTATTACTCGAAATATTGTACTTGATTTTTCTATAATAGTCCCGTACTTTATTTTCACTTCCGTATTCATAATGACGGTTTTTCACAGTATAATTTCATACTGTTTATTATACTGCAGTACCGTCTCAAACATATCTTAGATTTTCCTGGTCAAAAGTTGACCGAAATAAAATCATACATAAATTCTAATTCTGATAAAATCAGATTAGGCATTTCATATAAACATACATAATACAAACTTTGATTTCAAATAACAGAAATTGTAATTTGCATAAAAGTCGGTTATTACAGTACCAATTAAAATAATGACCTAAAATGTCTTTTCGAGTCATCGTTTTTTTCTAATAAGACTTTTTCCATCAAGAGATGGTCATTTGCCGTCAAGAAGTTTTTTTTTGTCGTCTGAACTGTTTGTGAGTGAGCTTATGTTGGGTTATCAAATTTATTCATATAGAACATTAGAGTTTATATATTTGTATTTATAGATTGTAGATTGTTTAGCCTTCATATTACATTCATCCGTTTGGAAAAATACATATCGTTTTTAAAAGACTTTAAGCATAAAAAAACTATCGAAAATTGTCATTCGTTGCCTTAATTTTTTGCTTTTAAACATATTTGAGTTGAGAGACTTTTTGCATTCAAGTAAATATCAAATGTAACAATTGAAATAATGACTTAAAATGTCTTTATGAGTCAACATTTTTTTAATAAGACTTTTGCTATAAAGAGATAGTCTTTTTCCGTTAAGAAGTTGTCTTTTGCCAACTAAACCATTGCTGACTGTGCATATGATTGGTTATCGAATTTGTTTATATAGAATATTGGAATTTATATATTTGTATTTATAGATTGTTTTGTCTTCAGGTTACACCCATCCATTTTGGAACACAAATATCATTCTTAAGACTTTTAGTCTAAAAAAATATCAAAAATGGTCATTTAGTGTCTAAATGTTTAGGTAAATATCATTCTTATATTTAGGTGAGACACTTTTTTTTGTTTAAGTAAATATTACGGCCTCGTTTAGCGTTCGAACTCAAACTGTACTTTTTCATCTCAGTTTTTGTCTTTTTCTGAAAAAGTTTTTGGCCTCGTTTGGAAAACCATTTCAAACTAAAATTTTCATCTCAGTTTTTGTCTCTTTTTGAAAAAGTTTTTTATCTTTTCTGAAAAAAAAAAATTTGTCTTTTCTAAAAATTCAACATAAATTTACTATTGAAACTTAAAATTTCTAATTCAAACTCATTCACCAAACAGACTCTTTGTCTTTTTCTGAAAAAGTTTTTGTCTTTTCTGAAAAGTCAACAAAAAATTTTAACTCAAACTCATTCATCAATCGGACCCTAAATGTACCAATTGTAAGTTCCAATGGAAACTTACCAATTGAAGAAAATTTTAAGGATAAAACCCCCGAAAACCCCCCGCGTGACAGGTGGATTATGGGGATTTGCTTCCTTCCTCTACGACTAGACGGGTTGTGATTTTTTCCATCTTTTTTATGTCAATGATATCATGATTTTCTATAAACCAAGTAAAAGGATTATGTTTACTTTGCGGGAGGCTTTTCAATTGTATGGTGTGATCTCTGGACAAATTGTGATTGTGGACAAATCACAAGTATATTTTGAGAACAAAATACAGCGTAACAGGGTTAATTCTTTACTTTCTGTTTGGTCCCTAGATCAAGGTTTTTTTCCTTTCACCTATAGCTGGGAGTGACTCTCTTTAAGTGAAAACCAAATAGATATCTTCTTCAACTTGTTGCGGGTCGCATCAAGTCTAAGTTCTCATTGGAGAAAGGTACGTCACTTCCATTGCTGGTAGATTGGCTCTTATTATGTCCGTTATTTCTAACACCTTCATTCATTTCTTCATGATGTCCATGGCATTCTTCGCAAAGGCAATTGTATGGCAGATAAATTCGCTTCTTTTGAGTTTTATGATAGTATATCGGTGGTCTACTGCGTCGGAGTTTGTTCACTAATCGGTTAGCAAGGACATGTCTCTACTCTCTTTGTACAAGTTTTCTAGATGATGCTTGTTTGCGGGGTTTATTTTCATTTCCTTGGGAAATTTTCCCTAGCTAAGTTTTTCCCTCTAGATTTTACTTGTAAGGATTTTATAAGGTATATTATTGGAACTGTTTTACAATGATACCAATTTCGGCTTAACCTTTATAGCGTCAGTAGGTTTTCAATGCCAAGTGCCATTTTAATTGGAATGTTTAATCTTGTCCTGATATCAATTCACCCAAGAAAAAATATATATGTACGGGACAGACGGAGAGAAAGTTGGCGTAATGAGAATTTTCTACAAGCTATTCCGATGACTTTTCTTGTCTACTGTCCAACGATAGAGATAGGAAAGAGTTGTGGTCAGAATAAGCTGCTGAAGAAGCAATTGCTGAATGGAAAGCCCCAAAAAAAAAAAAAAAAAAAAAACAACAACAACAACAACAAGAAAAACAACAAAAACAAAACAAAGACTCCATTTGTTATTTATTATTTAAGTTTAACTCTAATGATCCGTTTGGTGAATGAGTTTTAGTTGAAAAAGTATAATTTGAGTTGAAAATTTTTGTTGACTTTTCAGAAAAGGTAAAAACTTTTTTAGAAAAAAACAAAACTTTTTCAGAAAATGACAAAAACTGAGATGAAAAAATACAATTTGAGTTGAAACCCCAAATGAGACCTAAGTAAATTGTGTTTTTTTATTTCTATTTTTATTTTTTGTTAAATTAAACAAAATTTATAATTAATTTTTAAAAAATTAATTAACTTCAATTTAAAAATTTTTTTTATCTCTAATTAATTTAGGAAACGGGAGAAAAATCTTATTCAACCACAGTTATGTCCTATTTCTAAACGTGGAAAAATCTTATTCCAAAAAAAAAAAGGCGGAAAAATCTCGTTCCAGACAAAGACAAGACAGGAGTCACAGGCCGGCCGTTGACCAAACTTCAAGTCAAACTGGTCAAAGAAATACAATCACAAAAAGTTTTATCTGACGCAGTTCACTTCAAGGCTATTTATCTAGATCAAAACATAAACGATCTTTCATGGAAGAAAAAATAATAATAATATTTTCACAAATTTCAACCAATAAACCTCTTAGTTCCAGCTACTTTGCTACACTTTCTACATGGAGCTCGAACTACCCTCTATCGCAGTCCTTTTAACCTTCTTCCTCTTTGTGTTTATGGTCTTCAACATACTTTTGAAAAGAGCGAAAACCGTCTCAAAACTACCCCCGGGACCATGGATGCTACCCTTCGTAGGCAATTTGCACCAGCTTTTCGGTTCTTTACCTCATCGTGCATTCAGCGACTTGGCGAAGAAACACGGACCCTTTATGTACTTAAAGGTTGGACAAGTTCCAACCGTCGTAGTTTCATCACCGGAGTTTGCGAAAGAGGTGATGAGATCCCATGACACTATTTTTGCATTTAGGCCCCGGCTTCTTTACTCGCAAATCTTGTTATATGATTGCACGGACATTGCCTTCGCTCCATATGGCGAGTATTGGAGACAACTGCGAAAGATTTGTACGCAGGAGCTCTTGAGCACGGCGAGAGTTCAATCTTTCAGACGCGTTAGAGAAGAAGAGGTGTCCAATCTTGTAGAATGGGCCGCTTCGAGTGCTGGATCAGCTGTAAATCTCAGTAAGCGAGTACAATCCACAACATATAGCATCATTTTGCGGGCGGCGTTTGGCGAGAAAAGAAAGGACCATGAAGAGTTCATGTCGATAGTGGGGGAAGCTTCGGAGGCATTAGTAAGTTTTTGTCTTGCCGATTTGTTTCCTTCTTTCGGGTTTCTTTCCGTGATCTGCCGCGAGAGGCCTAAACTTGAGAAGTTGAAGCAAAGGGCGAAGAGGGTTTCGGAAATCATCATCCAGAGACACGAAGAGGAAACGCAAGAAGAGAAAACTAGGAAAACCGAAGATTTGGTAGATGTTCTTCTGAAATTTCACCGCAACAGTGAACATCTTGGGTTTTCCTTAACAAGTGACAATATAAAAGCAGTAATTTGGGTAAGTATAATAATTTTCTACATAATTAAATACAGCAAGCACTCTGCTTTTTTTTTTTTTTTTTTTTTCCTTTTTCTTTTGCCTTGTTTTGCTCTCTAAGTTGTTTCTGAACGCTTTGTATATTTTATTTACATATGGTCCTATACAATTTATAGGATGGAATTTGACGTTGCTGTTCTAATGAGTTTCTGGTTTATGGACACTGTCGTTTATTATTTTATTAAGTCAGTTTAATTTTCCTTGTCCTTTATTGCCGTTTGTTATGTTTTATATAGTCGTCTGATGGTTGCCTGTTGTTTGTCGTTTTGAGAGTTTAGCTAGCGTTTTCATTGTCGTTTTGATTGGCTTACCTGGATGTTCTGTTTTTAGTCAAACTGGAATATTGGCATTGTGGAAATTAGAATTGTTCTTCTCTCCTATTTTGGGGGTATTCTTTTTTACCCATGGATTTGGCTTGAACTTTCCAATTCTGCTGCATAAAAAATTATACGGATTTAGTTCACATGTCCCCTTATTTTTGTTCTTATTCACGTCCTTCCAATAATAATATGACATGTGTGTAACTAACATAATTTTTTAATTGATTTGTTATAATATTGTAATTAAATATACATCTTTAATTGACATATCATAACATTATTGGAGGGACATGAATTGGATATGAATAAAATAACATAGGAGTTGGATCCAAATTATAGTTGGTTCCAACTTGGGATGCACATTTTTAATAAAAACAAAATAAAGTTTTTGTTCAATTTTAGGACCATTAATAAATTTCTTCCAGTTTTTTCATTATGGTAAGATTAAATGCAATTTTTCATGCATATTAAATTGAATTTACACTACTTACCTTTCAGGACATCTTTACTGCTGGAGGAGAGACAGCTGCTACAACTACTGACTGGGCAATGGCAGAAATAATAAAGAATCCACGAGTGATGAAAAAAGTACAGGATGAGGTGAGGAAAGTCTTTAACAGAAAAGGGTCAGTTGACGAAACCGGAATTAGTGAGATGACATATTTCAAATGTGTTGTTCAAGAGACAATGAGATTACATCCTGCTGTTCCATTGTTACTTCCAAGGGAATGCAGTGAGAAGTGCGAGATTAACGGTTACGAGATACCTGCGAAAACCAATGTCATAGTTAACGCATGGGCGATTGGAAGAGATCCTAGATATTGGACTGAACCTGAGAGCTTTATACCAGAGAGGTTCCTAGATAGTTTTATTGACTACAAGGGAACAAATTTCGAGTACATCCCGTTTGGTGCCGGAAGGAGAATATGTCCAGGCATCTCATTTGGTTTGAGCAATGTGGAACTCCAACTTGCATCGTTGCTATACCATTTTGATTGGAAACTCGCTGATGGAATGAAACATGAAGATCTAGACATGACTGAGGCTTTGGGCTCGGCGGTCAGAAGAAAAGATGATCTGTTTTTGATTCCTCAAGCCTACAATCCTTCAACCATTTTAAAGTCGGAATGAAAATGGAATAGTTTGTTTTATGTTCCCCAAGTGGTACCAGATCTTTAACTCTTTATTTCCATTTTCTCTCTTTCAGCAGAAAATAAAGTTTGTTCACAAGTTTATGAAGTAAAATATTAAGTGTTGTTTGTCATGAGTCATAGAAAACCATGTAGGAGGCTCAAACTTAAAATCATCTCTTCCAAATTTGCTATTGCCTTTTTTTATTCTTTTTTTATTTTTTATTTTTTTCTATACAGAATTTGTAAATTTACTTGACTCAAAGATGTCTATAGATGCACTTGTACAGAACCATCATAAAACGGTACATGAGCCGGCAAACGACATCAATAAGTAAAAGAATGACATCAGGGTAATATATATAGATATATATATATATATATCGATATGGGAAATGAAATCAGTTCTGAAGATGGAAGACGACACCAATAAAAAGAAACAATATAAAAAAAAAATATGATGAGAAGGGGGAAAAAAAAAGTACAACAACTAAGAAAACGACAAGAGTATTATAAAAATGACATAAAAAGTATAGATAGCCAAGAAGAAAAAAAGTAACGACGAGGAACTCTGACCTGCTGTTAAATTATCCAATAAGTAAAATAAAAACAAAAAAACAAAGAGAAAAATTTAAACACCACATCAGATCTTATTTAAAACTATAAAAAAATAAAAAATAAAAAAAATAAAAAAATAAAAGAAGAAGGTCATATGCTAGGCGTGTTATTTTATCTATCGTTTGATTAGGTTCAACGGTCTAGTTCAGTAGGGCAGAGAACATGACCATCGCAGAAAAACGACAATTAAAAAACGGCATATAAATTAGAAAACGACATTAATTGTAAAACAGAAAAGACCATTAAACGACAACAAATGGAAAGGGAAGCCAACTAGAAAAACGACAAGAACCATACAAAAAAATAATAATAATACCAAAATGGCAACAACATATATACTACCAACAAAAGAAAACCCAGGGAGCAGCAAGAGTCTAAATTAACGGCAAAAAACTTGGAAAACGAAAACAATA
This sequence comes from Ficus erecta, assembly GCA_008635985.1. NCBI lineage: Eukaryota > Viridiplantae > Streptophyta > Magnoliopsida > Rosales > Moraceae > Ficus > Ficus erecta. The sequence goes on from BKCH01000105.1 coordinate 838,426, forward strand.
CGTAGAAACAATATTTATAAAATGAGTAATTGACCTAAAGTGTCACTAAACTCTTTCAAAGGTGACGGTTTGGTCCCTGTTCTTTTTGTTTTTTTAGCCAAGATAACCCTAAATGATCATTTTGTAGTAAAATGACCAAATTACCCTCCAATCTCACAAAAGCCCCTCCCCTTTCTCTCTCCCCTCCCTCTCTCTCTCTCGGTTTCACCCCACCCCACTGGCCCCTCCTCCCCCTTCCCTGCGACTGGGTTCTGCCCCCTCCAGCCCTCTTTGGCTTCCCACCCCCTGCAACTGGGTTTGGCCACCTCCAACCCCCCTTCCCCCTACGACTAGGTCCGCCACCGCCAACCCCCCCCCCCCCCCCCCCCCCGACCCCACCCCCTCTCTTTTCCCACAACTAGGTTCAGCCCCTCCCCCTCGCAACTAGGTTCGGCCCCTGCCCCCTCCCTTCCCTTTACTGTAGGGAAACCCTAATTTCTCAAAAATTTGAGGAAAACCCTTAGGAAATTACCTATTTGACCTTCAAAAACCATGAAGCATGCTCCTCATGTGATCAATCTGTTAGTTTTTTATGAAAAGAATTGAAATGGACAAGAAAATAAAATCTTAGGGTTATTTCGGCCATTAAAAAAAACAGTGAGCAAACCGTTACCTTTTAAAGAGTTCAGGAACTATTTAGACCAATTACTCTTTATAAATACAACAACATAAAAATAATTATAACCACAACAACCTCGAAGAAGGACAATGATCACCTATTCCAGCAAAAAGGAAAATTAAAAAACAAAGTAATGTGTATTTGAAATTGATGATAGTTGTTAAAATTTGTACATAAACATCCTCGTGTATGCTATGCGGAGATGTGCTTCACTGTTCGCTTGCAAGATTTGCACGAGCTATTTCTTTTCAAAATTTGAAAGCCGTCATTGATTTGGAGGTATTTTGCAACACTTCATTAAATTCAGGAGTGATCAATCAAAATTGAAAGTTCGAATGACAACTTAGCAATTTGAAAAAATTTCTAGGGATTAAAGCACAAAATCCCCACGAATAAAAACAGAGCAGAGACCAAAACAGGGGAAGCAGAACAGCTTCTTTTTTTCTTTTTTCTTTTTTCTCCCAGCAACTATAGAGAAATACATTCTTATATCTGTTGAATAGGAGACAGATCATGAGCAATAGGAATCAAGTGCAAATCATCTTTCCTTCTAACTGTTACGCTGAACGATTCAGTCATGTTCAGATCTTCATGTTTCACTCCATCAGGGAGTTTCCAATCAAAATGGTAAAGCAACACTGCAAGAGGAAGCTCAACATTTACCAGACCGAACGACATGCCCGGGCATATTCTCCTTCCAGCACCAAATGGGATGTACTCAAAATTTGTTCCTTTGTAGTCTATAGGACTATTAAGAAACCTCTCCGGAATAAAACTCTCGGGCTCGGTCCAAAATCTTGGGTCTCTCCCAATAGCCCAAGCGTTAACGACGACCCTAGTTTTCTTAGGTATCTCATAACCATTAATCTCACACTTTTCCCTACATTCTCTTGGAAGTAAAAGAGGCACGGAAGGGTGTAACCTCAATGTCTCCTTAATAACTAATTTCAAATATTTCATCTCACTAATAGATGTTTCATCGACTGACCCTTTTCTACGAAAGACTTCTCTTACCTCATTTTGAACTTTCTTCATCACTCTAGGATTCTTTATCAATTCCGTCATTGCCCAGTCTACAGCTGTAGCAGATGTCTCACTACCAGCAGAAAAGATGTCCTGAAAATGACACTAAATAGTGTTATATATGTAATAATTATTAAAAATTAAAACTACTTAAAAAAAAAATTAGTCATCTTGGTCATCTGAACACAGAAAATGATTTTTTGTCTTTGTCGATATAATGTGGCTGAGATTGAATATATTTACCCAAATGACTGCTTTGATATTGTCAGTTGTAAGGGAGAATCCATGTTCACCAATGTTATGAAATTTTAGAAGAACATCAACCAGATCTTCCTCTGTTTGACTTTCAGTAATTTTTGCTGCAGACTTCTTGTTTTCGTGTTCCTTGATTATTTTTTCCATTATCCTCTCAGCCCTTCGCTTAATCGACTCGATTTTAGGCCTTGCACGAGTGATTACTGCAAGAAAACTTAAAGAAGGAAACGAATCTACAAGATCAAAACCTCCGGATTCTTCTATAGCTTCCTCCACAGTCGATATGAACTCATCGTGGTCTTCGCTTTTCTTGCCAAAGGCTGCCTTCGATGTTATGCTGTACGTCGAGTATTTAATCCTCTCGGTAAGATTGATGGCTGACCCTGCTGTTGAAGCGATCGATTCCACGAGACGAAGCATCTTTTCCTCTCTAATGGGTCTGAAGGATTCAACTCTTGATGTGCTCAAGAGCTCCTGCATACAAATCTTTCGCAGTTGTCTCCAGTACTCACCATACGGAGCAAAGACAATGTCAGTTGAATCGTATAACAAGATCTCCGAAGTAAGATTTCGAGGCCTGGATGCAAAGATGATATCATGGGTTCTCATCACCTCCTTGGCAAACTCGGGTGACGAAACTACTATGGTCGGAACTTGTCCAATTTTCATGTACATCAAGGGTCCATGTTTCTCGGCCAAGTCTCGAAGCGCACGATGCGGTAAAGAGCCGAGAAGCTGGTGAATATTTCCTAGAAGGGGTAGTTTCCAGGGTCCCGGGGGTAGTTTTGAAGCTGAATTTATGGTTTTAGCTCTTTTGATGAGTATGTTTAGCACCATAAACACGAAGAGGAAGAAGGTGAAGAGGACTGAGAAAGAGGATAATTTGAGTTCCATGTAGAAAGTGCAATTGAACTAAGAAAATAGAGTAATCGTTTGAAGTCTGTGAAATTGTGATTTCTTTTACTTAATTGACAAAAGTTCTTCTTGTTGCTTCAGATCCAGATCCTTGATATGTGTTGTTTCTAAAAGATAAGGACGATTTGAAGAGAATCTTCTTGAAGAAACCCCATTTTTTACTTTTCTCATCTTGTCGGCCAATATTGATAGAGGTAAGGGAGGGTTTTGCGGATTAAAAGTAACCACAATTTCACTAACAATTAAAAAAATTTTAAAAAAAAATTGCTTAGTGGGTGATTTAAATATGCTTTTTCTACACGCATCAAACACCTATGCATTTCTTGCTTAACATCAACCAAGACTCATCGATAAAGGTGCTTTCATTCATCCAAAAAAAAAAAATTTAATAATAATAATAAAGGTAGTTTCTTCTTAGCTTTGCTTGTTTTAATACGACAAAACGAGTAAAAGAAACTTTCGGTGAGAAGGTTTGTTGAAATACTAATTAAATCAACTGTCAGATCGATTCCCTTATCACCACTGTGCCTAGTGGAAAATTTGTGGCACAGAAAAAGAGTGGAATTATTTTTCATATTTTTTGGATAATTTGAAGAAAAATACAAATAGAAAAAGAAAAGAAGGGAAGAAAATGGAAAGAAAGAAAGAAAAACAAAAAACAAAAAATAAATTCAAAGAAAGAAGAAAACGACATGAGAACAGCATCAAACTTAAAAATAAAATAAAATAAAATAAGTAAAAAAAAAAAAAGATGAAATCTCGGTAAACGACACAATGTAAAGCCATCATTTATCTGGAGGTATTTCGCAACAGTCTCGAATACACGAGTGATCTATCAAAATTGAAAGTTTACATCAAAATTTACCGATTCAAGAAAATTTCAAGGGATAATAAATGAAGCGCAAAAAACCCCATGAATAAAAATAAAGTAGGGACGGAGACAGGGGAAGCTAAAAGAAATACATTTTTCATATACACGTTTCTAGTTACTAAAGGTGGTTTCATAGTGAAACACTCTGCCTATAGCAGTAAAATTTACTCTGTGTTCATAGAGATTTTTTGAATAGGCGACAGATCATAAGCAATAGGAATCAAGAGCAAATCATCTTTCCTTCTAACTGCTATGCCGAACAATTCAGTCATGTTCAGGTCTTCATATTTCACTTCACCGGGGAGTTTCCAATTAAAACAGTAAAGCAACATTGCAAGAGGAAGCTCAGCATTCACCAGACCGAACGACATGCCCGGGCATATTCTCCTTCCGGCACCAAACGGGATGTACTCAAAATTTCCTCCTTTGTAGTCAATAGGACTGTTAAGAAACCTCTCCGGTGTAAAACTCTCGGGTTCATTCCAATATCTAGGATCTCTCCCTATTGCCCAAGCGTTAACAATGACCCTAGTTTTCACAGGTATCTCATAATCATTAATCTCACACTTTTCTCCGCATTCTCTTGGAAGTAATAAAGGAGCAGGAGGGTGTAACCTCAATGTCTCCTTAACAACTGATTTCAAATATTTCATCTCACTAATACTTGTTTCATCGACCGACCCTTTCCTACGAAAGACTTCTCTCACCTCATTTTGAACTTTCTTCATCACTCTTGGATTCTTTATCATTTCTGCCATTGCCCAGTCTACAGTTGTAGCCGATGTCTCACTCCCAGCAGAAAAGATGTCCTGAAAATTACAATAAGCAGTGCTAAATATGCAATTGCAACTTAGAATAATTCACAAATTGCAAACAATTCTTTAATAAAATATTAGAAATTAAATATTAAAAAAAAAAAATAAAACTTTGTTATCTTGGTCAATGGACACAAGAAAAGGCTCTTTTTCCTTCTGCTGATATAGTGCAGCAAAGATTGAATATGCTTACCCAAATGACTGCTTTGATATTGTCTGTTGTAAGGGAGAATCCATGTTCACCATTGTTATGAAATTTTAGAAGAACATCAACCAGATCTTCCTCTGTCGGACTTTCACTACTTTTTGCTGCAGGCTTCTTGTTTTCGTGTTCCTTGATTATTTTTTCTATAATCCTCTCAGCCCTTCGCTTAATCGACTCGAGTTTAGGCCTTGCATGAGTGATTGCGGCAAGAAAACTAAATGAAGGAAACAAATTTACAAGATCAAAACCTCCGGATTCTTCTATAGCTTCCTCAACAATCGATATGAACTCCTCGTGGTCTTCGCTTTTCTTGCCAAAGGCTGCCTTCGATGTTATGCTGTACGTCGAGTATTTAATCCTCTCAGTAAGATTGAAAGCTGATCCAGCTGCTGAAGCGATCGATTCCATGAGACTAAGCATCTGTTCCTCTCTGATGGACCTGAAAGATTCAACTCTTGTTGTGCTCAAGAGCTCCTGCATACAAATCTTTCGCAGTTGTCTCCAATACTCACCATATGGTGCGAAGGCAATATCCGTTGAATCGTATAACACGATCTCTGAATAAAGATTTCGAGGCCTGGATGCAAAGATGATATCATGGGTTCTCATCAACTCCTTGGCAAACTCGGGTGACGAAACTACTATGGTCGGAACTTGTCCAATTTTCATGTACATCAAGGGTCCATGTTTCTTGGCCAAGTCTCGAAGCGCACGATGCGGTAAAGCGCCGAGAAGCTGGTGAATATTTCCGAGAACGGGTAGTTTCCATGGTGGTCCCGGGGGTAGTTTTGAAGCTGAGGTTATGGTTTTAGCTCTTTTGATGAGTATGTTTAGCGCCATAAACACGAAGAGGAAGAACGTGAAAAGGACTGAGAAAGAGGGTAATTTGAGTTCCATGTAGAAAGTGCAACTGAATTCAAAAAAAGTGAAATGGTTTAAAGTCTGTAAAATTGTGATTCTTTTCGCTAGAAGGTCCTGATACTTTCTATGTTAATTCTAATAGATTGGATGAAGAGAATTGCTTTTGAAGCAATTCCATTGACTTTTCTATTGTACTGTCCAATGATAAAGATGAGAGCGTTGGTCAAAATAAGCTGCTGAAAAAGTATATATACATACATACATATTTATATATATATACACACACACGCACACGTCTCTGTAGGATCATTATTGAGAAGAGATACAAGATATTTGGAAATTATTTTGGAGTTCTCAAGGTCAATCATATCTGCCTTAAATACTTTATAGTTGGAGTAGTAATTCAAATACCGATTAGAATATTGTATTTACACTGCAGAAACAGAGGCGGCAGAGGAACAAGCCTGTGACTTTAACATGTTACCTTTTCATGTTTAAGTTCAACATAAGATTTATTTTTTGTTTTAGGTTTTTTATGTGCGGCTGTATCCTAGACTTATCAAAAAATTATAATTTACATTCTGAATTTTTAATTTTGATAATTTATTCCTCAAACTTCTGAATCTGGAACAATTTATTCTTCATTGATTAGCTTTGAATTAACTATGTTTTGAACATAAATTTGGGTTTAATATTGTTTAAAAAGGACTTTTAATACTCTTAATTAACAATTTATGTGTAAGTCAAGTGTCAATTTTCATATATTTTTTTTAAAAAAAAACAAAACAAAAACAACAACATTGTTATCAATGACGGTAAATTAATATAAATTTATAAGTTCGTAATGTAAATTATCAAAATTAAACGTTCATGATATAAATTACAACTGTGTGATAAATTCAGGGAACATAAAAAAAATAAAAAAATAAAAAAAATTCAAATTCTCTGATACAAGTAGTGAATAGATACAACGCTAATTTATTTTATAATAAAAAATGTCAGAAATTATTAACAACAAACAAAGTGCAAAATAAATAGAACTCATGAGAAAATTACATAAAGAGACGATGCCATGTAACTTGGCTACTAGAATGCATCAATAATGAACACGGAAATTCCACACAGATTTACAATTTCGAACTTAATCCACCCAGAAACGACGAACGAGAAAAACAAACAGCAGCTAATTTAAGTATGGGAAACATATTATTTTGCTTTCCTACTGGCCCTCTTCAAGAAATGACCGGTCATAAGCAATGGGAATCAAGTGCAAATCATCTTTTCTACGAACAGTCGCGGCGAACGACTCGGTCATGTTCAGATCTTCCTGTTTCAATCCACCGGGGAGTTTCCAATCAAAATGGTAAAGCAACATTGCAAGAGGAAGCTCGATATTAGTCACACCGAACAATATGCCAGGGCATATTCTCCTTCCAGCCCCAAACGGAATGTACTCAAATTTTGTTCCTTTGTAGTCAATAGGACTATCAAGAAACCTCTCCGGTATGAAACTCTCGGGTTCAGTCCAATAGCTAGGATCTCTTCCAATTGCCCAAGCATTAACAAAGACCTTTGTTTTCGCGGGTATCTCATAGCCATTAATCTCACACTTTTGTCCACATTCTCTCGGAACTAACAGGGGAGCAGAAGGATGTAATCTCAAGGTCTCTTTTACAACCGATTTCAAATACGTCATCTCGCTAATTGCTGTTTCATCAACCGACCCTTTTCTACAAAAGACGTCTCTCACCTCATTTTGTGCTTTCTTCATGACTCTTGGATTCTTTATCAGTTCTGCCATTGCCCAATCCAAAGCGGTAGCAGATGTTTCTGTCCCAGCAGAAAATATGTCCTGAAAGTAGCAAGTATGGTTATCTAATTGAAATTTACTAAACTTCACAATGTTTAAAAACTCAATCCATGTGGATATGCACAAATGTATGTTTCTTACACAAGTATGTGAATTTAATGAAGCAAAGATTGATGCACTTACAAAGATTATTGCTTTAAGATTGTCGGTTGTCAGGGAAAATTCAAGATCATTATTATGAAACTTTAGAAGAACATCCACTAGATCTTCTTTAACAGTTCCACTTTCACCACTTTTTTCAGTTGGCTTCTCGTTGTTATGTTCCTTGATGATGTTATCAAGTATCCTGTCCGACTTTTGGTACAGCTTCTCGAGTTTAGCCCTCGTTCCGAAGATCAGAGGATCAAGAAAACCGAAAGAAGGAAACACATCCGCAAGATCGAACCCCGATGCTATCTTTGTAACTTCCTTCACGATTGACATGAACTCCTCTTGATCTTCACTTTTCTTGCCAAACGCCGCACGTGCCGTGATGGTGCAAGTTGAGGAGTAGATTCTTTCAGTGAGATTGATAGCAGACCCAACATTTGAAGCAATCCATTCTACAAGATTTAACATTTCTTCCTCTCTAATGGGTCTAAAAGTCTCAACCCTCGCCACGCTCAAGAACTCCTGCATGCAAATTTTTCGTAGCTGTCTCCAATACTCTCCATATGGGGAAAACACAATATCGGTAGAATTGTAGAGCACAATCCGTGAAAAGAGAACCAAGGGCCTAGATGCAAAGATAGCATCATGAGTTCTCATCACCTCTTTTGCAAACTCCGGCGACGAAACCACCAAAGTTGGAACCTGGCCGATTCGTAAGTACATCAACGGTCCATATTTCCTGGCCAAGTCTCTTAATGCGTGATGGGGCAAAGAGCTTAGAAGTTGGTGCAAATTTCCTATGATGGGCAACTTCCAGGGCCCTGGGGGTAGTCTGGAAGTAGAATTAACGGTTTTCGATGATCTTTTTCGTATGTTCAGAACCATGAACACAAAGAGGAAGAAGCTGAGAAGGATTGGGAAGGAGGAGAGTTGGAGATCCATGAAGAAAATGTAGAGAAAAATTAGGCTAATGAGGGAAAAATCTTTATTGATTTTTATCTTAACATAGTTTTTTTTACATTCCACTTGCTTACAAGCATTTTATCAGTACTCTTTTTGTCCCTTTGTTGATAACGTTCTTTCTTTTCACCATCAGAAAAAATGGAGTGTTAAAAAAAAAAAAAAAAAAAAAAAAAGAGATGAGCCATGTGATATTCTGCAAAAAAGCACAAAAACACAATTTTATTTGGACGTACACGTAACCCAGTTTTCAATTATTGTACGACAGGAATGAAAACGATGAGATGAAAAATTTTCATAAGATATTTTTGCGTAAGATAAGATCTGAGTGATGAAAAAATGGAGAGCAAGTACATCCTATTTTAGTCTTATGGTCTATTTGGATCCTATATTTGAAAAGTAAATTTTGAATCGTAAATTCTATTTTTTGTGAGAAAATATTATGTAAAAGTTCTTAAATAGTGCCAAAAAACAGAGCTCATGTTTCAAACGGTCACTTAGTTTAATCAATGTGATTGAAGTTCATTGGCATTATTTTGTGGAAAATGCTGAACTCTGTAAGCATCTTTGTGCGGTCTTCAAATTTTTCGGATCTTTTTTATCATATAAAAGAAATTGTAATATTTCTGAGATGTGGATTTCTAACTCTTAGTACGTTTTGACACCAAACCTAAGGTTTTGTTTTATATTTTTTAATTATTTTTATTAACACAGGTTGCTATACAAAAAATCTGCCATGCCGACTATTTTGTCCCATGCTACTTGTCGTTTAACCCTGGTGATTGTTGTTTATCACGCAATTTTGTAGCTGTGTTGTGCGCCAAGTCGTTTAGTAGTGATGGGGGGTATTTTCGTAAGTTTTCCTTTTCGCATTGTATTTGATCTTTCTAGTAGTGACGAAGACATAAATTATTGTGAGTGGGGCTATATGTAAATTTGTACCCAAAAGAAAAACATGTAAGAAAGAAGAAAAAATTGAGGGGAACTTGAAGGGACAACATATTAATTTATACAAAAATACATAGGTTAAAAAGATAAAAGGAGAAAATTGAGGGGGGCTTATCAATATCGAAGAATTTCTAGAGCTTTCTCTCTTGGTTCCTCCTTTATGGGATATTATGTTTCCGTCCTCCATCCGGGTAAGGCCAGTAAATTCTATCCTCTGAGGAGTTTTACGCCAAACTCTATAACCCATGCATTGTTTATTCTTGCACTTTTTTTTTTCTTTTTCATATTCTTTGTTTTCTAATTGTTGTTACACATTTAACTCGGAAACTTTGGTCAGCTTATTTTTAGCTGAAAGAATTCACTCACTCGGGACTTTGGAATTCTTGTAAACGACATGACTATTTGTAGTTGCCTTTTTTTAGGTCCGTACGACACAAAATTGATCAGTAGCAGAAAAATGATAGTAGAAAGTGTCCTCATGTTGGTGCCAAAGAGATGTCGTTTGCATTAAGGAAAATTACAAAATACTTTTGCTTGTAATACTGTCCTCTTTTGAAACAGGGGAAAACAGAGCGAAACAGAGAAAAAAAGTGCAAGGAAGCTAAACACATAGAAAAACATATTAGCCTTGTTTGGTTGCAGGTATTGTGTTGTACTGTATAAGATGTATTGTATTTTATCTCCCTCTCCGTTCGTAGGCCGAACTTGACTCCTCCCCTCCCGACACCAACCACGGGGCCAACCCGTCCCTGAGCCTCAACCAATGCTACCCCAGGGCCCTACTGTCCTCAACCATGACCCTGATCTTGATCCTGATACAAAATAACACAATATGATACACTGAAAATGTACCGTGTTTGATAACACGTTTAATATCCACATTAACTTCTGCAATCCTAGGATCTTATCAGACATTTGTAGTAATATTAAATAATACAATACAACATTCTTATATAGTGTACCAAACATGCCCGTTGAGCATTTTTTTAGATGGTAAGTTCTGGTATTGGATAATTATTCAGAAAAACACCTCCAACAACGGCAATACATAGATATGACGAGTATTTGTGACCTCTGATTTAGTTATTAAATCCCTTTCCTTGTCGTAGCATTAAAAGCAGAGGAAAAGTGTAACGAAAGAAGTCCAATACCATTTTCCTTATTGATCTTAAATGTTTGCAGAAATATAAGGAGTAGTAACCAAGTTGAGTTCTTTCTTTCTCCGAACTGCGACTCTAAAACTCTCAAACATGTCTAGATCTTCTCGCACCGACGTGTCGGGTATTTTCCAGTCAAAATGGTACAACAGTCGTGTAAGTGGAAGCTCAATATCGGTGTAGCAAATGCGGGTCCCAGGACACGATCTTCTTCCTGCTCCGAAAGGGATGTACTCAAAGTTCAACCCCTTGGAATCAACTTGGCTATCAAGAAATCTCTCAGGGTGGGGAACATCTTTCTGGTTCAGTCCAATACATGGGATCTCGCCCGATAGCCCAAGCATTTACGAGGACTCTGGTCTTGGCTGGTATTTTGTAACCGTAAATATGGCGGCTTTCGCTACATTCTCTTGGAAGTAACAAGGGAACAGGAAGGTGGGTGATCTTAAGAGTCTGTTTGATCACTGTTTTTAATAATTTCAGTTGTTTTTAATAATTATCCAACTTGTACCCTCCTCCTTGATGTATTTATTTTTTCTTTTTAATGAACAAAAAATTGTTTTTTTTTTTTTTTTGCCATCTTCGTCTGCTTATTATTATTTTTTGCGAAGTGTAGTTCTAGCCGGGTACTTTGCTTTTATTTCCATCTGAGTACCCCCTCCCCCCTGGTTGGTCCGGGTGAACTTAAAGTTGACCCGAGTCCAACCATCTTGGGTGCTGGTCGGGTACCAGGTTGTGACTAATTCTGGGTGTAGAATTTAACTTGGATCCTGGTCGGGCACGTCCAATTCTGGTCGGTGCCCAGTTAGGACCTAACTCCGAGGTCCGAGGATTACAGGAGCTGTCTACGTGGGCAGATATGTTATGTTGGGTTCTGGTCAGGCACGTCCAATTCTGGTCGGTGCCCGGTCATAGGACCTAACTCCATGGTCCAAGAACCACAGGAGTTGCCTGCATGGACAGATATTTTATGTTGGGTCCTGGTCAGGCATGTTGGGTCCTGGTCAGGCACGTCCAATTCTGGTCGATGCTCGGTTATAGGACCTAACTCCGTGATCCGAGAACCACAGGAGTTGTCTGCATGGGTAGATATTATTCAGGGTAACCAATAATTGCATATTTTTTGGGTAAACTCTATTGTATATATCGGCCAACGCCATTTTTACAAAAAATTACTGATAAAAACGCTTCAGGTGGTCGGCATTCCATGGGTGTCCGAGCAATCTGTCATCCTGGTCGGCCAAGCGATACGTTCCCGGGCGAACTATCTCGGTGACCGTATACGGATCGTCCCATTTCGGACCAAACGAGCCGAGCTCGGGTTCTTGGACCAACACCTTTTTTAACACAAAATCCCCTATGAGGAATACTCGGGGTCGGAACCTCTTGTCATAATACCTGGCTATAACCTAGTTCTGGGTAGCTGTTCAGATAAGTGCTTGTTCACGCCATCCCTCGACAAGGTCGAGCTCGGGAAGCATCTGCTCGGCGTTATCCTCTTCATCGTAATTCTCTACTCGGAGGCTCGGTAGACCTACTTCAACCGGAATGACAGCCTCTACCCCGAATGCCATCGCGAATGAGGTTTCCCCAGTTGCGGTGCGCTTGGTTGTTCGATAAGCCCATAGTACTCGGGGTAGTTCGTCGATCCAAGCCCCCTTGTGTCTTTCAAGGTTCTTTTTCAAGTTCCCCTTGATTGTCTTGTTGGCGGCCTTCACCTGCCCATTGCTCTGGGGGTGCCCGGGAGAAGAGAATACCTTCTTGATCCCGAACTGTTCGCAGAGCGCGATGAACTTGAGATTGTCGAACTGCTTCCCATTATCTGTTACCCACGGTGTGGGGAAGCCCGAATCGACAAATTATGCTCTTTCACAAGAAGCCAGTGCACTTCGACCCACTTCGTAAGATAGTCTATTGCTACGATGCAATAGCGAAGTTGTGACTGAGCCATAGGGAGTGGTATGATGCTACGATGCTACGATGCAATAGCGGAGTTGTGACCGAGCCATAGGGAGTGGTCCGATCAGGTCGAGGCCCCATTTGGCAAACGGCCAGGCGCATACCACCGAGGTCAGCTTCTCGGGGTGAGACCTGATCGCCTTGGTAAATTGCTGGCACTTGAGGCATTTCTGGGTGAAATCCATCGCATCTTTGCCCATGGTCAGCCAGTAGTACCCCTGCCGAAGGCACTTGAAAGACATGGCTCTCCTCCCTGAATGGTTCCCGCACACTCCGCTGTGTACCTCCTTCATTAAGTACTCGACGGTACAGTTTTCCATTGATGAGTGTGTACCTTGCCGAGGTGTTCTTGACTCGCCGAGCCTCTTCTTGGTTCTCGGGCAGCTGGGACTTGGCGAGGTATCTGACGATCTAGCCCATCCAGGTAGTGGCGTTCTCGGAACAGAGGACCTGCTCTTCTCGCTCGATGCTCGGCTGGTCTAGCCGTTCAATGGGGAACGAGACCAGACCATCGAGGTCATTCCCCGAGGCGAGCCGAGCGAGGGCATCTGCCTCGATGTTCTCCGAACGTGGTATCCGGGTAACCATCTGGGTCTTGAATTGGCCGAGCAGGACTTTCACCTTGCCCAGATACTTCACCATTCTATCCTCCTTTGCCTGGAACTCCCCGGTCACCTGATTGACAATGAGCATCGAGTCGCTGAACACTTCGATGTCTTGCACACCAAGTTTTCGGGCTAGACTAAGTCCGGCAATAACAGCTTCGTACTCCGCTTCATTATTGGACGCCTTGAAGTTGAAGCGGAGTGCCTGTCTGGTCTTGTACTGGTCGGGGCTCACCAGGACAAGGCCTGCCCCGGAGCCCCCCGAGTTTGAGGACCCGTTAACAAACAGCTTCCACCTTTGGACGTTCAGGTCACAAGCCGTCGGGCCGTCTTCTCCGGGCGCATCGACCGCCTTCTCCGAGGACTCCGGAGTCGATTCAGGAGCGCCCGTGAATTCGGCCACAAAGTTGGCTAATGCTTGCGCCTTGACCGCGGTGCGTGGGATGTATTCGATGACGAACTTGCCAAGCTCGATGGCCCACTTCGCGATCCGTCCCGACAACTCGGGGTTCTAGAGAACCTGGCGGAGCGGGTAGCTGGTTGGGACACGGACCGGGTGACCCTGGAAGTAAGGCCTCAGCTTGCAGGCCGATAAGACCAACGCTAGAGCCAGCTTTTCCAGAGGGGTGTACCTCCCCTCTGCGCCCTGGAAGGCCTTACTGCTGTAGTAGACGGGGAACTGCACTTTGTCTTCTTCTCGAATCAAGACGGAACTAACCGCCTTCTCAGACACTGCGAGGTAGACGTACAGCAGTGGCGGGCTAGCCAGGTACTCTTTCAGGCTTTCAAAGGCTTCCCCGCACTTTTCATCCCAGTCGATCTTGCCTTGGCCCTTGAGTGCTTGGAAGAATGAGAAGCACTTGTCGGTTGACCGGGACACAAACCGGGAGAGGGCTGCGATCATCCTAGTTAGCCTCTGCACCTCCTTGGTCGTCCGCGGCGGTTGTAGGTCGATGACGGCCTGGGCCTTGGCAGGGTTGATCTCGATCCCCCGATGGTTCACCATGAATCCGAGGAATTTCCCCGATTCCACTCCAAAGGCGCACTTGGCCGGATTGAGCTTCATCCGGTACTGCCGCAGGATATTGAAGCAGTCTCTGAGATCCTGGATGTGGTCGTCCGCTTGCCGACTCTTCACCAGCATGTCGTCCACGTACACCTCCATGGATTTTCCAATGAGCGGGGCGAACATCTTATGCATCAGCCGCTGGTAGGTCGCCTCGGCGTTCTTGAGACCGAATGACATGACCTGATAGCAGTACAGGCCCTGGTCGGTGGTGAACGCCGTCTTGACTTGGTCGGATCTGCTCAGAGGTATTTGGTTGTACCCCGAGTACGCATCCATAAAGCTGAGCAGCTCGTGCCCAGCCGTCGCGTCTACTAGCTGGTCGATCCGAGGAAGCGGGAAAGCAGTCCTTTGGGCATGCCTTGTTGAGGTCAGTGTAGTCTATGCAGACTCGTCACTTCCCCGTGGTTTTCCTGACCAGGACGACATTGGCCAACCATTCCGGGTAGGTGACTTCCCGGATGAAGCCTGCTGCGAGCAGTTTCTTCACTTCCTCGTTGATGGCCGCATACCTCTACGGGTTGAAGGCTCTCCTCTTCTGGATCACGGGCTTATGCCTCAGGTTGACGCTCAGATGATGGCACATCACTGCCGGGTCGATTCCGGGCATATACTCGTGCGACCAGGCGAAGACGTCCTTGTGCTCCCGGAGGAATCCCTCGAGTGCTGCTCGGGTTCCCGGATTGAGCCTCGAGCTGAGCATCACCGTCCTCTCCGGATGTTCGGGGTCCAGTTGGTAAGGGACCAGGTCCTCGACCAGGTGTGCTCGAATCTCCTCTTCGGGTATCCTGGGGTCCAAGTCACTCAAGTGGGTGACTTCTCCACTAGAGGCTTCGACTTCGTCCACCGTGAAGACGGCTGCTACAGTGATCGGGACAGAGGCCTTTCGGCACACTTTGTTGACCGCCTCCATGTAGCATTTCCTCGCCCCCTCCTGGTTTCCCCGGAACACGTCGACTCCACTCTTGGTAGGGAACTTCATAGCTAGGTGGTAGGTGGAGACTACCGTCTTTATTGCGTTGAGGGTCGGCCTTCAAAGTATGACGTTGTAGATGGACGGCCGGTCTACAACGATGAATTCAACCATCCGAGTCACCCTCTCTGGGCCATCCCCGATCATGACCGGGAGGTTGACAGTTCCAGCCGCTCGGACGTACTCTCCGGAGAACCCGTAGAGAGGGGTTTGAGCGGGTGTGAGCACGGCACCCTTTATCTTGTTCTGGTTCCTCCGTGCACGGTCTGCTCGGAGTGGTGGTGGATCTCGTAGCAGTCCTCTACCGCTCACCTGGTTGTGGACGTGCTCGATAGTCGTCACCAGCGGGGTGTACTGCTGAAACCTCCCAGCTGGTGTTCTCAGGCTAGGGTTGGGCGGAGCCCGGTTGTCCACGAGCACGGCCTTCCCTTTGTCTTGTCGGCCCTGGTCGGATTGGTTCTTGTCCAACTTCCTTCCGGGAAGCCGGGGTTGTTCTCGGGCTACAAGCCCACATCCTCTGACGTACTCGTCGGCCTCGGCATGCCTCCAAGCTATCCCCCTCAACTGCACGAAGGTGGGTGGCCTGTCGTAGGCGAGCGTCCAAACGAGGCGCGTATCCTTGATGCCTTCTCGGAACGCTCCCATCAAGGTTTCGTCGGTGCAGGTCTTAACCTGCACGACTGCTTTGTCGAAGCGCTCGAGGTACTCTTTCAGTACCTCTGTCTCGCCTTGCTTAATGCTGAATAAGTGGGATGCTCCTAGTTTCCTGGTTTTTGAGCTCAGGAAGGCGGCCGCAAAGGCGTCGATGAGCTGTTTAAAACAGTCGATTGACCCGGGAGCCAGCCTCCGATACCACTGGTGAGCAGGCCCAGACAGGGTTAGGCAGAACGATTTCAAAGAGCAGTCTCATTGGCGTTCTGGATCAGCATGTGAGCCTGGTAGTTCTCAATATGCTCGTCCGCATCTCTGGAGCCGTCATAGGAGGCCACGGACGGCATCTTGAACCTTGTCGGGTACGGAGACGCCATGATGGCCGGCGAGAAAGGCGGGTCCACCGCCCCGAACTGGTCCATCCCGTACTGCTGGCTCACGAGCTGGTCGAGCTACCGCTGGAGCTGGTCCAGCCTGGTTTGATTGTAGTCCTCGGTCTTGGCAGGCTTGTCGACAGAGCGCTCCCGGTCTAAACACCGGTGGGCTGCTGGCCTCCCCAGGCGATCAAAAACAGAAGTCGTGCTCCCCCGGATGTGCACGGTATCTCTCCTGCGGTTATCCTGATTACCACCGGTCGCCGCTGGTTGCTCGGCCGCTCCCGAGCGGGTAGCTTGTGAATGACGGCTTCTAGACCGCACTCTACTCGGCTCCGCCCCCTCCTGTGGCTGCCGCACCAGGCTCTCTCGGTGCGACCGATCACTCCTCCCGTCGTCCGAGGGTGAGGGGTTGCGCTGTCGACTTCCTGACCCTGGGGGCCTGCTCGGCGTGGACTCGGCCACCTCGGGCGGTTCCTCGGGGAACTGGACAACATTCGTGTCTTTGCGCGCCTCCACCAATGACCTGACGAGCTCGGTAAGGTCTCGGACGTTCTCCGTAAGGATCTCCGTCTGGGTGGGCCTTCGCTGTGCTCGGGCTCTTCTCGCGCGCTGGGTCCTCTAGGTGCCCCTCAAGCCGGTAGGCGCCGGGTTGTCTAAATCCTGGAAATCCCGGTTGTCTTGCTCAGCCATGGCTTGGATGGTCGGGAGCTCAGGGAGCGCGAGTGATGAAAAGTTGAGGTTGCTGGAAAGGCGCGGTGCCCTCCTTCTAGCGCCAAAATGTTGATGCCGAAAAAACCTCCGGCAGCAACACCCAATGTAACAGGGTTGTCAGGTCAGAACAGGCCAGTCACTCCGCCGTCGATCACGTGCAAAATGGAAGCACCTCGGAATGATGGGGACATCGGTGTGGTGTCTGCCGCGGGCACTCCGATGCTTAAGTCAGCAAGGAAACTGATGAGCGTAGGGAGAGGCAGAGACTTGGCAAGGCAAAATGACCATACCTGAGTTTGTGTGCTTTTTCTCTATTTATAGGCGTCCTCCCCGAGTTCGGGTGCTCGGGGCAACCCGGTCGGGTCGGCTACCTAGAGCACCAGGTGGGTGGCTAGGGTTTTAGGCCTGCAGGGGCTATTGGCCCAATGGGCGTGCGCCACATGCCTGACTCAATGTAGAGGACAGAAAGGTGGCTGTCGCCGGCGCCTGCAGGGGCAGGTCCTGTCAGAGTAGGTGGCGGCGGGTGGCGATGTGACACTCCGCAGAAGCAGGTGGGCGGCACCTGTAGCTGATGGGTGCGAGGACAGGGTTGGCGTCAGCTGTGAGGTGAGGTGGAATGTGGGCCTGGGTGACCTATGCAAGTCTGGGATCCACCACTTGGATCGGGTGATCCGAGCACAATCTTGTCTGAGTACACTACTCATTCTCCCGAAGCTGTAGAGTATGGTCGGCTAATATTTCTGGTCGGCCGACGTCCGGCTACTCGACCCATACCCGAGAAGGTGGGAACGAATCGTAGAGAGTGGTCGGAAATGGTACTTTGTGGTCGGAGCAGATTACGACATCAACAGCCCCTATATCGAAAAAGGTTCAAACCTACAACTCAAACACTTTTCTATAATGTTCTCTCTCACAAATTTGAATATACTATTCAAATCTATGGACGAAACAGGCCATTTATACTTAAAAAAGGAAGGTTTTTGCTTCTAGGCAAAAGGCACCTTGGCAGTCCGCGATTTTAGAAGTATAAATCCATATGATGCCTGCAGTTCTGTCGCCGAATTGGGCGGTTTTATTGCCTAAAAGAATGATGGTTCCACCACGTCTTATGTTTTAACTGATGTTACACATGACAAAAGCATTTCTGCTATAAAACCTTTAAATGGAACTACATACACACACACACACACACATATATATATATATCTCGTTTCATGCCATGACCACTTGAAGTCCAAACCAACAAAAGTCGTGTCCATGTTCTACTCACCTGCAGAGCCTTGCAGTAACTCAGTAACATGTGGCCTTCCGAAAGGTAAAAACAGTTTTGGTTAACGACACAATGTAAAGCCATCATTTATCTGGAGGTATTTCGCAACAGTCTCAAATACACGAGTGATCTATCAAAATTGAAAGTTTACGTCGAAATTTACCGATTCAAGAAAATTTCAAGGGATAATAAATAAAGCGCAAAAAACCCCATGAATAAAAATTAAGTAAGAGATGGAGACAGGGGAAGCTAAAAGAAATACAGTTTTCCTTCTGTTGTTTCATAAACACGTTTCCAGTTACTAAAAGTAGTTTCATATTGAAACACAGCCTATAGCAGTAAAATTTACTCTGTGTTCATAGAGATTTTTCGAATAGGCGACAGATCATAAGCAATAGGAATCAAGCGCAAATCATCTTTCCTTCTAACTGTTATGCCGAACAATTCAGTCATGTTCAGATCTTCATATTTCACTTCACCGGGGAGTTTCCAATCAAAACAGTAAAGCAACATTGCAAGAGGAAGCTCAACATTCACCAGACCGAACGACATGCCCGGGCATATTCTCCTTCCTGCACCAAACGGGATGTACTTAAAATTTGTTCCTTTGTAGTCAATAGAACTGTTAAGAAACTTCTCCGGTGTAAAACTCTCGGGTTCATTCCAATATCTAGGATCTCTCCCTATTGCCCAAGCATTAACAATGACCCTAGTTTTCACAGGTATCTCATAATCATTAATCTCACACTTTTCTCCACATTCTCTTGGAAGTAATAAAGGAGCAGGAGGGTGTAACCTCAATGTCTCCTTAACAACTGATTTCAAAGATTTCATCTCACTAATACTTGTTTCATCGACCGACCCTTTCCTACGAAAGACTTCTCTCACCTCATTTTGAACTTTCTTCATCACTCTTGGATTCTTCATCATTTCTACCATTGCCCAGTCTACGGTTGTAGCCGATGTCTCACTCCCAGCAGAAAAGATGTCCTAAAAATTACAATAAGCAGTGCTAAATATGTAATTGCAACTTAGAATAATTCACATATTGCAAACAATTCTTTAATAAAATATTATAAATTAAATAATAAAAAAATTAGTTATCTTGGTCCATGGACACAAGAAAAGGCTCTCTTTCCTTCTGCTGATATAATGCAGCAAAGATTGAATATGCTTACCCAAATGACTGCTTTGATATTGTCAGTTGTAAGGGAGAATCCATGTTCACCATTGTTATGAAATTTTAGAAGAACATCAACCAGATCTTCCTCTGTTTGACTTTCACTATTTTTTGCTGCAGACTTCTTGTTTGCGTGTTCCTTGATTATGTTTTCCATAATCCTCTCAGCCCTTCGCTTAATCGACTCGAGTTTAGGCCTTGCACGAATGATTGCGGCAAGAAAACTAAATGAAGGAAACAAATCTACAAGATCAAAACCTCCTGCTTCTTTTATAGATTCCTCAATAATCGATATGAACTCCTCGTGGTCTTCGCTTTTCTTGCCAAAGGCTGCCTTCGATGTTATGCTGTACGTCGAGTATTTAATCCTCTCAGTAAGATTGAAAGCTGATCCAGCTGCTGAAGCGATCGATTCCATGAGACTAAGCATCTGTTCCTCTCTGATGGACCTGAAAGATTCAACTCGTGTTGTGCTCAAGAGCTCCTGCATACAAATCTTCCGCAGTTGTCTCCAATACTCACCATATGGTGCGAAGGCAATATCCGTTGAATCGTATAACACGATCTCTGAATAAAGATTTCGAGGCCTGGATGCAAAGATGATATCATGGGTTCTCATCACCTCCTTGGCAAACTCGGGTGACGAAACTACTATGGTCGGAACTTGTCCAATTTTCATGTACATCAAGGGTCCATGTTTCTTGGCCAAGTCTCGAAGCGCACGATGCGGTAAAGCGCCGAGAAGCTGGTGAATATTTCCGAGAACGGGTAGTTTCCATGGTGGTCCCGGGGGTAGTTTTGAAGCTGAGGTTATGGTTTTAGCTCTTTTGATGAGTATGTTTAGCGCCATAAACACGAAGAGGAAGAACGTGAAAAGGACTGAGAAAGAGGGTAATTTGAGTTCCATGTAGAAAGTGCAACTGAATTCAAAAAAAGTGAAATGGTTTAAAGTCTGTAAAATTGTGATTCTTTTCGCTAGAAGGTCCTGATACTTTCTATGTGTTAATTCTAATAGATTGGATGAAGAGAATTGCTTTTGAAGCAATTCCATTGACTTTTCTATTGTACTGTCCAATGATAAAGATGAGAGCGTTGGTCAAAATAAGCTGCTGAAAAAGTATATATACATACATACATATTTATATATATATACACACACACACGCTCACGTCTCTGTAGGATCATTATTGAGAAGAGATACAAGATATTTGGAAATTATTTTGGAGTTCTCAAGGTCAATCATATCTGCCTTAAATACTTTATAGTTGGAGTAGTAATTCAAATACCGATTAGAATATTGTATTTACACTGCAGAAACAGAGGCGGCAGTTTAAGTTCAACATAAGATTTATTTTTTGTTTTAGGTTTTTTATGTGCGACTGTATCCTAGACTTGTCAAAAAATTATTATTTACATCCTGAATTTTTAATTTTGATAATTTATTCCTCAAACTTTTGAATCTGGAACAATTTATTCTTCATTGATTAGCTTTGAATTAACTTTGTTTTGAACATAAATTTGGGTTTAATATTGTTTAAAAAGGACTTTTAATACTCTTAATTAACAATTTATGTGTAAGTCAAGTGTCAATTTTCATATTTTTTTTTAAAAAAAACAAAACAAAAACAACAACACTGTTATCAATGACGGTAAATTAATATAAATTTATAAGTTCGTAATGTAAATTATCAAAATTAAAAGTTCATGATATAAATTACAACTGTGTGATAAATTCAGGGAACATAAAAAAAATAAAAAATAAAAAAAATTCAAATTCTCTGATACAAGTAGTGAATAGATACAACGCTAATTTATTTTATAATAAAAAATGTCAGAAATTATTAACAACAAACAAAGTGCAAAATAAATAG
Source organism: Ficus erecta (assembly GCA_008635985.1). Taxonomy (NCBI): domain Eukaryota; kingdom Viridiplantae; phylum Streptophyta; class Magnoliopsida; order Rosales; family Moraceae; genus Ficus; species Ficus erecta. The sequence continues at coordinate 859,717 of BKCH01000105.1, forward strand.
AACTCATGAGAAAATTACATAAAGAGACGATGCCATGTAACTTGGCTACTAGAATGCATCAATAATGAACACGGAAATTCCACACAGATTTACAATTTCGAACTTAATCCACCCAGAAACGACGAACGAGAAAAACAAACAGCAGCTAATTTAAGTATGGGAAACATATTATTTTGCTTTCCTACTGGCCCTCTTCAAGAAATGACCGGTCATAAGCAATGGGAATCAAGTGCAAATCATCTTTTCTACGAACAGTCGCGGCGAACGACTCGGTCATGTTCAGATCTTCCTGTTTCAATCCACCGGGGAGTTTCCAATCAAAATGGTAAAGCAACATTGCAAGAGGAAGCTCGATATTAGTCACACCGAACAATATGCCAGGGCATATTCTCCTTCCAGCCCCAAACGGAATGTACTCAAATTTTGTTCCTTTGTAGTCAATAGGACTATCAAGAAACCTCTCCGGTATGAAACTCTCGGGTTCAGTCCAATAGCTAGGATCTCTTCCAATTGCCCAAGCATTAACAAAGACCTTTGTTTTCGCGGGTATCTCATAGCCATTAATCTCACACTTTTGTCCACATTCTCTCGGAACTAACAGGGGAGCAGAAGGATGTAATCTCAAGGTCTCTTTTACAACCGATTTCAAATACGTCATCTCGCTAATTGCTGTTTCATCAACCGACCCTTTTCTACAAAAGACGTCTCTCACCTCATTTTGTGCTTTCTTCATGACTCTTGGATTCTTTATCAGTTCTGCCATTGCCCAATCCAAAGCGGTAGCAGATGTTTCTGTCCCAGCAGAAAATATGTCCTGAAAGTAGCAAGTATGGTTATCTAATTGAAATTTACTAAACTTCACAATGTTTAAAAACTCAATCCATGTGGATATGCACAAATGTATGTTTCTTACACAAGTATGTGAATTTAATGAAGCAAAGATTGATGCACTTACAAAGATTATTGCTTTAAGATTGTCGGTTGTCAGGGAAAATTCAAGATCATTATTATGAAACTTTAGAAGAACATCCACTAGATCTTCTTTAACAGTTCCACTTTCACCACTTTTTTCAGTTGGCTTCTCGTTGTTATGTTCCTTGATGATGTTATCAAGTATCCTGTCCGACTTTTGGTACAGCTTCTCGAGTTTAGCCCTCGTTCCGAAGATCAGAGGATCAAGAAAACCGAAAGAAGGAAACACATCCGCAAGATCGAACCCCGATGCTATCTTTGTAACTTCCTTCACGATTGACATGAACTCCTCTTGATCTTCACTTTTCTTGCCAAACGCCGCACGTGCCGTGATGGTGCAAGTTGAGGAGTAGATTCTTTCAGTGAGATTGATAGCAGACCCAACATTTGAAGCAATCCATTCTACAAGATTTAACATTTCTTCCTCTCTAATGGGTCTAAAAGTCTCAACCCTCGCCACGCTCAAGAACTCCTGCATGCAAATTTTTCGTAGCTGTCTCCAATACTCTCCATATGGGGAAAACACAATATCGGTAGAATTGTAGAGCACAATCCGTGAAAAGAGAACCAAGGGCCTAGATGCAAAGATAGCATCATGAGTTCTCATCACCTCTTTTGCAAACTCCGGCGACGAAACCACCAAAGTTGGAACCTGGCCGATTCGTAAGTACATCAACGGTCCATATTTCCTGGCCAAGTCTCTTAATGCGTGATGGGGCAAAGAGCTTAGAAGTTGGTGCAAATTTCCTATGATGGGCAACTTCCATGGCCCTGGGGGTAGTCTGGAAGAAGAATTAACGGTTTTCGATGATCTTTTTCGTATGTTCAGAACCATGAACACAAAGAGGAAGAAGCTGAGAAGGATTGGGAAGGAGGGGAGTTGGAGATCCATGAAGAAAATGTAGAGAAAAATTAGGCTAATGAGGGAAAAATCTTTATTGATTTTTATCTGAACATAGTTTTTTTTCCACTCCACTTGCTTACAAGCATTTTATCAGTACTCTTTTTGTCCCTCTGTTGAAACTGTTCTTTCCTTTCCCCATCAGAAAAATGTTTTGTTAAAAAAAAAGGGACAAGCCATGTGATATTCTGCAAAAAAGCACAAAAACACAATTTAATTCGGACGTACATGTAACCCAGTTTTCAATTATTGTACGACAGGAATGAAAACGATGAGATGAAACTTTCATAAGATATTTTTGCATAAGATAAGATCTGAGTGATGAAAAAATGGAGAGGAAGTACATCCTATTTTAGTCTTATGGTCTATTTGGATCCTATATTTGAAAAGTAAATTTGAATCATAAATTATATTTTTTGTGAGAGAAAATATTACGTAAAAGTTTTTAAATAGTGCCGAAAACCAGGCTCATGTTTAGAACTGTCACTTAGTTTAATCAATGTGATTGAAGTTCATTGGCATTATTTTGTGGAAAATGTTGAACTCTATAAGCATCTTTGAGTGGTCTTCAAATTTTTTGGATCTTTTTTATCATATAAAAGAAATTGTTATATTTAGATGTGGATTTCTAACTCTTAGTACGTTTTGACACCAAACCCAAGGTTTTGTTTTACATTTTTTAATTATTTTTATTAACATAGGTTGCTATACAAAAAATAGTCAATATCCTACATTTATAAAAGAGTGGATAAAAATCTACTGTTCATTTTTGTAGTAAAAAATGCACCGTTTAGGTGCTTTTTTTTTTTTTTTTTTTTTTTTTGTGTCCTTCCTGACAGAAGAGTTTTGCAGGCATCACGGTTAGGAATAACTTTTTTTGCAGGCATGTTGATAGGAAAGCAATTTACATCACGGTTAAAACCATTTAAGAATTAAGAAGCACGGTTAAGGTGCTTTTTTTATTTTTTATTTTTTATTTTTTTTCCTTCCTCACAGTCACTGCAGCTGACATTTGCTTTTTGCCTCCTACGTATTGTGCTCTTGCAAGAGTTCTGAAACTTAAACTTAAAATAAAACTATTTAATTCAAATTACAGTTATACCATATTATAACTACACATTTATTATTTTTTAAGTGTAAAACGTCTAAAAAGAATAAAAAACAGTAGAGTTTTTTCAGAATTAATAGGCAAGCAATAACTTTTTTTGCAGGCATGTTGATAGGAAAGCAATTTACAATTTTTTTTTTTTCTTTTTTGAACTTCAACCTGCATATTGATATTCACTTTTTTTTTTTTTTTTGTGAATGTATATTTATATTCACTTTATATTCAAGTTAAATGAAACCATTTTATATTAAAATTACATCATTCTTAAATATGAAAAATCCCAACTAATATTATTTAACTAAAAAATATCTCAATTTCTCATGTTAGTTGATTTTTCTTCTTCTTTTTTAAGTTTTTTTAATACATCATAATCTTAAATACATAGTAAATTGTAAAAAAAAATTTCTCATGTTGGGGTTTGGGTTCTTTTTCCGGCTGACACAGTCGAAAGAGAGGGGAAAAGAGAGAAAGAGAGGTGAGTGGGATGGGGGATTTTTTTTTAATATTTTTTTTTTCTTTTGCTCGAGGGGAAAAGGAGAGAGAGGAGAGAGTAAGAAGTGTGAAAGAAGAGAGGGAAAATAAGATTTTTTTGTAGTAATATTTATTTTATATACATTTTTAATATATATATATATATAGTAATTAATTTAAATAATATCCAAAAAATTTTGAAAGTGACAGTTTAATCTTATTTTAAAAGTAACTTTTTAAAAATTAGTTATAATTTTTATTGATTTTTTTATAAAAAGATAAAAATTGAGATAAAAAAATATAGATTAGTTAAATTTTAGTTGAAAAGCGAAACGAAGCATATATCTATAAATATATAAAAACGTCAATATGTAGTACTGTTCATGAGCTTCAACCAAAATGAGCGCTCGTTTCATTTTTTTTTTTTTAATATTTGTTTCTTTTTTTTTTTTTTTGGCTTTTTAACCACTATTTTTAAGGATTATTGTTGATGTTCATTCCACGTGTTGGCTAAAAGCCTTCTTGAATAAATGCATCGTTCCTTACTTTAGATGCTTTGGTGGATCTCACGTGAACATTGAGAATAGGTTTTGTCTCTCTTTCTTTCCTTTTTTTCCTACTTTTTTTTTCATTTTCTTAGGCGTAGAACCTGTCATTACTGAAAGACTTTTCTTTTTCATTTTTCTTTTTGTTTTCTTATCTTCCGAAAACAAAATATATTCCTACATTTATAAAATAGTAGATAAAGCAGGAGATTGGAGATTAGAATTGCTTTATCATCAAGAGAGAGAGAGAGAGAGAGAACATTTTCTTTGTATTCCATACACACACGGATATATATATATATACATATATATATATATTGCTTTAGAATATTGAGTTTCCTCTTTTGCTTTAGAAAGTTTCGTTTAAACAACAGGAAAAAGAGTTCTTTTTTATTGTGAGCTAATGATGCCTTCAGGTTTCAAAACAAAGTTGATAAAATTCTTTCATTTTGGAATTTCATTTTTGCTTTTATGTCATTTGCCATTATTTTCGGGCATATTCATGTTAAATTTGTGATTGGATCAAGTTTTCTTGTTTAGAAATTTCCTACTTTTTTCTGCGTTTGAAATGATCATCCGTCCTACTGTAGTTGTAGGAGCTCATTATGTAGGAAAAAAGCATATATCCAATATTGCTTAGGATAACGCCTACTACAACTTGTCATGTGAGAACTCAGGTTTAGGAATGTATTATCATTTCATCTATACTTATTTTTACTGCAAAATTTTGAACATGTAGGTATAAATGTTACCGCTAGCATATTGTTCTACATCTAAAAATATTTATAAAATAAATTGTTTTGCTTTTTTTAAACTTTGTTTGCAAATGCATGTGTGTATGTGACTCCATATATAAATTAAAATGTGTGTAAAATATTCATATTGACTCTTTTTTTATTTACCTTTTACTTCATTATCATATTTTCAAAACGTTTTTAGTTTTCTTTTTCCAATCATTTTTTTCTTATTGCAATGTTTTATTTTTTGTATAGCCAACAATGGGATTAAAACCTTTTTTGAGATAATAAAATGAAACTCTATATGTTTTGAAAAAAACAAAAAATAAATGAGTTGTGTGTTATTATATTATTTATTAGAATGTTTGATTTTGTTATTATTGTGTGTTTTATGATTGTATCATGAAGTTTAACTTTTCAACTTTGTTTATTAAGCTGTATTTTTTTATAATCTCTAGAAAATATTTCTTCATATTAAACGTTATGAAAATTTTCATTATGATTCAATACGTGCAACACACGTGGCCAAACTAGTTCTCCTTAAAAATCTGATGTAGGAGTTGCCTTGCCGACTATTTGGTCCCATGCTACTTGTCGTTTAACCCTGGGGATTGTTGTTTATCATGCATTTTGTAGCTGGTGTTGTGCGCCAAGTCGTTTAGTGGTGATAGGGGTATTTTCGTAAGTTTACCTTGTTGCATTGTATTTGATCTTCCTAGTAGTGACGAGGACACAAATTATTGTGAGGGGGGGCTATCTGTAAATTTGTACCATAAAAAACATGCATGATAAATCTGAATTAGATCCCATATTGACGAGTTAGTAAGAAAGAAGAAAAAATTGAGAGGAACTTGAAGGGACGACATATTAATTTATACAAAAATACATAGGTTAAAAAGAGAAAAGGAGAAAATTGAGGGGGGGCTCCTCAATATCGAAGAATTTGTAGAGCTCTCTCTCTTTGTTCCTCCTTTATGGGTTATTATGTTTCCATCCTCGATCCGGGTAAGGCCAGTAAATTCTATTCTCTGAGGATTTTTACGCCAAACTCTATAACTCATGCATGGTATATTCTTGCACTTTTTTTTTTCTTTTTCATATTATTTATTTTCTAATCGTTGTTACACATTTAACTCGGAAACTTTGGTCAGCTTATTTTTAGCTAAAAGAATTCACTCACTCAGGACTTTGGAATTCTTGTAAACGACATGACTATTTGTAGTAGCCTTTTTTTAGGTCCGTACGACACAAAATTGGTGAGTAGCAGAAAATGATAGTAGAAAGTGTCTTCATGTTGGTACCAAAGAGATGTCGTTTGATTAAGGAAAATTACAGAATACTTTTGCTTGAATTACCGTCCTCTTTCGAAACAGGGGAAAACAGAGCGAAACAGAGTAAAACAGAGCAAGGAAGCTAAACACAGAAAAACATGTTAGCCATGTTTGGTTGCATGTATTGTGTTGTATTGTATACGATGTATTGTATTTTACCTCCCTCTCCGTTTGTAGGCCGAACTTAACTCCTCCCCTCCCGACACCAACCACGGGGCCAACCCGTCCCTGAGCCTCAACCAATGCTACCCCAGGGCCCTACTGTCCTCAACCACGACCCTGATCTTGACCCTGATACAAAATAACACAATATGATACACTGAAAATGTACCTTGTTTGATAACACATTTAATATCCATATTAACTTCTGCAATCCTGGGATCTTCTCAGACATTTGTAGTAATATTATATAATACAATACAACATTCTTATATGGTGTACCAAACATGCCTGTTGAGCATTTTTTAGATGGTAAGTTCTGGTATTGGATAATTATTCAGAAAAACACCTCCAACAACGGCAATACATAGATATGACGAGTATTTGTGACCTCTGATTTAGTTATTAAATCCCTTTCCTTATCGTAGCATTAAAAGCAGAGGAAAAGTGTAACGAAAGAAGTTCAATACCATTTTCCTTACTGTTCTTAAATGTATGCAGAAATATAAGGAGTAGTAATCAAGTTGAGTTCTTTCTTTCTCCGAACTGCGACTCTAAAACTCTCAAACATGTCTAGATCTTCTCGCACCGACGTGTCGGGTATTTTCCAGTCAAAATGGTACAACAGTCGTGCAAGTGGAAGCTCAATATCGGTGTAGCAAATGCGGTCCCAGGACACGTTCTTCTTCCTGCTCCGAAAGGGATGTACTCAAAGTTCAACCCCTTGGAATCAACTTGGCTATCAAGGAATCTCTCAGGGTGGGGAACATCTTTCTGGTTCAGTCCAATACATGGGATCTCGCGCGACAGCCCAAGCATTTACGAGGACTCTGGTCTTGGCTGGTATTTTGTAACCGTAAATATGGCGGCTTTCGCTACATTCTCTTGGAAGTAACAAGGGAACAGGAAGGTGGGGTGATCTTAAAGTCTGTTTGATCACTGTTTTTAATAATTTCAGCTGTGTTTTTTTTTTTTTTTTGGCTTTTAGTTCTGTTTTCTAGTAGCATAGTATATCCGGTACGTTGATGAAGTTCAAAATCATGAAAAGTTTGCATCTTTTAGATTCAAGCTATGCTTCAACTTCCTACTTCCAACGAATTCTCTTTAAATAATCACGAAGTAAGGTTTTTGTTATTTTTGGATAATTTCTCTGGATATAAAAGAGAAACCCGGACGAACATAAATAAACAAACTAAGCTTCCTAGGTCTCCTTTTTTCCTTAAAATTCGCATACGAATTCTAATCTGTTTAGCCCCCGTTTCGAAAATGGTTCAAACTACAACTCAAAACACTTTTCTATAATGTTCTCTCTCACAAAAATTTGAACATACTATTCAAATCTAGGGACGAAAAAGGCCATTTATACTTAAAAAGGAAGGTTTTTGCTTCTAGGCAAAGGCACCTTCGCAGTCCATGATTTTAATTAGAAGTATAAATCCATATGATACCTGCAGTTATGTCGCGGAACGGGGCGGTTTTATTGCCTAAAAGAATGATGGTTCCACCACGTCTTAGCAACATGAAACAAGGGTTTCACTTGTTATAGACTTAACCAAACATCTCACAGCACAAGCTGACGACAGCCATACAACACCTATATGTTTTAACTCATGTTACACATGAGAAAAGCATTTCTGCTATAAAACCTTTAAATGGAACTACATACATACATACATACATATATATATATATATCTCGTTTCATGCCATTGAACATGACCAGTTGAAGTCCAAACCAACAAAAGTCGTGTCCATGTTCTACTTACCAGCAGAGCCTTGCAGTAACTCTCTAACATGTGGCCTTCCGAAAGGTAAAAACACAGTTTTAGTTAATTGAATTACTCTGCCTAAACTTTTGACCTCTTTGATAATGTTGAAGAAGTTACACATTTTAAAACACCAACAAAATCTCTTGAAATGCATTGCACAAGGAAAAGAATATTCTTCACCATATTTCCTCCTTTCCCAATTCAAAATCATTTCGAATTGATGGGTTTCCACTATTTGTAGCCACATTTCTTTGACTTTAACGGAAACAAAAGTAACAACAGCCCTCCGTTCTTAATAATGATAGCAAAAAAGATCTCAACTTTGAACCATTCCCCATAAGTAAAACCTTATCCAAATACCTAGTTTCCACATTTGAATCATTCCCAAATCACGACTCGGAAAGTTCTTTTTCTCATGATAGGATTAAAAAGGTCCGGCCATCAATACAATGCGTGTTTCTCAACTGTCATATCACTACTGTTATTTCATTATCGAATTTCAGAAAATTCACATAAAAATGTCATCCTTCATTCCAAAAGGCGAAAATGCATACTACCAAGCATTACCTGCCATTACCACATATACTAGAAAGAGCCTATAGGATCGTAAGTTCAAACCCACAATTCAAACAGTAATTTTAAATTTTTACAAGAAAAATTACTGTTTAAATAAGTTTAAAACGGGATATCAAACGAGAGTTAAGATCTACTGGCTCTCAAATGCAAGTAAAGAGTACTAGAAATGAAAGAACATAAAAGGACCGAAAATAGCAATATAAAATTATAAAGATACTTTCATTTATATGTAATATACATATAACATACTAGTGTCTTCTTAATATTGATACAAAAAACACCAACCTAACATCCCAAAGCAGCTCCAACCCTTGTGCTTCCAATTTGTGTCCTCTTTCTGAACAATAATTCACCAAGAAACAACACAAAAACAAGCTGCTCAACTCATCCAAACCATAAAACTTTTTTTCTCTTGCATTTGCCAATAGGAGAACCTCGGTTCTCACTTAAAACACAAACACAAGACAAAGATAACAACCTAATCGTACAAACTCAAAAACCCCACCAAAAAAAAAAAAAAAAAAAAAGACAATTTGTTAAGGTTTCTAAATAACATAGTCAGACCACTCAGAAATATGTGAAGTATGGTCCATAGTTAAGCTAGGAATCTTGTCAAGCTTAATTGGATTCTGCTTCCCTCCCACAAGCCTCGCCGGGTTCCCAACCGCCGTAGTCCGTGGCGGAACCTCCTTTAGCACGACCGAACCCGCTCCGATCTTAGCACCCTCACCAATCCTAATGTTGCCCAAGATACAAGTCCCCGCGCCGATCAAAACCCCGTCGCCGATCTTCGGATGCCGATCGCCACACGCCTTTCCTGTCCCTCCCAATGTCACATTGTGCAAAATCGACACATTGTTCCCGATCACCGCGGTCTCGCCAACGACAACCCCCGTCGCGTGATCGAGCAGTATCCCGCGCCCGATTTTCGCCCCCGGATGAATGTCCACCGCGAAAACCTCCGAAACCCGGTTTTGGATCAACAGGGCCAGGACTTTCCTGCCTTGGCACCACAATTTGTGAGCCACCCGGTGAGCTTGGCAGGCTAAAAACCCTTTGAAGTTCAAGAAACAGTGGACGTAGCTTATACAAGCCGGGTCTCGTTCTTTAACGGCTTGGAGATCGTGTTTTACGGACTTTACGATCTCTTCGTCGTCCGAGAAAACTCCGATGAAGATGTCGAAGAGGGTGTTTGTCGGAAGACTAGAATTGCTCAGCTTGACAGAGAGATGGTGGGACAAAGCGCTCTCCAGAGAATTGTACGACAGAATCGAATTGAAGTAGTAACTCGACAAGATCGGTTCCTGGTCGATGTCGGATCGAGCTTCGCTCTTCATAACCATCCACAGATCGAATTCTTCGTCGTCGTCAACGGGAAAATCATCCACGACGTCGATTTCGTCTCGGTCGACGAAATCGACGGCTCGGCTGGTGTTGGTCGTGGCGGTGCGGTTCTGGCAGACGGTGGCGGCGCGGGGGACGTGTTCGGAGAATCTGCGGCGGCAGAGTTTGACGAACTTGAGCTGGGCGTTGTCGTCGGTTTGGGACCTGTTTGGTTCCCGAGAAAGTGGGAGGTGGGGGGTTGCTTGGGCGGCGGCGGCCCCTGATCGGGAAACGTCGATGCAAGTGACCATGGAGGGGGTGTGGGGGTGGTAGTGGGGGTGTTTGGGGAGTGAGAAAATGGGAGACAAAGTAAGGGGATTTGTGTGGAGGGTGATGACCTGGTTTTGGGTTGAGAGAAATGGGGATTTCTTATATAGGGGAGGAGTTATTATGGCCAGGATTTTCATGGAAAATATTTTGGAAAATGAAAGAAGAAATAATAAAGATATATTTGTTTATATGTGTATACAAATGTGTGGAGAGACTAGAGAGAGAAAGAGGAGAGAGAGAGAGAGAGGTTTGAGAGAAGGAAGGAGGTGATTCTGGTGACCCGGGGCAAGGAAGATATAGACATATCTGATTTTTTTTTTAATTTTAATTTTAATTTTATTTTTTAGTGGAATGGAAGAATATTATGTTATCATTATGTTTTATAAGATTGGAATAAAGTAAGATAAAATTTAAAAATAAATAAAATATTGTACAACAAATAATATATTAAACAAATATTTAATTTGCAATCATAAGAAAGAAGATCCTTAAAAAAAAAAAAAAAAAAAAAGTTAAAAACTAAAAAGAGAATTTTGTGAGCTAATATTTATAATTAATAGATTATGAGTCCGTTTGGTGTATGAATTGAGTTTAAATTGATTTTTTTTTATTTTAATTTTATTTTTTAGTGGAATGGAAGAATATTATGTGATCATTATGTTTTATAAGATTTGGGATAAAGTAAGATAAAATTTAAAAATAAATAAAATATTGTACAACAAATAATATATTAAACAAATATTTAATTTGCAATCATAAGAAAGAAGATCCTTTTAGGGGAAAAAATGATGTTAAAAAGAGAATTTTGTGAACCAATATTTGTAATTAATAGATTACGGGTTCATTTGGTGAATGAGTTGAGTTTGAGTTGAGTTGAAATTGTTAAGTTTGAATTAAGTTGACATTTTAAAAAGTAGTTATAAACTTTGTTGACTTTTCAGAAAAAAAAAATTTAAGATGAAAAAATACAGTTTAATTAGAGTTAAACTTTATTACCAAACAAAGCACATCAAAAATATGTAATTACTAGAAATTGTTTTATCCCAATACCTATTTTTTGTATATATATATATATATATATATATATATATATATTCTATCTTTGTTTTTGTAATGACTCAATTAACCCACATTTAACATGAAACCTTTAAGGAAAATTAGTTTTTTTTTTTTTCTCTTAGGAAAAAAGAATAAAATTGATTTATAAGAAGTCTTATCCTAAAAGTTCTCTTTTTGTTATTTTTCAATCAACAAAAATGAAATGTTTAAATGACATTGATTACAGACAGAGTCTAATGAATACCTCCACCCCGAAGTAAGTCTTTGGAGAAGAAAATGTAAGAGATTTTTTGGTATTATTTTTTCTCCTTCTTATTTAAAAGCAATAGTATCAATAATGTCAATGATAGAATCCCATAATAAGAGAAGTAAATGAAGCTCTAAGTTAGGATAAGGAATACTTATTATCTTTTATTGCAATGTTTATTATCAGAATTGTCCCTATATCTATACATTACATAGAAAGGATAATAATTTTGACTGTTTTCGTTCAAAACGCACGTTTTGGACAAAACTTGCGTTTCGTAAACTTTTTGAGTTTTTTAGCTGCTATGCAGTTGACACAGGGAGGAGAGGGAAGGTGAGTGGGATGGAGGTTTTTTTTTTTTTTTTTTTTTTTTTTTAAGCTCAAGGGAAAGGGAGAGAGAGAGAGAGAGAGAGAGAGAGAGAGAGAGAGAGTTAGAAGAGGAGGAGAGTATGAAGTTTGAGAGAGGAGAGAAAAAAAATATTTTTTTATATAAATATTTATTTTATATAATTTTTTTAAATATATATATTTCATAACATTTTAGTTTTATTTTTTTTTTTTGTCTATTCTTAACATTTTAGTCTTTTGATCTTTTTGTTCTTTTTCATGCTTTCTTTTTTTCATCTTCAGATATTTTATTGGTTTTTTTTATATATACTTTTTACTTATATATTTTTTCTTATATAAATAAATTTTCTCAAATAGGTCTAATCATATGCATTGCACATGTTTTTAAATTAGTATATTTTAAAAAGTCAGAATATCATGAACTAGTTTTTACATATGTGTTTGTATTGTGACACAAAACATGAGAAAAATCATAATTATATTAGAAAATAATAGTATAAAAATTTATTACATTTGACAAATACTATAATTTTTTTATTCCCCGGATGACCGGATATCTACAAAGGCATACAACTCTCATTCTCTCTCTCTCTTTATTTTTTATTTTTTATTTTTTATTTTTTTGTTGAAATAAACAAGTCATTCAAATTAAGCACTCTAAGGTATAGTTTAGATTAAGTGACCCTAACTTCAATTTACCAAAAGAATATATGATTTAAGATTCAACGACCTAGAATCTATTAAAACAAATCACTTTTTTTTTTAATCTTAATCAAGAAAAATAACTCAAAGAATGGAGGATATCAATTTAATACCTATAATTGTGCCCCCAATTGCGGGGCCCAAAAAAAAATTTCAACAGGGTACAATGTAAAAACTTGAAATATTTTATTCAACAGATCATGGGTTTTTTTTTTTTTTTTTGGGTGTTTCAATTCGTTAATCCTCTTATCCACGTCTCTTGACTCTTCCAACTGTAAACGGCAACGCAAACCAATTAGGTTGATCAATTATTTGAGAAATTTGCCTATTGTCCAATAATTACTACCTACCCATTCAATGAAAATATTTTTCTGCTATAATATAATATTTATTTGGTTGTTAGTATCTTGCATTTGAATACAAAACTTTTTAAACAAACCCAAATACAAATACCATTTACTATTTGACTACACACGTTCCAATTCACATATATTTCAAATACACCTTATATGTATTCAAATGTATTTTAATGTTTACATCCAAACGCGCGTTCAATTAGAATATATGCGCACAAATGTCAAAATATAACATGCAAATGTACATTGAAATGTATGTATTGTATTTCAATCAAATACTAAAATTCCACATGATGCTCTTATTAAATCATAATTTAATAGTAATTTTAACCTGTCTTAAATATATCATGATTTAAGGATTCATTTGGTGGTTGGATTAAGTTTGAGATGAGATGAAATTTTTTAAGTTTAAGTTTGTTGACTTTTTAAAAATTAGTTGTAAATTTTGTTGACTTTTTAGAAAAAGATAAAAATTGAGATGAAAAAATTCAGTTTAGTTGAAGTTAAACTTGTATGCCAAACGTGAGCTAAAAGAATAAATAGATAAATAAATTTCACATATTTCTTTATATCAGACACATAATACAAAAATGATAAAATTAGAAGATAGAAATAAAATTTGCCCCCTCTAGGGAAAAAAGAATATAAGAAAAAATAAGTTTGTTCGGTCAAACGTTTTAACATTGTATGGAGGTTATTACTTATTAGAAGTTGTCCACAAAATGATTGGAAGAATATCAGCTAAAATCGTAAGACAATAATTTACATAATTTAGCAAAAAAAATTGTAAATCCAAAAGAAAATTGATGTTTTATGCAGAAATATTACTTCATAAGTGGAAAAATTAGTCCTTTATTTTTAAAAATATAATTTATATTTTACTGTTTTATAAAATACATATAGTTGCTATCGTAATTATTTAATTTAAAGATGGAAATAAGGAAGTCCAACTGTTGATAAATTCTTTTTTCTCTAGTTGATTTCTGAGACTGAACGGTCGTTCTCTTGTTTGTAGCCTTCTCTGTTATAGCTGAGTTTACGGTTTACTGCAATAAAGTTTTTACCTTGAGAAAAAATTTAAAGATATAATTTTAACTTTTTAAAATATAACAATAAAAAGAAGTCTGGTTTAAACAAAACATGAAAGATATATATTTTTTTAATTTATGTGCTTTTTATATAAATTTCAAGTAAGAAGCAAGTCAGTTCAACCTTATGTGCTAGAGAATATATAAGACATGATATGATAAATTAAGTACTGATTGATAAAATTTTGGTTTCATATTTAAGATCTCTTCTAAAAACAGACTGTTGAAATTCAAACACAATAATTCTTTATCATTATACCATCACACCAGATGGTTTTCAATAAATTTATTTATTGATTTGTAGGCTTTTTCTCTTTCCCTGTTTCTTGGGGAGGCGGTGTTGTATTCAACTTGCATGTTGTAACATCCAAATTGTTCATTAGACCATCACACGCGATGGCTTTTAACAAATTTATTTGTTGGTTTGTAGGCTTTTTCTCTTTCTTTGTTTTTTGGGAAGGCGGCATTGTATTCAACTTGCATATTGTAACATCTAAATTGCTCATTAGACCATCACACCCGATGGCTTTCAACAAATTTATTTGTTGGTTTGTAGGCTTTTTCTCTTTCCCTATTTTTTGGGGAGGCGGCGTTGTATTCAACTTGCATGTTGTAACATCTAAATTGCTCATTAGACCATCGCACTCGATGGCTTTCAACAAATTTATTTGTTGGTTTGTAGGCTTTTTCTCTTTCCCTATTTCTTGGGGAGGCGACGTTATATTCAACTTGTAAGTTGTAACATCTAAATTGCTCATTAGACCATCACACCCGATGGCTTTCAACAAATTTATTTGTTGGTTTGTATGCTTTTTCTCTTTCCCTGTTTCTTGGGGAGGCGGCGTTGTATTCAACTTGCATGTTATAACATCTAAATTGCTCATTAGACCATCACACCCGATAGCTTTCAATAAATTTATTTGTTGGTTTGTAAGCTTTTTCTCTTTCCCTGTTTCTTGGGGAGACGACGTTGTATTCAACTTGTAAGTTGTAACATCTAAGTTGCTCATTAGACCATCACACACGATGGCTTTGAACAAATTTATTTGTTGGTTTGTAGGCTTTTTCTCTTCCCTTGTTTCTTAGGAAGACGTTGTTGTATTCAACTTGTAAGTTATAACATATAAATTGCTCATTGTTCTTGTAAAAATAAAACAAAACAAAACAAAAATTAAAAGACAAAAAAATCTAAAAATTTCTCATTGGTGGATCGTATACAAATGAAATTATTTGATTATTAATAGTTTATAAAGACATCAATTCTAGACATGGTTTCTAATATCAACTTACATGATGATAAATTATTATATTGTTTATCCAGAGTCATAATAATACTTTAAGTTTACTTAATTTGACAATGAATTAACTTACTAATAAAATAACAACAATAACTTACATTGTTGAAGCCTTAGTATTGATGGCCGAATATTATTCTTGCATTATCTATGCATATATTAGAAGTGGCAAAAATGTTTATTGTTCATGGGTTTTTCAACCAAAACAATTCGTTTTGATTGAAAACTTTCTAATATTAATTTTTCAGTCCTCCTTTTATCCTTTTATTTTATTTTTTTACTTTTTAGTCTAAATTTTTTTTTTCATTTTTATCCTTTTTTTTATTTTGTTTTTCCTCTTGATTTGTCTCTGTTAAAAAAAAATTCTTCTCAAATACTTCTTTACTTAAATAATTTTTCTTAGGTTCTTCAACCAAATCGTTTTGGTTGAAAACTTTCTAATACTTAATTTTCCAGTCTTCCTTTTATACTTTTTTTTTTTATTTACTTTTTAGTCAAATTTTTACTTCTTTTTTTTTTTTTTTTTCATTTTCATCCCTTTTTTCTTTTTTCTTTTTTTTTTTTTCTCTTGACTTTTCCTTGTTAAAAGAAATCTTCTCAAATACCTCTTTATGTAAATTATTTTTTACACAACCATATAAGAAATATTTTATAGAATGTGACTTCATAAATACTTTGTCCTCTTATCAATATAATAATTTTTATGTGATTCTTTTATTTTATTTGTCTTTCACAAAAAAAAAATGATCGTAACAAAGTATGAAATAAATTTCAGTAAGATGAATATGCAAATGCGTGCTTTTTAACTAGTAGATTATTAAAACCCAAAAACAAAAAAGGACAAATAGTTACATGCTTGTTACGTAATGGGTTACATAAACGCCTTAAGTAATAAAATATTGGAACAAACCCAAACAAAGAACCTTTTACCTGTTGCGTGGGAGCAATCAAAGGGTGACCAGAAACCTTTCGGCCAAAGTCTTCTTGTCGTTTTCAAAAATCCTAATCCAAATTGCATTCCGAATTCCCCATAGTTTTTTTTTTTTAATTATTATTTTTAGCTCACTCGTTACGTCACGCCTCTCATGACTATTGATCAATTATTCGCCACCTTATCATCAGTGATGATCGCATTGCATTAAAAGGATGATCTATTAAACCCTTTTATATCTAGTATTCAAGAATCAAATCTCATAATGTATTATAAAATTATAATTATATTACTCTAATAACCTATTAAGTTAGACTGTATCTTAATGATTTTAGACATTTTAAGGTTCTGTTTGGAGACATATTTGGAGACGGTGTTTAAAATGTTGGAAATAGTTTGAGTTTTGGAATGACGTTTGGTGAAAATAAACTGTTTAAGGTAAAAAAGTGTAAAAATTTAAAATGTGTTCAGAAAAAAAATTAGTAATATGGATCTTGTTTCATACCTATCGAAATTCTATGCAATTTGTAAAAAAAAAAAATTTAAAAATAATCTCATTTCAACTTAAAATGATAAAGTTATGGACTTTTAAAGTTTGAATTTGTTAAAAATGTTTCGAAAAATTAATAGTAAAATTTGAGAAAAATAACAAAATAACTTCGGAAAACATAGTTTTTGAAATTAAATAATTGAATTAATAAAATAATAATAAAAAAACAACTAATTAAAAGCCAAGCTTCGAAGGATGGATAAGCCATATGTTGAGATGTGTGGACATGGGTAAAATGAGGTTGAAAACTCATTTAGAATTGAAATAACAAAGATATAGACTTTTAAAATTTGAGTTTACTCACGATATTTAAAGATGTGAATAATAAAAAATAATTTTGAATTAAAGGAAAAGACAAAGAACAAATCTAGAAACCACCGAACATCCCCCAAATGGATTCTAAGAGCAAGGCATTTATATGCAGCTATAGATAATTAGTATATTAGATTTAATTCCTATTTAGATTATAAGTTTGAATCCACAATTCAAACTTTCTTTTACAATATTTTCATTTATAAAAATTTAAATTTACTGTTCAAACATGCAGTTCAAACGAGCCATTAATCACTCGTCACCATTTTTAAAATTTTCCTTCTTCATTTTTCAGCCTAGTGTACTTTCCACTGCTGATCTCACCACAGCTGCCTCTATCCAATATGAAGTTTGCAAAGTATGATGAGGTTAGTTTAAAAAAAAAAAAATTTGGGCTATTCCCGATCTAAAGGGCCCACAAAGGGCTGCCTCTTCAAGCACTAGAACAACTAGCCGGCAAGCAAATCAAATTTTATGTTTCTCAGCATGAAAACTATAATAAATTTTGATGATTTTTAAAAAGAAAAAATTTACGGTAGAATCTGTTTTCATTTTTTATTTAAACGTTATCACTGTTTTACTTATTAAATCAATCTTTTTAACACTCTGATCTATGATTAGAAATATTAATACATGTCGTGTTGAAAAATTTTATCGTGAATACTTGTAAATTATATTGTTAAAAAGTTAATCTAAGTAATGACTAAGAGTCTGTTTGGTGAATGAGTTTAAGTTAGAAATTTTAAGTTTTAATAGTAATTTTTGTTGACTATTCTGAAAAGACAAAAAACTTTTTCAGAAAATATAAAAAAAAATTTCAGAAAAAGATAAAGACTGAGATGAAAATTTTGGTTTAAAATGTTTTTCCAAACACCCCCTAAACTATACCTATCGGTAATATAAAATCAAGGTTTCCACCATAAATTTTCCTATAACAAAATTGAAAAAAAAAAAATCCCTTAACTTCTTGTGGGCTTATTAAATTATTTTCTAACAGCTAACCATGTAGAAACTGCAAAATGGTAAGAGGATAAGGAGAAAATGTAGTAATTAAGTTAGTAGAACATCAGATGCCCAAGTAGGGGAATAGCTTTGTTTACTATTTTGATATTAGAAAGATTAAAAAAAATTATGTTTTTTTTTTTTTGTTAATTAAGAGATTGACTTACTTCTCCTGTTGGTTTAAAAATTAATTTTGGCAATTTTGGTCCCATTTTGCATACCAATCATAGTAACAGAAATCCTGAAAACCCAAAGTATAATATACAATGTATCTTTAATGGATAAGCAATCTATTCCACAACAACATTCACAAAACAAAAAACAAAAACAAAAAAACAAAAACGAAAAACAAAAAAAAAAAAAAAAAAAAAAATTCATTCCACCACAAAAAGTTGAAAAAATGAATTTAAATTAAAAAAAAAAAAGATAGCTAACACAAATGGCAATTAATCAGATTCTTAGAATATATGGAAAACAATAAACAAATCACAGTACTAAAAAAAAAAAAAAACCAACAACAACGCTATTCAATTTGATTAGACATCACTTGTTTTTAATTAAATTTCCAAAGAATAAACCCTTACAAATTGTCCAAGGGACATAGAACGTAACCTTTTTTTTTTTTTTTTTTTTTTTTTTACTGCTAAAGGAAACATAACTAAACTTAAAACATATCCACTTTATGGAATTAAACATAAGTTGCTTGTCCAAAACGAATAAAGAGAGAGTTTTCCAATAAATTATTGCTTTACTTTAAATTGGCATATTCTATAAGATATACCCTTGAAGAATCCAAAACTTCATTATTAAAAATAAAAAAATAATAAAAACTAAAATAAAAAAGGGGACCGAAGTACTTTTGAACAATTCCATTATCTTTTATTAGTCCTTTCATCTCAACCATTTGGATTTATATTCATACACAATTTTTCTTCTTTTTTCTTTTCCTTTTTTTTTTTTTAACAATATTCAAACAATATTTTGACTTTATATGAATGTATCACTCTCACCATTCTTTTAAAGAACAATCTTGGAACCAATAAATGAAATAGCCGCCCCCCCCCCTTCCTTTTATAATGGGTTAAATTTCCCTCGAACAAACTATTTGCAAATGATCGATTTTAAAATCTGTTTAAGCATGCATGCATGAAAGATAACATAATTTAATCTGAAACATAGCCCATTAAAAGGGGATTATTACCAATTAAGTTAACCAGCTAGAGTTTTAAATGAACATAATTGTCACCGCCCGCTAGTGCAACGTTAGCGATGTTTTTACCTTTTCTTCTCAAAATCTCGTCAGATTCGTTACTCGCCAACTTCAATTATAGTCTTGTCTCACTAATAGGTTGTGTTGCGTTAGATCCGTGATAGTTTATGTGAAACCAGATTCATCTTTCGAATAAAATTAAGAACATTTTTTTTTCCGTACTTCTAGTGGGTGATCATGAGATTTCTTCGATGGACAATGTGAATGGAGACGGGATGATACCAATAATATATTTTTTCATTGAGTGAAAAAATAAACATAATTGTCTACTATGTGGAGAATTCATAGGACCGCCAGAAAAAAAGGTGGACTATAACTTTCAAGTGAAGTAGTAAGCCTAAATATAAGAAATACTCAGTTCCATTTGCAGAGAAGTTTCATGGAAATTCAAACTAGTTTTGATACTCTGAATGCAAAAGCTAAGGTGATATTTTGAAGAAAAGAAGTTGGCAAGTAGCAATATTATACTCCTAGTAGAGAGACATGTAACACGTTCTTGTTGGTGAAAGGAACGTCTTTTTACACCTGTACAACATGAATTTATCATACAGTTCTAATTTTACGTAGCGATCTACCCCTCATTGATAACAAAATTGATTTTCTTTTTATGAAAATTGACACTTGACTCGTATGTAAGTCGTTAGTTAAGAGCATTAAAGATCTTTTTGATAATTGTTAGCCCAAATTTATATCTAAAATAAAGTTAATTCAAAATTTTCTATTTTGATAATACTTCATTAAATATCTTAGACTCAATAAATTGTGATTAAAACAGATAAGAATGATCGTGCATGTTATTAGTTAACAACTTATATACAAATCACCTGTCAATTTCTTTTAAAAGATTGGCATTATTTTCACTCTGATTGCTACAAATTTGTAAGTTTAGGATGTAAAGTATCAAAATTAAAAATTTTGGATGTAAATTATAATTGTATGACAAATTCAGGGTGTATCGATGTAAAAAAGCCAAAAAGAAAAGAAAAGAAAATATGTGAACTTTATGCACACAATAGAAGTACTAGGAGCTAGGGTCCACAATAGATTAGATGAAATGAATTATATTCAAAGGACAAATTACACATTTTCCTCCTCAACTTTAGGCATTGTCACAAAATATCACCCGAACTTTAATTTATAACATTATTTTCCTTGAACTTTGAAAAAGTTTGCGAATTTTCCCTCCCTCTCAATTAAATGTTTTACTAAAAAATACACATGACACTCGTTGGAAGTATAAGTTACGGATATTAAATAAGAAATTTTTATAATTAAGTTAAAAAGATAAATATTGAGGGTTGATTATCATTTATTTCCATAATTTTCTCTTATAGCAACTTTCCTTTATAGGGGACCACTTGGGCAAGAAGGAACTTAATCACTGATTTTGAGAACCCCACTTTTCAAGTTGTGGAAAGCCTCCAGCGGAAATGGAAAAGGTAGACAATAACATGTCTCACTCTTAGCTCTAGAATGTCCCTTGCATTTATTTCCCTTACTTCACATATTTATCTTCTATAATCGTTTCAAAAGTAACATATTATATATAGAATATGATTGTGATTCTTCCTTAATGGCTAACAAAATTATTGTGTGCCTAACCAATTTAGCTTAAGGTTCATGATGTTCTTAATTATAGTCTTTTAACTCGAGTAAAACATGTATAAGAGTTGTATAAAAAGCATTTTATTCAAATATCAACTGCAATACTTCCAAAGCTCCTTTGACCTCATATATTTACACATAGCTAGGTCTTTTCCATATAACTACGTTACTTAAATAATGTCTTAGACACCAATATTAATGTTTGCTGAAAACCTTATTTACAGACGTTATCGGTCCAATCTTTTGAACGAAAAGTTTGTAATCCTAAGTATACTGAATGTGCTAGCGATTTTGATACGTGAAAATATGATTTTAGAGACACTATAAGAACTGTCTAAGACATTGACACTAATATTCGCTGAAGAACTTATCAGCAAGCCCTACCTTTCAAACAAGAAGCATGTCGTTTCAGTCTCACTGAATGTGCTGGCGGTCCAAATACATGATGGCATGATCCTAGAGATACTAAATTAAATATTGAGTTGTTAAAATAAGTATTTATATTTAAGATCCTTATGAGGGTCACACAGAACTAAAATCTTTAATAACAAAAGCAATCATGGCAATCCTTTACTCTTAGGTCACCGTGCTCTATGATAACTGCAATCCTGAACCATAGAAGAAATACCCCCACAAAAATGGATATGTTTCTAGTGGGACAGCAAACATCATTATTATGGTCAACTATCAAAAATCCATATTCCAGTACAGTTAAAAGATAAAGGTTTTATATCAACCATAAACACCAAAATAGATAAATAAATAAATAAGAACAAAAAAAAATGAACAAAAAGTGAAAGAAAAGACCTGCAGACCAATTATGCTGAAAGGGATCCTTGATCCTAAAGGAGGGACCCTCACAAAGTGGTGTTTTCAGAAACCAACTAAAAAACAACATTTGCACCTTGCCCAGAAAAGAAACTATGCATCAAAAGAAACTTGGCTGTGTTTTCTATTTTTGGGTGCGATTCCATATACAAATTCTGGTTGTTCAAATTGGTGGAACTAAAATTTTCTCACTACCCAAACAAGAAATTGTGCAATGGGAATTATAGGACACAGTCCCACGCACTCAATCAACGTACCCATGTATGGTTAAACTAAGGGTACCATTGAGTTGGTGCAAGGAATAGAAATAGGATGTGGGTCAATTCCGAAGTTTTGTAAAATTAATATAATAACTATTGTTTTTAATAAGAGTTTAAAAACTGTCTATTTATCTGATTTTTCTAAAAGTAAAAATCCGAGTCCAATATTTGATAGATCATTTGGCATGTCACACTTTTTGTTGTCAATCTACAAACACCGAACCAATCCCTCCCCTAGTCACTTTATGAAACATTGTGGCATTGTTCCTTAAACACCACTGCCTTCTCTCCCATTGATCACAACCCCGATCCCGATCACGTCCAATCTTATTCTACCCGACAGGATCGATGTCGAGAGCAAAAATCTTTGAAATCTTGCTCTGAATCAAATGACGGCCAACGGCAAAGCCACATGATGTTTAGTAGAGGCATCTCTACAATATTTAAAAGAATTTTAGTTATGTCCCCATCTTTGAAGAAAAATTATATTTGTGCCACCACGTAAGAATTGAATTATGTTTTCTATTGGTCGCATGTTTTAAGAGATAGTATAAGTATCTCTATTCAAAATAAATAAATAAATAACAGTCTCATTTAAAAAAACCAAAGAAAAAACAATAAAAATAAAAAAAAAACAAAACAAATCGAACAAAACAAAACAAACAAAACTGTGTCTGTAGTCAACTATGTATCCTTTGGATAGAATCTAACTTTGATTTTGTCTTAGTGCCCAGGCAGAGAAAGAGAGAGAGAGAGAAGAAAAAAGCAATAGGAAAAGTAGAAATGTCGTTCGGTAAGTTTTCTTGTTTCTGCATGAGAGTTATGTCGTTTTCTTAGTTTTGCCGTCCTTATGTAATTATTGATGTCCAACAAAATGGCGTTTCTCATTTCAAATAAATTAGGAAAAAAGAAAAAGGGGTCCTTTCTTATGCTTAATGTCATGTTAGTTTTTTTTCCCCCTGTTGTTTTGTCGTCTTTGGCCTAGCGATAATAGTGTCGTTTTTACTATTGGTGTCGTTTATAGTGTTTAGCGTCGTTTTGATAAAACGTTTAATATCGGCTTTAAAAAACATGCCTTTTTATTTTTTTAATTTAAAAAAAAAACATTTGTCTTTTTCGATTGCTGTATCAGTTCTATTGTCTGTGAATCGTTTCAAAAGGTTACTTTACTTTCCTGTTGATGCATTTTATGGAAGCTTTAATAATGATAATATTGTATTGGATGAGGTAGTTGTCGTTTATTCATATTCTTGTCATTTTTGCTAAATCATCTTTTCTTTTTAAATTAAGGGTAAATTGATTGTTTAGTCTTTAATTTTTTTATGAAGTTATCCAAAAAAGTTTTATAATTTAAAAGATCCCTAAACTTTATAAGAAGCTATAATTTTTTTTTTTTTTTTTTTGTTAACGTGTTCAAAATTTTAACCAAAAGTATCACGTTTATCTCACATGATTTACATATTAAGGATAGTTAAAAAGAAGTTAACATTATTCAATTTTTATGATATACACACGCGATATACCCATGCAATTTTTAATCTTTGTTAGTAAAAAAGATCAAATAACACCTTTTTTAACATGTTATGGACCTTTTAACCACACAAAAAAAAAAAAGAAAAAAGAAAAAAGAAACTTGAGATCAAATTATAACTTTACAAAAAGGTTAGGGATCAAGTATCCTTAAGTTAATGACGTTTTTCAATCAAGCTTGCATGTTCACTTGTCTATTTTAGCTACTGTCATTTTCCGAGATGAGGTCGTTTCTACTTGTTGTCTTCTTGAGCTTATTGCCGTTTTCCTAAGATTACCGTCCTACTTTTAATAGTTTAATTTTTCCGGATTTTTTTGGCTTTCCTTTTAAAACAAAAAAAATAAAAACAAAAACAAAAACAAAAAAACAAAAAACAAATGGAGGGCTCTAGACGTTTTCTTATGGGTGTCACTTTGAGTTCCTTTTTTGTTTTCGAATGAGATTACTGTCGTTTTTTGCAATCTCATCGACATATTGTGAGAGTTGTCGTTTTCTTGCCAATCAGGTTACTGTCGTTTTCCATATCATGTCGTTTATATATATATATATATATATTTTCCCCAGTCACTGTGGGTTCTATTTGTTTTACTTCTATCAACTTCGTGTTTCTTCCTAGTTTTCGCCATGATGTCGTTTCTTGTTCGAGAACCAGCCAACATTTTAAAACTAAAGTGAAACAAAGTGGCGCATGACTGACGTAACCATTCCACTTAAAAGTTGCAGAAGTTGCAAATGATGGGAGAGGCGCAATCAACTTCTTTAAACACCACTCATTATACTCGGAAATCCACCCCAAGCACAATTTATTTGGACCTTTATTTCGAGAAATCCCTTACAAATCTGTAGGCGCACCTAACAGACGGACTTAAGCACTACTTCGAGACCCAAGCTCCATAGGTAGCCTCCCAAATTCAAGTATGCTCCTGCATCATTCTCCCATCCTTAAAAAAAATGCCCCCTCCAAGGCACACCTATGGGGATTTGAACTTGGGACCAACCTGGCTCTGATACCAACTGATGTAGGAGTGACACAACCATTCATCCCAAAAGTTACAACTAATGAGAGTAACGCAATCAACTCCTTTAAACACCATTCACTATCAGACTCAGAAATCCATCTCAAACACTATTCGTTTGGACTCTTACTTCGAGGAGTCCCTTACGAATCTATAGGCGCACCTAACAGACGGACTCAGGCATTTTTTCGAGGCCCAAGCCACATAGACCGCCTTCCAAATTCAAGTATGCTCCTACATCGCAAAATTCAACAACTCCAAGGTCGGCATGCAGTGGAACCGCAGCATTCCAAACTCTGCTCAGTCTTTTAACCTAATGGACGACACGGCATTATTTTCTTGCCTTCTCCTTTGCGGACTCCGGCCACAGTTCAAGATTTGTATTGACATGGCTTCCCCGATCAAGATCCCAAGTTCCTTGGAAAACTAAGCTTTTAATTTACTAATGGATGTTTCACTATTCGCTAGGTGTATGTTTGATGAGAAAATACATAAAAGAACTATGGATTTATATAGATTTAGACATAAATATAAGAAAATGAGAGTTATAAACAATCAAGACGCAAGTAAAATTCAGGAACAAAACTGATGAAAATTTATCGTTTCAATATGACATTGTGCATATTAAGATGTTGATATGATCCGAAAGAGTATCATCCATCAAGAAGAAAGTTAATTGGAATAAAAGCACATACAAAAACTGCAGCAGGGACAAGATTCTATATGACCATTGCTCGCTTGGCCGGTTCGTTGCCTACAAGACATAGCAAAACAGAGAGCTTTTCTGGAAAAGTTGAATTGCTTTGTACAAACTTGTTCTGCCGGTCACCCCTCGATAGAATAAATACGAACCACGGTGTTCCTCTAAAAACATCTTCCCACAAGAAGTCCACCACCTAACACTTTAAAAAGTTCATTACGCGAATACACGGGAAGGTTAAGAACGGAAAAGGGAAAAGAGAAACAATTATTACAAGAAAGGTATCGTGTGTAAAAACAAGATAGAGAAGCGCCACTTCTGAGTAGTTATTATTTTACCTAAGTAGTCCTTCTTCATAGCTTGACCTCCACATCAACCCCAGCAGGAAGGTCAAGTTGCATCAAAGAATCTATTGTTTGTGCAGTTGGGTAAAGGATATCGATGAGGCGTTGGTGCGTTCGAATCTCGAAATGGAACCTTGCATCCTTGTGGACGTGAGGCGATTTGAGAACACAGTAGATTCGCTTTTTGGTAGGCAAGGGAACAGGACCCATAGTTTTTGCATTGGTGTTCCTTGCAGCATCCAGTATCTGCTTGCAGGAGTCCTCGATCAAGGGTACCCAGTAAGACCTAAGTTTAATCCTAATTTTCTGCTTCGGTGCAGCCTGTAACAAAGACACCTAACATCATTATAACTTGTAGTATAAATCCAAAAAATAGCATATATTGACAATAAAACAAAAGGCAAGACGGGAAGGAACGTAGCCACACTAGTCCGGTGCCGAATTGGAGTCTATCTAGACTAAATCTACAAGTACTCAGTTCCAGAGTTCTTATTGCTATATCCACAAGCTCTTCCTTTGGATTCAAAGGGTAAAGTCGTGACATTTACCAATCTGTGCACCACAATCTCCTTTTGTAGTCCAACTCTACTATTAAACTGTACATTTCAGCTTTCCTCCAAGTCCATCTCAAATCAAATATTTCAAGGAATATGGTGTGACGACAATATTTAGGACAAAGAATCTATCAAGGGCAGATTAACATGAACCCGAAGAATCGTACAAACAAAAAATTTCACTAATTCTCTATATAGTTAATTTTCACGTCCAAGTTACAAACATGTTTTGAATTGAAATTCGTTACTATTCTCTTTTGAAACAGGATTAAACAACCAAGAAAATACCTTGTCAGCATCAGCACCGACACTAAGCACGGAAGTACTTGGAGTCTCGGAACCTCCGACCTGAAAATCACCAAAAAAGACAAACATCAGATATCATCACAAAGTTTCCAGCTATCTCCTTTTTGAGTGTAGCTTATAAAAATGGTTTCTTCAGCTAAATGGGTTCATATTATAGCTGAGAAACTGCATGAAATAATTACAAAATATAGAAATGCGAAAAATTAATCATGTCCTATTTTTCAAGAATACATAAATTTGACATTCAAGCTAGAACAGACACTCATCTCAAGCTCATTTTAGCCTAAAAATAATTCATTTATATATGTATATATATTTCTCAATGTAGCCGAAAATAAACTAACTAAATTTTATTTCCTACAAAATTACAACAATTGAAAGAGCATAAGATTGGCTGAAGACTAAAAGAGAGGCAAAATTTTAACATAAACAACTCATCTCAAAAATACACTGGAAATGCGAAGGAAAAAAATCAAACTTTGAAACCTAATTTTCGACATTCTTGTTTCCAGAATAAATCCAAAAAACAAATTAAACTACATTTCACCACAAGAAACAAAATTTCCTTTTCCTACATTTTCTCAGCAGCCAAACACAGACAACAATCAAACACTTGAAACAGAAACGAACCTCAAGGCTTTCGGAGCCGTCCAAGGTCTCGGGAGGCGGCTCCAAGACTTCGGGAGCGGCGTGAACCCTAGTCGACGACGGCGAGTGTCTAAGAGCTCGGAGCTTCGGAGAACAATTGGCGAATTGCAAAGAGAAAGAAGACAGCTTTGGCTTAGAGGACGAAAACGGGGAAGAATTGGAGAGAGAAAGAGAGGGAATTAGGGTTGTGGAAACTGAAGAAACCGCCATTGATTTTGAAGCTTCGTCTGTGTGTTATCTTCTGGTTAAGAGAAGAAGAAGAAGAAGAAGAAGAAGAAGCTCTCTCCTTTCTCTCTGCTTGTGCACCGTCGAGAAGAATTATCCAAAATATTTTTCTTTTAATTTTCAAGAAAATAAGAAATATAAATGGGCTTGAAATTACAAGATTAGCCCTGATTTGGGCTTGATTTTGGATAGAAAGTGCTAGCCCAACTGTTATTGAGCGGGATTAATTTCAATTTGGGCTCATTGAATTTGGGCCAGGTAGTGGCCAAGCCCAAAAGAGTTTTGCCCTTTTTGCTTGGATGGAGAGAGTGGAAACAATGGAAAATGTGGATAAAGAGAATCTTTTTCTTTTTTTCTTTTTAAAATTCAGAAAAAGAGGATTGTACAAATCTTTGTGTTATTCAATAAGAGAGATAGAGAGTTGTCTAATTACTATTATTGTCCATTAATCAAATTTGTTGACAAAATTTATTAGAGGTAAATTAGTCTTTTAAAACTCAACTTGCGTTTGGTATACATGTTTGTAATGAAATTTTCATGTTAAAGTTGATTGACTTTTTAAAAACTAATTATAATTTTTTATTGACTTTTTAAAAAAAGATAAAACTAATATGAAAACTTTAGGTTCACA
Source organism: Ficus erecta (assembly GCA_008635985.1). Lineage (NCBI taxonomy): Eukaryota > Viridiplantae > Streptophyta > Magnoliopsida > Rosales > Moraceae > Ficus > Ficus erecta. The sequence goes on from BKCH01000105.1 coordinate 887,746, forward strand.
CTTAAAAGCCAAATGAACCCTTAAATGTGATAAAGAACTTGCATCTTTTAATTGATAGAACAATATAAATTTGGTGGGTCCAAAGAAAGATTCTCCCCTCCACTCTTCCTTCTAATCAAACAGTGGGTTTTTTGTTAATTTTGGATGAATGATTTTAATTCTTTATTTTATGATAAAATTTGATATAAAGTTATCACTAGATTATAGTTACAACGTCATTTAACGTGGACATATAGTGATTATTGGGGTAAGAATAAAAAAGCAAAGGAATTTTAAATGTGTAGTTGTTGATTATAAACTAGTAACAAAATGGGTTGTAACTTTATGTTGTCCTTTCGTTATTTTCATGTTGTGAGTTGATTTGGATTATATAATGCTTTTAGATACTATATAAGATGTTTTAGATGATATTAAATGTCCATGACTTGTTTCGTCTAATAAAATGTTTCTAGATACCATATAGTGTTATCAATGACATTTATTGTCTTAGTTTATGTTACAAAATTATATGATTTAGATTACGCATTAGGTTTTCAACTTTCACTCTCACTTTCCAAATATTACTACTAGTAGTAAAACAAAATTATCATAAGGAGTATTAGAAAGGGAGTTTTAAAGGAAAAAAATTGCAAAAAAAAAAAAAAAAAGTCCTTGACCATTAGATCTAGTGCAAGTTTTAGTTGTGATTGTTGCAACAATCACTCAATCACATTTCTTTTGGCTAAATAAGGGCAAACTTCAACCCTTATAACAGAAATCATTTTATGATGATTGATGCATGAGAGGATAATTTCACCATTTACAAAAATAAATAAACAAATAAATAACGGTTAAAATACACTTTTTCGCCACGTTTAACTAACAAAAAGGGTGTGTTAGAATTATCAGATTTTTTTTTTTTTTTTTTTTTGTCAATGTGTTTATATTTACCTAGTAATTCCTTATTTACCTAGTAAATTTTACAATTATCTCGAATACTTTGAAACTTTGCTATTTCTTTCTATTTTCCTTATTGTTTAATTAGTAAAAAAGAGAGAAGAAGAAAATCAGACTAAATGTAGAAGTTGACCCCCTATAATTTTTTGGGTTCATTTTTGTTTTAATCATACGGTAATAGCTTATGCATAAATGTTAGATTGGTAAAAGTTTCTGACGAATTTGTTGGATAATTTCAACCATATTCAAAAGAGAATTTGATAGTTAACATATTTTCTTTTCTTTTTTTTTTTCAAAAATAAAATAACTTTATTTTTTTATTAAAAAAAATTTGATCCTGTCAATGGATTTTGCATTGTTTAAAGTTTTTCAACAACTTATTTTTTGGTTATAAAATTAGAAGAAGACTAAAATATGATTGATGATTTAAACATGGTAGAATGAAATCTAGCTAGCAAGCATCAAAGTTAAGGATGGTTAACTTATATCTCGAGTTCACTTGTTGAAGCACACTTGGATGGTTTTCAAAAAAAAAAAAACTTTTAGAATCACACTTGGATTCCTCTAATAGCCAGTAATCCCACTTACAAGAAAATAAAAATAAATAAATAAATAAATAGATAAACAGATAAAAAAAATTAAGAGGAAAAAGAAAAATGAATCTTGGAAGTTTTGTGAAACAATCTTAGATTCTACCCACGACCTCAAAAAACCAATATTTTACGGAAGATGTGTTTGACAACCTTGTTATATTTCATTAACTTAAAATGAGTTAAATCTATGAAGAAAATCAAAAATCAATAATAGCAACAATACTATCATAGATTTATTTTTTAATTATACTTTATTTGTTACATTTTCAAATAACTTCAGAAGTAGAGAGCAACTAAATAAGTTTTAAACGTAATACCACACACACATATATATAATTTGGTTGGTCTTGGATTAATTTGGGGCATAATGAGGCCTGCAAAAAAAAAAAAAAAAAAAAGTTAAAACACACAATAAATAAACAATTATGATATCACAAAGACTCTTTGAAGTTAAATCATCATCAATTTTTTTTTGAATAAAAATGATCTAGGAATGACCTTATCATTTTTAGGTTTTCAGCCGCATTAATATCATCCTCGATTGAAACATATGTAGTACTGCTTTCACAATAGTCTTGTTCTCAATTGGATATATGGTCCCCATACTGCAAGAGCCAACTATAATACACTTCAAAGTTGCAATACCTATACCATGAGCTCACTGTCTATAGGTTTGTACCATTATATGAAAAGACTTTTGAGTAAACATGGATGAATGGCACACCATCAACCATCATTTCCTATTGTTTTTATTAGCAAGTACTTTGTTGAAAGTGCACAAGGTGTGTTTCATCCTCGCTTGAAATAATAATAATGACGATGATGATATTTAACAATAATACATGTTTCTGAATGATAAATCTGACTAAAATCATGACTAGGATACTAATTCCAATTCCAATTTTGAATTACTGACTTATATGATACGTGGATTGTCATTTTTTCATTCATATGTATTTAAATAATTATCATGTCAAATAAAATAAAATATTATATTTCCTAATAAAAATATCATAACTTACCATCATATAAGTTGACATTTAAATTTTGATATTAGAGTTAATTTTCCTATTACTACTCAATTCAATTATATTGGTTCAAAATAGAGCTCTATAGTAACAAATTTTTTCATGTCCTACCATAAATTCTTTGGGGAAAAAAACCACCTTTTTTTTTCTTGGAGAGAGAGAGAGAGAGAAAAAAAAAAAACTTGATAAGTCTTTGAAATTGCTAGTACTTTACCATGAGCTCACTGTCTATAGGTTTGTACCATAATATGAAAAAACTTTTGAGTAAACATGGATGAATGGCACACCATCAACCATCATTTCCTATTGTTTTTATTAGCAAGTACTTTGTTGAAAGCACACAAGGTGTGTTTCATCCTGGCTTTGAAAATAATGATAATGATGATGATGATGAAAATAAGGATATTTAACAATAATGCATGTTTCTAATGATAAATGTGACTAAAATCATGTCAAATTTAATCGTAAAAATTGACCAGGATACTGATTCCAATTTCAATTTTGAATTACTGACTTATATGATACGTGGATTGTCATTTTCTCATTCATATATGTATTTAAATAATTATCATGTCAAATAAAATAAAATATTACATTTACTGATAAAAATATGATAACTTACCATCATATAAGTTGACATTCAAATTTTAATATTAGAGTTAATTTTCCTATTACTACTCAATTCAGTTATATTGGTTCAAAATAGAGCTCTATAGTAACAAATTTTTTCATGTCCTACCATAAATTCTTTGGAGGAAAAAAACCACCTCTTTTTTCTTGAAGAGAGGGAAAAAAAAAAAAAAAAACTTGATAAGTCTTTGAAATTGCTAGGTACTATGATCAAAAGCTTCATTATTTATTTATTTATTGTTGTTACTGTTATCATTACTACTACTAGGTTGGTTGCTGAAATTACATCATGTCATATATCATTCTATTTTGAAGTAAATAAATACACATATAATAATATATACCCACATGACTAAGTCTTTGAAATTGCTACTTACCATGACCAGAGTATCAAATGTATACTCCGTTTGGTTTACCAAACGGTAAGTTAGTTTATATACATTCACCAAAAAAAATATTTAGTCTAAATATAGGTACAACCTAGAACCAAATAGCTTTGAAAGTAGAAGGGCGTTTATCAAATTAAAATCAATATCTCAAATGTAATTTTTTTTCCTATTAAAATGAGCAGAGTAAAAATAAAATAATTAGTATTTTAAGGTTAATCCATTAAAATGAATAACTATATGAAAACATATTAATTAATATCAAACTTAGAGGGCTCTTGTTGGCTGTTGTTGTGCTTGTACTATTCTTCTTGAGGAATTTTCTCCTTTTATTCCCTTGCTAAATTATCAATTTGTTGGCTTTAATAGTAAGGTACCATGCTATGGCCAATACATCCTAATAAATAAACAAACATATCAATCAAAATAACTAAAACAACAAATAAATTGTACTATGCCACAAATTTTTATTTTTAAAAGGACTATGCTATAAAATCTCTCTCATGGATATACCAAAGGTTGAAACTAACCTCACACATATATATATATATAAATATATATATATATATATATATATTAAACCATCTCTTTCTCTTTCATGGCTAGATCTCAAAATTTTAACGCAAGACAGAATGACACTAATAATCTTTATGTGAAAGGAATCTTTTCAATTGAAAAGATCCAAACTTTAAGTAATGCCTCATAGAAAGTGCACTTTGTGAATGATTTATCTTATGAGCTCATGCAAAGAAACCTACTTAAGTCGTGTCTTTAGAATACATTTTTGAGTCACATTCTTAAGTTCAATTCGCAAGATAAATTATTTTGATCAGTTTATAACTTCCTCCTCAGCTCTCATGACTAAAGAGAGAGAAAAATAACCGCTCTCTTGTTTCTCTCTCTAACCTCTCTCTCTCTCTCTCTCTCTCTCCCCCATAACAAACCACTCTCTCCATGATCAGAAACCGAAACTCATTATTATACTCCCGCCAATTTAAACATGATTTTCTCTTGCATTTAACTCAAGGTACGTGACTAAACCCAACAAAGTCTCTTTAAATTCTTAGTGTATATATACACATACATACACACATATATATATATATAACTCTATAACTCCCTCCTATATATATATAACGGTCTTCAATCCAGTTTCTTCTCACCCAATACGCTCCTTCATTTACTCTCTTCACCTGATCTTTCACACACCCTTGGAAACAGCCAAACTTTTATCAATTTTTTGTTGTTGTCGTTTTTCTCTCAGGAACACAGAGAAACGGCCATGGCGTGGTGGATGTCGTCGGTTTTTGGTGTCGTTTTAGTTGTTGTCGGTTTCCTCCAAGTCGGGTTTTGCTATAAGTCGGCGAGGAATTCCATAAGCTGGAATGACTTGAGTATTGATGAACAGAAAATGCAGGACTTTAGTTCGACAAACGACGGCCGTGTGATTGTCGTTGATAGAAATGGAAGAGGACATTCTCGTACGGTCCAAGGAGCTATTGACATGGTTCCTGTCCGTAATACACAGAGAGTTAAGATTTACATTCTCCCAGGAATTTACAGGTACTGTTTGATTTACGTTTCTAAAAAACATTTTGTTTCTTTTATTTTTTTTCAGTTTTTTTTTTTAAACTGTGCCAGGTTTTTTTTTTTGCCTTGGAGTTAGTGGGATCTAAAAATTAGCAACGTGGGCATAGTTGGTGTTGAAATAGGCTCTTAGTTTTTTTTTTTTTTTTTTTTTTTTTTTTTTTTTTTTTTTAGTTTTGAGAATCTACGAGCCTGGATTTATTTCAACTATGCCATATAGATGGAAGTTGCCTATGAAGTAAGCAGTGGCAAAGTCGGCAGAATTTTTCAATAGATAAAGTTTAAAAAAATGTATATTTAAAATTTTAAATAATAAATTGTTATAATTTTTCTTATAAAACGACGGCACATTTGAAAATTTACTTAAAAAGTAGAGGTAAGATCAAAATTTTCAAAATATGAGTGGAGGTATTCACATCACATGTATATAGTTTCGTCTACGTATTAAATGTTATCCAAAAAATTCTTTGATTGTATCAACATGCACCTTCCGATTCAAATCCTACTATCGATCCAAGATTCTATGAGACCCATAAATGGGAATTTCCCCCTTTTTCTAGCAAAATGTCTTTACATTTTCTGTTCTATTTTTTGTTTTGTTTTATTTTTGCTTTTGCTTTTTACTTTTTTTTGTTTTTTTGGTTGGTCAGAGAGAAGATATTTATACCAAGTACAAAGCCGTACATATCATTGATTGGGAACCAGAATCAGAGTTCTGAAACTGTGATTAGTTGGAATAATAAGGCATCCGATAGAGACAACAAGGGGGTGGAACTTGGAACATATGGCTCTGCTTCTGTTGCCATTGAATCTGATTATTTTTGTGCCACCGGAATCACTTTCGAGGTACTTACAAAAAAGTCTCTTTTTTTTTTTAATTAATCACGACCGTCAAATTTAAATCGATTGACCTAGAAAGGTAGGAGGTTGGATATTTTTTTAAAATTTTATTACATCTTTTTATGGACACCATCTAATTTGAACGTAGAGTTGAGAGGTCAATAATCCGTTCAATAAAATACTCTCATGGTATAATCTCTTATTTATGTTAACTAGTAATTTGCATTTCTTGTCTCAATTTGTACATACACTAATCTAAATATGTACTTACAAAAGACCTTTGGAAACTTTTAACAAATTTGATGTAAATAAATTTATATATACACACACGCTAGTCAATTTACAAAATGACTCAAATACTTTCCTAAAAATTGTCAAAAAAAATTTTATTAGTAAAATGACCTTAAATAACCAGGAACGACCGTGGTCGTTCTTAAATTAAAATTAAAAAAGGTACTTTTGTTAATTTCAATTTCTGAGATTGTAATTTTGCCAAATAGTCCTATTTACTTGGTGTGCATTTTTCTTACACCTACTCTCATGATTAAGACTCTGCCCTGCATCACAAATTTCCTACCAAAATTATTGACAAAAGTGACGCAGTGATGTAACAAAAAGTGGGTTAAAAAAAAAAGAAAGAAAGAAAAAACATGAAAGTAAAACCTGGATAGATGACAAACAGTGACAGAGTCAGCCTATTAATTCAACAAGGACGTATCTTAAAATATAAAATTTTTAGTAAGATTTATATAAGGATTATCAAATTTTAAAGTTCACTTGGGACGGAAACCCCGACTCGACCATACGTGGCTCCGCCCCTGATGACAAATGATAACTAATTGAGACATCGTATGATGTTGTTATGGTTACAGAACACAGTGGTTTCAGACCCAACAGGGCGTGGAATGCAAGCAGTGGCTTTGAGAATTTCTGGAGACAAAGCTGTTTTCTACAAAGTGAGGATCCTGGGGACACAAGACACTCTCTTGGATGACGTTGGATCACACTACTTCTACCAGTCTTACATACAAGGAAGCGTTGATTTCATTTTTGGCAGAGCTAGATCACTCTACGAGGTAAACAATTTCATGCGAAATCTGATATGGGCATTTCTGGTCTTCCGAAAAAGGTTTCTAATGACGGGTTTAGATGTTAAAATTGTGTTCTCATCGGTGAATTTCATCCTGGTATTTTCATTTCTCACTTACGAAGTTACTAATAAAATGGCAATTGAGATGGCCAGACTAATCTTGTCCAATTAAGTAGTTTTTTTTTTTTTCCAATAAAATGTGACACTCGTGTCACAACGAATTTTAACGTCATTTTACATGTGTGTATATATATTTTGAGTTCTAATTTTGGTCTTGTGTAACTATAGGATTGTGTTCTTCAGTCAACGGCTAGTTTGGGTGGGGCAATTGCAGCACATCACAGAGATCTCCCTCAGGAAAACACAGGCTTCTCTTTTGTGAACTGTGCAGTTAGAGGAACTGGGGACGTCTACCTGGGAAGAGCATGGGGAGAGTATTCAAGGATCATATATGCATATTGTTACTTTGACAAAATCATAACTTCCTCGGGATGGAGTGACTGGAACCAACCGTCGAGGCAAAAGTACGCATAAATCTATCCTTCAAAACCAACTTGGTGAACGAATTAGCACGGAAATAATTTCATTTTAACCATAATTTTTTTTTTTTTACAGGACTGTAGAATTCGGCGAATATCACTGCTGGGGTGCGGGTGCAGACACGAAAGGTCGAGTGCCGTGGGTGAAATCCTTTACCAATGCACAGATAAGGCCTTACATAAGCACAGGATTCATAGATGGGCAACAGTGGCTCAGGCTATAGTTTCGAATCCCCACCATCTTCGTTTCTTGATTCATGGACATATGGAAGTTACCGAATTCGCTCACAAACGCTTTCGGATCCATAAGGCATCATGATGGCAACTAGTCAAATATGTACTTTTTTTTCCCTCTTTTTTCTTTGTTGTCAGTTTTTCTTGTTTAGAAGAGAGAATGAGCAAATAACTCAGAGTGATGTAGGTTCAAGAGCATAAGAAGTGTCTTTAAACCGTTTGTCTATAATGATAATGAAACATGAGTTAGTATGCATTTTCCGTTACGATTAGTCACCCAAGGTCATCTGATCGGGTGGTAAGGTTACACATTTTCATCGACAAGTTATTAGATTCGAGTCAGTCGCACCACCATAAATGGGATGCAACAAGTAATGTAGGTTCAAGGGCATAACAAGTACATTTTTAAACGGTTCGTATTTACTGAACACAAAATAAGTTACTGTGATGGGGTGGGTAAAGCTGCTCGTTTTCCTTGACAAGGTCTTGGATTTGAGTCAATCCCAAAACAGCGTTAGGTAAAAGAAAAGGAAAAATTAATCTTGTGACATTTATAGACTTCAAACTTTACATAAAAGGTACAAGTAAGCACATACTCAGCCATTTCATGAAAGCATGAGAAGAACTGGCTCGTACATTTATGAGGTTCCTACAAAAGTATCTAACTTCTAATACAATTAGTTAAAATTGGGCGGGCATAAAATCCTAACCCCTGGACTGTACACCTACAAAAGCCACCAAATCAAATGAATGGAATGAGTTTTCACCCCACAAGAGACTCTGTAACTATTTACATTGAGACTAAAAGCAATGACCCAAACACAATTTAAAGCATACCAACTCATGTTAGGCACGCCTCATGCCGTCACTTCCATCATTTCCACTGCTTTACAGCTCTGCCCGGAGGTTTCAAGCTCCTTCATGTCTTATTCGCCACCGTCATCATCACCATCATGATCTTTGTCATCTTTTTCATCTTTGTCATCATCATCATTGCTGTGGAAATTGTCTACATTGTCACAACTGTGGTCAGCGAAGATGCCATCATCCTCATCGCCATTGTCTCTCAGAGATGGCGACTTCTCACAATTGACCAAGTCCATCTCTTTAGGAGGGTCATCAGAGCTAGTAGACGCAGTCAGGTTAAGGTTTTGGTTTTCCTCTTTAGTGACGACAGGTTTAGTGTCACTGGCAGGTTCTTCGATAGTCGACGAAGCTAAAGCACCGGAGTTCACGTCTTTGCCTATAGTTGAGGACATGGAGGGCTTTGCACCCGAGCTACAAAGTGAAGATATGGTTGAAACTATGTCCGGTTTTGCCTCAATGTTAATCCACTGATCCCCCAACCAGTCTCTGGATATTCTCAGGTCCTTTTTTTGTACGTTCAAGAGTAAGCTTTCACCTAATACCACCACACAACAACAGCACGTTGTAACACAGAAATTATGGCTGACAAGGGCAGTGGTTGGAGATGAGTGTTAATAAATCATTTCCGAGTGATCTTACCAGGAAAGAAAACTTGCACGTTGTCACCGGAGTCATCAACTCCGGTTACAACCCCTTCCCACCAGCCATCACTCCACCATGCATCGATTGCAGCTCCTACCTTAAGGGAAAGCTCAATCTGCTCTTTCGAAGGAGCTGGCCGAATCGTTGGGCGGCCCGAATGTCTCATGCCAAGCTTATCAGGCATTGCGAGTTTAAGAGCCGGGATCCACTCCTGCAAATTTCAAAAAGCAAATCAACAAACAGGAAAGTTTCTCCAAAAGACAAACTAATTTAAGAAAAGAAATTCTGCCAAAGCCTAATCCGGACCAGCATTTAACTTTCTATGGGTGCTAATTGCAATTACGTTTTACACTTCGTACCTCGAGATTGCCACATCCATCCTCAACTTGTAAGTCATCATAAAGGACTTTCATCTGTTTTCTTGATACCTGCAAGACCGTACACCTGAACCAGCAGCCTCGGATGCCACTATCTTGGCAGAGCAATTCTATCTTGTCATCAACCTTAAACAGTTCGGTAAAAGAAGGCTGACATCTAGCACGCTTTAAAGAAAATGATCCCCGGCCTGGTGAACCATAATTTCCACATCTCACCATAAGATGATCTTTAGCAGAACTTTGGACTCTTGCATGATCTGTTGAATTTCTTGTCCTCTTAGAACCCGGCTTTACATCTTCGCCATGGCCTAATTCATCGTCTTCTTCCCAACTCAGGTTATTGCAAGACTTGGGCTGCGGAAAGAAATCGGCACCCAGACAAGAGAGAATCGGCTGATCTAAATAGCCTCGCAGTTTACTCAAATCGAAGGGCTTTATTCTGTTGTTTCTGAATTGCCTATAGCACATATGTACTTTTGCCAAGAAACCATGAGGTATTGCAGCTAAGCATTTTTCATAATGTTCACAAGTCAAGACCGTGGCAAGACCATCGACACACTCTGCACTAATGACTTGAGCATATGGAGTGATAAAAACTTCTTTCGGGTGAGGATTTCGCAGCGGAACAACGCCCTTGACTTCTTGATTATGGTGAAACCACCTCACTTTGACCTTTTTCTGACCTCTTTTGTCCTCATACATGTCTTCCAGATAAGCAACGTAGTGATTTTCTCCCTTCGCCATAACAAAGACAAAAGATTGAACCTGGAAATCAAGAACAGAAAGCAACGTTAGTGGAAAAGAACAAGGAGAGAGAAAAAAGTGCAACTTTCTCTTTCATTTCAAGATTCCCCTTCAACTACTAGATTCTTACCGCTATTGTAATCCCGTTCCTGCAGAACACCGGGTAATGCTTGAGCTGCTTACCACACATCCAAGGACTTCCCGACCAAACAATATCCGACTTGCGTCCCCTGAAATTCTTTGCAAGACGGACCTGATACACATGTTTCAGGTGCCAACTTAGTCTGAAAAAACATAACTAGAGGCATGATTCCCAACCAAATAAAAGAAAGTTTACCGCATCAGCTCGTGCTTGAGTATGTTGAGCACCAATCCCATTCATTGGATATTCAGGAAACCCTAAGCCTTGTGTCGAGTCATTTGTAGGTGAGTCTGTATTGAAAAAACGGTACACAATATAAGATCACAGATATGTGCCCAATAATACATTATCGCTCGATAGATAAATAATCAAAATCAAGCCTATTTCAGTAATGACGAAAAAATTTACAGGATTACATCAGAGAAAGGAATAAACTAAAATGGTTACTCAGCTCTTAAGCACTTAAGCAAGATAATTTGCACCAAAAAATGGCTACATAGCACAAAAACATTAATTAAGACACAAAATTTGTAGCCTGAAGCTAACATAGAAGCCGGTCAAAGTTGTCGTACCGGATCGATCTCCGTGCAAATGCTGCTTCGACAGCATGGAAGTAAGCCAATCCACAACCTCTCTTCTAGACCGCCACTTGAAACCAGCGTGAATGGAATTCTCTTTTCCATGGGCTTGCAAAAACTCATCAGCAATGACATAAAACATGTGCCTAACACTCCTCTCGGTGCCCACGACCGCGAGGACGGATTCCCCGGCCGAATCCTTCAAGAAATAATGGACCACCCGGTTTCCCCTCTCCTGAGAAACGAATTGCTCTTTCCACTCCACAAAACAGTGACCATTTCCAGACATTTTTTACTCCAGAAAACCCACTTGAAAACTTTCTAATTACATAACTCAAAAGGGTCCAAATCTCAGTGACTTTTCGATTTCTTTCAGACAAAAAGCAACAATCTTGAAATGCTTTTGCTACTCCCTTAATCCCAAGAAAAACTCATCATTTTCTTCTCCCAAATTGGAAAATCTACGGAAAGAAAATCTGGGCAAGTCATGAAAATGGACAAGAATAAAGAAAAAGAGTTATGGTTTGGCCATAAAGAGTAGATCAAAAACCCAAACTTTACACCTAAAGATGCCGACCAAACAAAGTCGCAAAAGGCCCCAAAACCACAACCCAGATTATTCAGACTTTTCACCGCCCAATCTAAAGTAAAAATCCAGAACCACCCAAGAACCCAAATGAATTTTCAGGTCAAAATTCTTAAAAAAAAAAAAAAAAAAAAAAAAAAAAAAAAAAAAAGAACAAGAGGGTTGTTGTGAAGAATTAACAAAATCCAGAAAATAAAAAATAAAAATAAAAAACCTGTGATTTTGAAGGGTCTAAAGGCAGATCAGAAACCAATCAGAGAAAAGAACCAAGTCTGAGTCCGATTGCCAACAAGAGGCACAAAAATACGGTCCTTACCGGATTTCCCGAGAGAATCAGCCAAGAAAACGAAATGGGCATCTGAGAATGAAGCTGTGGAAGAAGTTTATGCACAGAAAAAGAAGGCTTGAGAAGATTGAAGGGATTTTTTTAAAGAGAGAAGTGAGAAGAGAAGACAGCACCAAAACAAGTATTGTGTTTACTTTGGTGGGTACAAGGGGGAGTAGAGGAAGAGAGAGAAAACTGAGGAGAGAGAAGGGAAAAGATGGTGACTTGAAAAGGCCATGGGACATGGAGAGAGAGAGAGAGAGAGGAGTTGCAGAGCCTGGGAAATGTGTTTGGAGCAGCTGACAGGTTGGGGGATGAACAGAGGAGAGGACTTTTTTTTTTTTTTTCCTTCCTTTTTTTGGGCGAGTAGGAGAGGACTAGTTGAACTAGGCCTGGCAATTCGTGTTCGCGGGCCGTGTTCGGACCAGCCCGTTTTTGACCCGTTTATTTTCATGTTAAACGTGTCGACCTAATTTCGACCCAATTATTAAACGTACGGTCTAAACCTATTTATTACGTGTCGTTCTCGTGTCGTGTCACCGTGTCGTATCCGAAATTGCCGGCCCTAGCCTATACTTGTTATAAAAGAGCTTTAGAATAGTTTGAAAATTCTAGCATAAACGTGTTAAACGTATTAATCGTGTTAACCCGTTTCTGGCCCGTTTATTTTCGTATTAAACGTGTCGACCCAATTATTAAACGTGAGGTCTAAACCCATTTATTACGTGTCGTTCTCGTGTCGTGTCACCGTGTCGTGCCCGAAATTACCGGCCCTAAGTTGAACAATACAAAAAGGCTTAACAAATTTGTTTTTAAATCTAATTAATCAGTGATTATTGATTAAATTTTGAATTTAAAATTTGATAGCAAAAGATTTTTTTTGGGTAAAAAAAATAACTATCTTTTTTTTTTCGGTTGTAAATACTATTTTGGTTATTTTTCTTTATTCTTTTAGGGGGAGTTACTTTCTTAAGTAGTAATGGAGGCACTAACATTAATTTTAAGATACGTTTAATATCTGGTTTAAAATGAAAACTTTAAATTAAAATTGATTAATTTTTTAAAATCTTGTTGGCCTTTCAAAACGCATGCTTAATTTTTTAATACAAAAACACGTTTTTTTTTTTTTTTGAAATGGAATATGGATGATCTATTATTGATTTAAATCATTGATAACATTACACTTCAAAATCTTTTCCGGTCAAAACCACTCAACATTATGATCTAGAGCATAGCAAGCAAGTGTATGGGTAGCTCCATTTGCAAGGCGAGAAAAGGCGTAGCGAAAACCACATGTGACGGTGAATTGAGAGTATTGATACAATTAACTGATGCAATAATTTTTTAAATATATAATAATAAAAAATGACAATTTATATGGTCATAAATTAATATAAAAAAGTTGATATTAGAGTATGTGTTTTTAATGTTTTTCATTTTTCTTATAGGTATTAATTTAAAAGCATGTGTGATGTATATGATTAGATCTATTTTAAGAAAATTTATGTAAATAAGAAAAAATATATAAGTAGATAAAAAAAACCAACAAAATACTTGAAGATGAAAAAATAAAACAAGAAAAAGTGTAAAAAGATTAGAGGACTAAAATGTTAAGAATAGACCCATACAAAAAAAAAATGACTAAAATGTTATAAAATATGTATTCAAATTTTACAAAAATATCGAGGGAAATATCAATATATGTGGAAATTGATATAAAATACGGAAATTCATTTTAAAATATTAGATTTTGAAATAAAATTTTATGAAACTCTAGAATAGTTAAGAATACATAAATTAAATGAAACTCTCAATTAAATACTAAATATATAACAAATTTGCATAATAAGAATTGAGATAATACAGTAAATGATAATTTGACATTCACAAATTAAGTAAAATCACTTAAATGCAATATAATATAGATACATTACATTTTTTGTTTCATACATGACAAGAAAACATTAATATTAAAAGAGCTTTTAAAATGTTTGAAAGTATTTATAATATCTTATTAGTGTAAAAAACATTGATGTCAAAATATAACATGTGAGTATTTATTTTATATAATTTTAAACATGACATATGTTTCTCAATCTGTGCTAACTATTCATAAATATATATATATATATATATAAATTGTGTGTGAATTAAAAAAATCATAAATTTACTATGTTAAAAGATAAAAATAATAATATTACAATTGATATTCTACAAAAATTTTGTCGATATTTCCATGGAAATTTCTAGAAATTTCTACGATATTTTGTCATTTACTATTTTACTTTTCACGGAAATCGATATTTTTGTAAAAAATCGACATTCATGAAAATTTCCATTATGGAAATTTTGCAGATATTCTGTGGAATAGATGCGTCACACCTACTTTCGTTTCGGTCCTTACAAAATACAGAAATATCCACATAAATATCAATGAATATATCGATTTTTCAATCTTTGTTTAGCATTGATATCAAAATTTACCACTCTTTAATAAATTACCTTCCAAAATTTTTTTTGATAATTTATATCCCGATTTTTTAAAAAATTATTATTATGTACTCTTTTAGTTAATTTGAAATTAAATTGTCTTTATTAAACTATACATTAGATGTTCTGGGTCTATTGTTAAGAATTAAAGTTTTAATTCTATATAACTGAGAACAAGAACATCACAGAAGAAAAATGAACAATCACGAAGCACACAAATTTTTACACATGTTCAACTTAATGCGAGATTGCATCCTATTATAGTAGCTGCAGTAATTCATTATAATGATAAAAAAGTTTATAAGAGAAATTCGTACTCTCGTATTGTCTCTACATTAGGTGATTCTTCATAAGACATTAATTAGGTTGCATAACTTAAGATCTATGACTCTTATAATTCAGTTTTCCTTTTTCTCTTTTTCCCAAATGATTTAAGACAATTTTGGGGCTTATTTCTCTTTGTCAAAAAATAACATGAAGAACTTGTTCAAAAAGTAATAAAATAAATAAAATAACGTGTAGAAAGCTGCATTGATATACAAACAGTATTTTCACTCAATGCTCCTAATAAAAATCATTTTTCCACTAAAAAACTATTACAGTCGAAATCAATGTGAAACAAAATAAAGATTTAAAAATTGCTAATAATGAGAAAGGAAAATAATTTATATTAAAGTTGTTTAATTCTCTCCACAATAAAGATTTAAAAATTGCTCATAATGAGAAAGGAAAATAATTTATACTAAAGTTATTTAATTCTCTCCACTTCTTTGACCGTTTGCTTTGTTCTTGTTAAATTTACACATGCATGCACAACACATTTGTTTATTTCTAGTCCAGTCTAGTCTAAAAGAAGGAAAAAAAAAAGGACCACAAATATTCGTCAATGGAACCAATTCAAGAAAAAGAAATCAAGTCCCAATGTTTTAGAGGAAACCATATAATAAAGTCTTCTTTATATAACCTATTAATATAACTCATTTAAATAAATCATTTGATTTATTTTAATGGTTGAGATATTATTTATTTGTGAAATTTATGATATATTTACCATAGACTATTATAATCTAAGAAATTATAAAATAAAAAAAAATCAAAGCAAAAAAAAAAAAAAAAAATTAAAAAAAAAAACCCCAACCTTGACTGGAAAACCACCTCGCCCCCAACAACTGGCACCCCCCACAGTGGCCCTACCTGAGAAACTCCCATGTTTCGGCGATCTCCTACTGTTCGGCAGCGAAACTGCGCCGCCCCCCACGACCGTTTGGCAATGGCGAATCGTCCTGCCCCCGCCCATTCGGCAATGGTGAATCTCGAATCACCCACCCTGGTCGTTCGGCGAGGGCAAATCATGAATTGCCCCACCACCAACCTTCAAAACTGCCCCCCGCCCCCGGTCGACTGTTCGGTGACGATGTGAGTCGCCCTCACCCACCAACCTTCAAAACTCCACCCCCACCCCCCCCCCCCCCCCCCCCCCCTTTTTCCCCACACGAACCTACGAAACCACAACCCTCTATGTTAGGTGACTTTGAAAACCAGCCCCCCGCCACAAATGTTTGGCAACCTCGATCAGCCCCCTACATCCGATGAGGGTGAAATCGCCACTCCTGCAAACCCCAACCTTTGAAATCACCCACCTGGGCGTCCTTTGGTGACCTTCCACTAGCCCCCCTCCCTTGCTCGACAAAGACAAACAATCGGAGGGCTTCACATTTTTTTTTTTTTTTTTTTGGTGAAATCTCGTATATTAGTGTGTATTTTAGTTATTATACACTCTTAATTTGTTATCCATTCGATTAAATTTAAAATAATTTTAGAAGAAATTTTATCAATATGATACATAAAAAGAGTTTTATCATAATTTTTTTTCTATTTTAAAAATTAAAATGATTTTAATCTAGAAAAACCAAAAAAAATAAAACAAAATAAAATGGTATTTGAGGGTACTTTTTAAGGTCGAGTAACCAAAACATGCACCCAACTAGTCAACAAACTGCAGTTTTTATTTTATTCCTTTTAAGAGAAACTACATTTAATTACACAAAATATATAAACACCATACAAATGATCTTTTTCACACGAATAATACCCTTAATTAAGACTGAATCTATAAAAAACTGAAGGACATACATCGAAATCTAATATTATAAAAAAAATTTTGACACATCAAAATATTTCTTTTGATGACATCTTTACAACCAATAGAATCCTCCAACTTTTTAAAAGATTATAACCTATATTATTTTGATCAAATAGTACAGTATACACAAATAAATCCAACAATGCCAATATCTATATCATCGAGAACTAACTCAAATAGATCGAACATACAAAGCAATCTTTATTCTTTAACTTAAATAGCCTTTTTTAACCACTAAAGTCAATTCTCAAACCAAAATTCAAGGCCACATAGTCGTAGTCTAGGCTCTTGAACCTTGGTCAGAGTTCTCATGCCGAAAGGTAAAAAGGGGTACATTTTTCGTTTCCACTTGGAAAAATACTTTAGACCATCAATAATGTTAAATATCAGATTAATTAAGAAGTGGGTCTCGTCAATAAAACTTTATGATATATAATTCATTCTTTATTAGTAAATAATGTTTAACATCACTGATATTTTCTAACATTGTTCTTTTCACTATAGCATCTTGACACATATTCGGATGATCATCCTTTGTACGGGCTTTGCTAAAAGAAATTTACAACTCAGAGTAATTCTACATTTAGTTACATCATAAGTTATAAAGTTTAAAGTTTAAATTTATTTTCAAATTAAAAAAGAAAACTATAGAACTCCTTAAGTTAGTGAACCAAACACTGATTTTAATAAAGGAGAATACAATCATTGAAAAAAATCTATTGATTCACCCAAAAAAACAAAAACCAAAAAAAAAAACTATTGATGTTGTGTTTTATTTTATTTTATTTTTTCATATCATATCCCCACTCCACTGTTATTGGCTCTTGGGTACGTTTGCATTCCAACAAGTGGCGATCTATTTTCGAGATACAAGAAATAAACAAAAAATAAAAAACCTTTCCCATAAAATTAAGTGGACCGTCGGATGTAGACTATCGCAAGCACACGTGAGTCTGCATGCCAGCTTTGCAAATGTCCCAATGCAATAACTTCTTGGGTAAAAAATATCTAATCTTTAGGTTCTTGTAAAAGTATACAAGGACGTAAAGTGATAAGCTTAACATGTATTTATTCAACACAATATTCACTTTATGAGGAATGTGATAATAGTTTGAGATAACTAAATTTCTCGTTGTTATATCATTTTATACTAATATGGAGTTAGAAGGACATAACAATAAACTTCTTCATATTACCTTGTCATTTTGAAATATATTACCATCGGTTGGAGGAATAACAAAGTAAAATAAAAGCAAAAATTAAAAATAAAAATAAAAAAAAGTCATGTGACTCTCTCAGAAGGGTGGACGAATGGCACTATAGAAGTGTCATTCATTTTTTTTTAAAGAGTATAAGTATAGATCGATATTGAAATGATCGAAGGAGAAAGCATATATATATATATATATATTTATATGTATATGTATATATAATCAGAATCATGGAAGTGTGGTGGCTATTGGTGATCACGACCCGTGAAGTAACTTACTACTATGTCAACAGACAAGAAGATTGGATGCTAAGGAAGCAACTTATCAAAGAAAGAGCAAATGACAAGAGTAGGGAAAAGGAAAATGCCATGAAAAGAAAGAAACATTATTTGAAAATATTTGTACCATTTCATTTGAATTGACTATTCAAATGGACGTTTGGGAATATAACATTGCATTACAAGACTTCTTCTTCTATCTTCAATATTTTGAGTAGTTTTTAACAATCAAATCATATTTTAACTATTATCGGAACTAAGAAAATTTTAACAAAATTCGAGGAATGTATGATTATCCAACAATACCAGTAAGAAAGTTACCAAGAATTTTGCTGTTTCATTTCAATTTTGGAAAAGTTTTAGATTCGATTCATTCAAACAAAGTTCTATCACCAGCACTTAAAAGATCTGCTCACCGAGCGCTAACGAATAGGGATAACCAGCTTCACATCATAATCCTAGTAGATAACATAAAGATTTTCTAGTCTTGATGCAACACATTTCATTCCATATTTTGCTCAATAGTAGGTGTGTAGAGAGAAAAGTAGCTGATAACTTATAAATCAATATAGTTTTAGATCTCGCGTCTGCTAAAGAAGGCCAATCAGAGGGCGCCCCGCGCCAATGTTCATTCTGAAATCTATTACAAGGGCTCATCACAATACATTCCCAACAAGGTGACCAAGAAATTGATGCTCAGAAAATCCCAAGATAGAAAAATGAGCATCCTTACCAAAATAGAATTAGTATGATCGCCGATGCTGCCCAAAACAAAATTTTCACCGGAAAGAGATGGTCCAGCCGTTTGGATATTCACATGGTTCTAAGCCAAAAAAAGAAGGAAAGTGTAGGGAGCTCGGGGGCGAACAGACTTTTACCATTTTGTTTCTCAGGTGCCAACGTTTGGCGTTTGGGCTGCTACTGGTGGACCGTGTGAGTATCTCCACTGACCACATGCAGAGCATTTATCCAACTTCACGCAGTTTTCTAGAGTGCAGAATTTACATGACCAAAATTTGTACTTGGTTCCCGCATCTCTTGGCTTCTGCGTGCCACAGACCTCGCACACTGGAGCCAATGGCTGCCATGATCCACCATCGTTCACATGCAAAACGAGCATGTCAAAACAGTACTAAGAATATGTAGCAATTCAACGAAATGAAACAAAAAGGGAAAAGGGTAATGAATTGATTTTGCTGCTTGTATATAAACCTCGAGTAACACGGGACTAGAAAGCTAGAAAAGGAGATTTAATGAACCTTACTAAGGCATTATATAAATGTGCAAAAGGAAAAACTTACAGGATTCAACAAAGTGCATATTCCACACTCCCACATAGTAGTTGCCTCGGTATTACGTGTGGTATCGGAGTTAAACATGGACCCAGAAGATGACTCGCCAGACAAATCCACAAAATTGGATCCCAAGTGGCCATTAGAAGATTGGGCTGAAGAAAAATTATTCAATTCACGACTTCTTTTCCTAGTTAACGAATCCGAGGCATGGACACTTGAGTTGCAACCAATTTTTGAAGTCCCCGCAACGTCTTGTGGTTTATCAGAGTCTCCTTCTCCATCCTCAACAGCTTCACCAGAAGCAGAACCACACCAAAGATCATCCTGTAATCTCCTTTCTGCAGCCATTGCTGCAGCTTGTATCGGACTAAGGGCAATCATAATAGTGCTATCACCACCAAGACGCTTAGGTCCAGATGGTAGAAGAGATCCCATGCGGGATCGCTTTTCTGCCGCAGCAAGTGCAGTTGCACGAAGTGAAGAGGGAGGAGGTTGGCGGGAAAACCCACCCAAACGCCTTCCAGGAAGATCAAATCCCTCCCCTGTGCCGATTATTCCCTTAGCCATCAACTCCTCACATTCCTATATAGAGTAAACAACTTTTTACGTAAATTACAATGGAAAACCAAATGTGCATAAAAATTAAGCAAAGCATGCAACAAACTAAAGACAAACATATCTATCTGAATAACACCAACAATTTTCTTTTCCTTGCCCCGACATAGTATAGTGTGTGGAACTATACTAAAAAAGAAGTAAAAATTTCTAACTAGGAAGTACAAGAAACAAGATAAAGGACCTGTCATCCTCTTTTCTTTTCTTTTTATCTTCTAAAAAGGAGCGGAACAAGAACAAACTACGAAAGAAAGAGAAGCAAAGTAAAAAACCTGTCTATTAAATCTGAAATGATAGGTAACATTTCAACAACTAAAGAGATAAATCGGAGAAAGGACATAAAGTTAACCAATGAATTTCCCAGTATCTTATTTAACATCTCACGGAGACTTACTCTATTTCAGCCATATACAAATTACTTGTGTTGAAATAAAAAAGCGTACTTCACATCCTTAAGCAGATTACCACAAGACAAATGTAATACATTTCACAGCAACAGAATAGCAAACCAAGAAATGAACAGCAACAAATTCAACATGCCAATAAAAAAATCACAGCATAAAACAATAAAGAAAAATGAAGGAAAAATTATACCTTTCTAAGTTCATCCCAGAGCTTGTAGAAGCTTGCATTATGAGGGCCATGAGCATTGTGACAAAGCTCATGAAGCATTGTATCGAGAATTTGATCGAAGGGGAAGAAATCCCAGTCCCTATTCGGCCTCCGAAGCCTGAGCTTCACCTGAACTCCTCCTCCCACATTCAGTCCTAGAAGAGATGGATTGTTTGGACTGCCGTTGACATATTTACAGACCAAAAAAAAAAAAAAGATTGGTACTATACAAATGTACCTAAGAAGTGGATCAACTTAACATTATCTACTGAAACAAATTTGCGATTCAAAATCATTGTTACTGAAAAATTGTACTTTAGAAGTGATACAATTTAATTATTTCTATAGAAACAAATTTACAATTCTCCCTAGAGAGAGAGAGAGAGAGAGAGAGAGAACCCAAAAATAGGAAAAGTTCACTCCTATGATGAGTCTAATGTGACAGTTGGGTTACTTGAATGAATTCTTAATAAAAACAGAACCACAAACCACTGAGAAAATAATAATTCTAACCATTAAAAAGATAAGAAAAGTGAAACTTAAAAACCCGTTTCCATTGAAAGTCAGAAAAAAGATGTACTTTATAACTGAAACAAATTTAACTTTTCCTACTTGAACAAAATTTCAATTCTTTTTGCAGAAAACTAAATCCAATAAGCAATAAACACACACACACGTGTGTGTGTGTATCGAAAACAATGTTTCGATGAGGGAAAAAAAAAAAAGGGTCATTGTTGGGTCTAGTAGAGTCAATTATCAATAAGAACAAAACCCAAAAAAAAAAAAAAAACAAAAACAAAAAAGTAGATTAAAATTACCAGAATTCAGAGAGAAGCTTGACACGCCAATTGTGCTTACGCATAATGGGTTGGACCTGCTTGGCGATTCTCTCCAGAATCGTCTTGGCTTCCTCTTCTCCAGGCTTTTTCAATGCCTTGATTTCCCATACCTTGTTCAGGTCTCCCAAATTCATGCCTTCAAACAGGAAGAAAAAAATACCCAGAAAAAAATCGAAAATCTCTCGGTTTTTGGTAGCAAAGAGATAAAAACTCAGAAACCCATATCTGAGAGATCGAAATTCGAAAAACCCAGCGTAGGATTTCCGAAAAGTTTCCTTTTTTCAAAAGAAAAGGAAAAAAAAAAAAAAAAAAAAGAAGAGGTTTTTTAGTTTGCTGATCGGAATTTGGAAGTTCAAAAGAACCAATGCGAACCAAGAAGAAAAAGCTGATTTTTTTTTTTAATACGTGCGACCTTGGCGGTATTTTGACACCGCACGTGCGTGTTTTTAACGCCCGGGAGATTATTTTTATGCTCTTTTTATTTATTTATTTATTTTTGAATTTGAGATTTTTTGTTTTTTGTTTTTCAATTTGGGTAGGACTGTGGTAGATAGTCTCTACCGGTAAAGTCATTTTTAAGCCGTTGAAATATAATCGAATAGTTGAAATATTGTTGGTTGTACCATACTTATTATACATTTTATTTCATATTATCCTTCTCATCCCAAGTCTTCTCCATCGCCGGCGACCCACCCCCGGCCCCCCACCACCGGCCCCAGCCCCGACACCCCTAGCCCTCCCCCACGGGCCCTCAGGCCCCAACCCCCTCGGCACCCCCCACCCCAGGTCTCCCCTCCCCTGGCACCTCCACCCCAGGTCTCCCCTCCCCTAGCACCTCCACCCCAGGCCCCCCCTACTCCGACCTCCCCCCACCCCCCCCCCCCAATCGGCGCCCCTCGGCGCCCAACCCCCCCGACGGGGATCCCCCTCTCTCTCTCTTCCCCTTTCTCTCTCTTTTCCTTTCTCTCTCTTCTCACCCCCCCCCCCCCCAACACCCCCGATGTGAGAAAAGAGGGAGAGGGGAATGGGAGGTCCCCGTTGGGGGTGGGGTGGGGGGGCCGGGAGAGAGGGTGGGTGGGGCATCGGGCTGGGCCAGGGGGGTTGGGGGAGGCCGGGGGAGGGGGGACCTAGGGTAGGGGGTAGCCAGGGGGGCTGGGGCCGGGGGGCCGGCGGGGGAGGGTTGGGGGGTTCCAAGGGTCGGTGTTGGGTGGGGGGGCGGCTGGGGGGGGTGCCGAGGGCCTGGGAGTGGGCAGTGGGGGGCCGGGGTTGGGGCCATGAGTGGGTCGCCAGGGTTGGTCGCCGACGGCGGGAAGGTCGCCGGCGACGGAGAAGACTTGTGGGTGAGAAATATAATATGAAATAAGATGTATAATAAGTATGGTACACTAATAATATTTCAACCGTTCGATTAAATTTCAACGGTTTAAAAAAGGGTTTTACCGGTAGAGACCTCAAAGGGTAGAGATCCTTTTAATTTATGAGAAACTTTATTTTAGATATAGGAAAATGAAAGTTACCTGTGAAATTATTGTTAGATATAGGAAAATGAAACCAAATAAATAAATTTTAATTTAAATTTTTTTTTTTTTTAAATTCATATCTATTTTGACATGCATAATGAGGAAAATATATACATTAAACGAGTACGTGGGTATATGGTTTTTTTTTTTTAAGAAGTTTTTAAATAAACAATTGAAATTTTGTAGAATTGACAAAATGACCTTTTTGAAAAAAATGGATGATCAATCATCACCAGTTGATCATGTGATCATGTTAATGTTAGTATGAATTTTTCATTCATTGACTAACTGATTATAGTTAATCACTGATTAATCATTAATTAATAACTAATTTTTTAAATAAAAAATTTGATAATTTATTTAATCAGTGTTTAAAGATTGTCTAATTACTTAATTGTTTTATTTTGAAGTCTTGACATGAATAATGTAGAGAAAACATATTTATAGCTCTCTTGTCGTGCACCCCACTTTTGTCATACAAGAATGACCGCCTCCTTGGAACTGTTGGATCAAAAAATAAACTGTTTTGATGAAATTAAAATTTATTCTCATTACCATGATACAAGCCTCTCCCTCCCTCCCTCCCTCCCTCTGCCAGAATCCGTGTTATACATAAATACATATTTGGGGTGTTTGCAGTATATCCTTGAATGTCCAAGATATTTATGGAGATTTTGACATAACGTCCAAAGATCGTAGGAAAATTTTTCTTTTTCGCACAAAGATCAATTTTGTTTTCTAGACTTTTTCATAATTAAAAAAAAAAAAAAAAAAAAACTGAATATCGGTATATATTAGCCAAGGCTTATAAAAGTATATTTGCATTAAATTCAACAACAATATAAATTACAACTGAATTGATGTCCCCAGAATTTCCGAATAAAAAAAAGAGAATCTTTAACAAAATATATATTTGAATGATTCCCATACGAGCTCAAACATCACCACCCCAACCAAAATCTTCAACGGAAAGAGATAGTTTTGTAACTTGGAACCATCAAGAAATTTAACTGACCATTCATGACTTCTCTTTGGAGATGTCAAATCTGAGACATGGATGCTTGAATCCGGGGTATGGACACTCGAATCCGGGGCATGTATGCTTGAAACACTTGAAACCGGGCGTGCTAGGTCATGTGATTTACCCGAGCTTCCTTTTCCATCCTTAGCAGTGTCACCGGGCACATAACCACCGCACCAGTTACGAACCCCTAATGTTCTTCTTTCTGCAGCCATTCTTGCAGCTTCTCTAGGACAAAGGGCCTTCATGATAGTCTTGTTACCACCAAGACGCCTAGGTTCAGATGGTAAAAGAGAAGCGAGATGAGGTTGCCGGGAAACTCCACCCAAATGCCCCCATGTGCCGGGTATTCCCTTGGCCGCCAACTCCTTCCATTCCTGTACTTAGTTACAAAATTTTTAAAATTTAACATCAATTACAAGCAAAAAGGAAGCGTGTTAAAACATCGACACTATGTTTGGTAAGAGACACGGAAAATAAAAAGTAGAAGAACATAAGGGGCAAAGTGAAAAGAATAAAAGGGAAAGACAAGAGGAAAGAAATTATCCGTGCACGTTGAGGCAACTAGCTATACTATATCAGCGAGGCAGCGACGTATTTTACTTCCTCCGACATGGTATAGTTCACGAAGAGAAATGTCTCTCCAAAACGGCACCGAAGTATAGCAATTTCCAAGAACAGTACCAATCCATAAACAGACTACCACAAGACAAATACTAACCCTTTCAAACCAATATAATGACAAGCCCAACAATGAAAAAATAACAAGAGCAACATTCCAATTCGAAAATCAAAGAGAAAAGGTAAGAAAAAGAACACCTTTCTAAGTTGATCCAAAAGGTTGTAGAAGTTAACATCGTGGTCCTCGTGATCAAAGTGGCAAAGCTCATGAAGCATGTTGTCGAGAATTTGATCAAAGGGGAACAAATCCATCTCATTTTCGGGTCTCCGAAGCCTAAGCTTCACTTTAACTCTTCCTTCATTCACTCCATGTTCACATGGGTTATCCGGGCTGCCGTTCATTAACAAAACATCATTGTTTACTCAAAATTGTACTTGAAAAGCAAAACACATTTAATTCTTTCTATTGAAACAAAATTTTATTTCTCTTCAGATAAAGAAAAGAAAAAAGACGGTAGAAACGAAAAATTCAGTCTTTTGATGAGCCTAAGGTTACAGTTGTGTTCAGTTGAGTTAATTCTCAATAAAAATCGCAAAGCACATGAAAATAAGAAACTTTGAACATTAAAATAGAGGTAATTCCACATTTGACTCCACTATAAGCTGCAGAGTTCGAATCCCAACCCCCCCCCCCCCCAACAACCCAAAGTTTAAAAAACAAAAACAAAAGGCAAAAAAGGAAAGTGAAAACCGAAAACCCATCGTTTTTTCAATCACAAAAGATGTACTTTCCAAACACTAGTTTAACACTTTCTACTTAAACAAAATTAACAAAATATCAATAACCCAAAAGAAAAAGGGAAAAATTCAATCTTTTGATCAGCAGCCAAAAGTGAGTGTTGGGTTTTATTAAGAGTCAGAAAATATGTCTTATCTAACTTAAAAACAAATCTAACTCTTTCCACTTAAAGCAAAATTTCCATTCTTTTTGCATAAACACAAACCATTAGACAAAAAAGATCAGTATTTTAATGAGCCAAAAGCAACTGTGTTGGGTATAGTATAGTGTGTGCGCGTGTGTGTATATGTATATATCAAGTGAAGATTAACGTACTAGTATTCAGCAAGAAGCTGGACACGCCATTTGTGATGACCGAGAATGGGCTGGACTGCTTTGGCGATTGTATGAAGAATCTCTTTTGTTTCTTTTTTTCTTGCCTTCTTCAGGGTCGTTATCTTCCACACCCTGTTGGGGTCTCTCTGTTTCGGATTCATGGCTTCAAAACAGGAAAAAAACCAAAACCCATAAACTTAATCCTAAATTCCTAAATTCCCAGTCGATTAACTTAGAATGTCAGTCAAGAAAGAATGAGCTGTTTATATAGAAGTAAATCCTCAAGCTACGATAATTTGAAAATAAGTCTGAAAATATATTACTCAATAAATCCTACTAGAAACAGGATAATCCTAATCCTAATCCTAATCCTAGTCGATTTTGCGGAAGTAAAATTTAAATGAAAACATAAAAAGGAAAAGGATAGTGAAAACTAACAGAGGTAAAAGGGTTGTCTTTTGATTCATTCGACAAGCTTCTCAGACCGGATCTTGAAACAGAATTGTTTGGTTAAGGCGGCGGTGGCGGTGGTGGAAGGTCCGGTTTTCGAGGTCAGTGGCTTCGCCGGCGCGGCGGCGGAGGTCTCTGGCTTCGGTGGACATGGCGGTTGTCAGTGGTGAGTGAGAGCAGTGGTAGAGAGTGAAGGAAGGGAAGGCAGTGAAGTGTGGGAAATCTCTCTCTCACTCTCTCTCTCTCTAAATAATAATTAGGGAATTGTTTTTTTAATTATTTTTTAGGAAATTGTTTTTTATTTAGTTATTATTATTTTATTACAAAAAAATGGTGTTTTCTTTTCTTTCTTTTTTTTTTTTTTTTTGAGAAGGGATTTGTAGAAAAAATTATCGTTGTTTTTTAAAATGTTTAAAGGGAAAGAAATATGCAAATAGTGTTTTGTAAAAAACTTTAAAAGAGATAAATAATAGATTTTAAAACATTTTTAGTTAATATAAAAATTTTAAAAAAGTTTATTTATTATAATTAAAAATTATCTATATGTTTTAATTCTTTAAATTAATTAAGAAAATAGTTCATCAATGACGAACTACACTACTTGATGGTCCATCTAGGTACATTTAAAAAAAAAAAAAATTTAATGATTAGTTATAATATACCAATACTATCAATATATCAATAATATATTAATTGTTGTTATAGACACGGTTTAATAATATTTTACTACATTGTGTATAGTTTAAATTTCATTATCTCAAAAAAAAAAAAAAAGTATAAAGTTAGGCCTTGTTTGGCAAAAAACTCTGTTTAAACTAAACTGTACTTTTTGATCATTTTTTTTGTCTTTTTCCCTAAAAAGTTATTTGTCTTTTCTGAAAATTCAAAAAATTTAAAAAAATTTACTATTTAAACTTACAAATCTTAACTCAAACTTACAAATCAAACACCTCTTTAATCAAATAAAAAACGTATATCATTTTGATTTTATCATTATCAAATGCATAAAATATTTGTAAATTAAAAAGGAAAAAAAAAAAACAAACAGAAAAGGGGTTGAATCTTGAGTTCACTGTCTTAGATCCCAAAAAGTGGAGAAAACTCACTGTCTTAGATCCCAAAAAGTGGAGAAAACTGTCCCCATGACGAGTTGGAATGCCGCATTTACACCAAAGGACGGTCGTCTGTCCTACTTTCCTTATCTAATTCATTTTGATTAATGATATAAAGACCTCGTAAATTATATACTTTTTTATTTTTTATTTTTGGAAGGACGTAAATGATATACTTAATTCAACACACCCTTCTAATTTTTAAAGATGTTCATTCCCCCCCCTCCCCCAAAAATAAAAATAAAAAACTTCTCGCATTTAGATCTCTATTAAAACATTTAACATAATTGTATTAGAACTAAATAATATTTATTAAAGATGGTGATTTAAATGTATCCAAAATTGAAGAGATTTTTGGAATGAAAAAGAAAATAAAATTTGAAGCAAAATCCTATTACTTAAGAAAATAATTTCAATATTATTATTATTATTATTTTAATGATTATTTATTTTTTACTCAGTTAATTGGGTTTTAAGACGGAGGGCATATTGAAAGTTTTATGTAAATTAGGGTCCAAATGAACGATTTTAAAATTTTGGGGTCATGTCGAATTTGGGCATGTATTTAAGAGGTACTCATGAAAATATTCTATTCTCTCCGACAAGGAAAAAAAAAAAAAAGAAAAAACCCCCCATCTCTTCACCTTCTTAATAACTTAAGCTGCACATAGGCGAGAAAATCAAATCAAATCAAACCAAAGGGAAAGTTTGCATCTTTGATTGGATTCTGCTTGTGGGTTTGGATTGGTTTCGCTTCAGAGAGTCCAACAATGGCGGGAATAGCTATAGTATTGGATCTGTTGAGGAAAAACCCGAGTTTTTACACATCTCAAAGCGTCCACTCTTGTGGGTTTTTCTCAGCCACTGCCGCCGCGGCTTCCCTCGCCGCCGGAACCCCTTTTGCCTACAAAGCTTTATTTGGGTACTCCCTCCCTCTCCCTCTCTCTCTATATATATGTATATATATCTTTCTCTCTCTATAAGTATATACGTATGTATATGCTAATTTGTGTGTTTGTTGTAATGGGTGGTGATAATATGGACTGATTACAATTGGAGATTGTGCTGATCTTGTTTTGGTTAATGGGCACTAGTCTTTGTTTAGCTATTTGATCATTCATGTCTGTTTATGGCCTGTTTAGATCATAGATGGTATTTGAATGTTCATTCAAATTGAATGTTTGCATTTAAATGTAGAATTTAAATTTTGTATTCAAGTAGTATGCGTGCTTGGATAGTTTTTACTAAAGGTGACATTTGAATAGGATAGAAGGATGAGTATGGTACGAATTTCTGAAAAGTGAAAATTTGGATTTGGATTTGGGTTAAATTGATTAATAGAATATTCAACTAGTTTCACTTTAGTTGTGGTCCAGCCAAACGCGTGTTGCATTTGAGTACTGATAGCTATTCCAACATCTCATCCAAACGGGCCATTAATTTATTGGTCATATGGACTGTGCTATGTTTGGGATTCAGGTGATATAACTGGAACTGATTTTGTGTTGATTGATTCTGTTTTGGTGTTGGCAATTGTGAATGAACAAGTTTTAGGTGATTGGAGGTGAAAACTAGGAAGCAATTTTATTTTTTTTGGCATCATGTCTTCAGAGTTGTTTAAAATTTGATGAAAGCTTTTGCCTTGGCCTTGGTTTAACTGCGTAATAATTAGATAGATTGATAGGAAGATGTTTCTCTCTTTGGCTGAACTTGGAGAAACTACTGATTTTAGTTAGTGTCGCAACAGAAATTTCAGGGTACCAGTTGCACATTGTGATGCCGGGGCAGCATGGTCCGAAGATTACGTTTCTAGTTTGCGGAGTGCATCTGAAAGAATCTTTCAGAATGATGCTATTAAGTACAGTGCTAAGGAGTACAAGATTGAGTTAAAGCCTCTATTTTCGGCTTTTGAATTCAGGACGTTCGCTATGACGACTCTCAGGTCGTTTTTGCTGTTCTATTTACCTCTTTTGGAGCCTCGTACGAATTTGGAAGAGGATGATGATGACTTTCTGCAGGACACCAATGAAGAACAGCATGTAGATTATGTTGTTCCGTTCAAAAAATCAGTCAAACAAATCTGTCGTGAGGTGAGTTTTACTTTCCATATGCAATCTTGATTGTATCATCATATTATGCCCTTAAGTTCTATGTTGTCTTTAGATTTAGAGTTTGTGATGTTCTGTTCTTCGGGTTTTTGTTTCACCGGAGGGTATGGCATATTCATGTTATGTTACACAGGGAATTGTTTCGGCTGAGAAATCATGAAAAAGTGGATTTTCTAATTCATGACAGTTTTGTATAAACGTTTATAACTCAACGAGAATCGTACGCAGAATTAGTTATCCGACTTTATATTTTGCATCTTGTCATAGACTACTGTTGTGACAACTAGAAGAATTTTGGAAAGAATGGCCGTCCACTATGTTTCCGATCGGCTGGCATGGAAACTGTTAAAAGGTACGCATCCCTGACATTGTTCATTATTTTTCATTTTGTTTCAAATATAATCTTTGTCAAAAGAACGAATGAATAAATGATCTCACAACAAGCTGCTCGATGTCTGTAGATGTTCCAAAATCGGCCACACGCAAGGCTTCAAGAGGATTGCCTACTTATGGTTTTTTCTTCCGAGTTACCAGAACAACCATCAGAGGTATTTACATTTTAGTGAAACAGAAGGCCTGCGTTTTGTTTTTGCTTAAGCTCTGAATCTAACCATATTTGTGTATTTTTTGCTTGAGCAGGACATTTCTTAGGAGTTGCAGCATCGTGGATCGTTCAAGTCGCCATTGAGATTTACCGATTCTTTACTCGGATGATACATTCAAAAGAAGAGGGCGAGGAAGTTGAAACAACAGAACAAGTCAAAAATCTTGGGAAGAAGATTTCAGCTACTACCGTCAGGTGCGGTGCATCACTAATTTTTGCTTCTATTGGAGCAGGAATCGGTGCCACCCTATTTCGCCCTTCAGCTGGCCAATGGATTGGTAAGCTTATTTTTACCGAATGACCCCTATGGTTTTGTGTCCAAAACTCTTAATCTTTTAGCTAACACGAGCATCTTTTTGCAGGTTGCGCCGTTGGTGATTTGGCAGGGCCTTTTATTGTATCATCCTGCATTGAGAGAGTATTTCATCTTGAAATTTAGGTGGTAGAATTTATCTGACTTGCTTCAAATTTGACTAATGTTTTTCTTTTTGAAGCATTTTTATGATGATTTTCTGAGAAAAAGGAATCATAAATGGAATCACTTTTAGCTATAATTTATTTAAGCAGGTGTTAAGAAGCTAGTTTGATATTCAACAGTTTTCCCTTCTTGGAGACGATTGTTATTTCTTGTAGATCCTGTTTTTCTTTTTTGTAACAATTATGACTGAGAGCCATTGATAAATAAGTAGTCCCCATGTTATATGCTACAACATAGGTTTGCCAACTCTTCTACGTGTGGTTTTAAATATATATATATATATAATTTTAAAAAAGAGTTTCTACTATTAAATATATATAGTTAAAATTATCTACTATTTAGAAATGAAAAGTCCCAAGATTTACACCCTCACGCATCCAATTACTTGAGTTAATATATGTATAATATATATATATATATATATTAATTCTTGATTGTTGTATATTACATGATTAGTTTTAAGGACATCTGATTTCTTGATTTTATATATCCTTATTTAACTCCTCTTTTTTTTTTTTTCTTTTTTTTCCCCTCCTTTTCCTCTTCCTTATTTTACTTTATTTGTAGTTGATTTTCAGTAGTACCATTTGTTTAAAAGGGAACAGGAATTATGGAAATAGAAGCTCCATTTAGTCTCCTGCAAATTAAATAAAAAAAAAGACGCCACATTTTGTCATGGATTCTTAGAGGTGACATGCCATCAATAGTAGATATAGAGTTTGTTTGTTGGTTGGTTTGTTTGTTTGTTTTTTTTTTTTTTTGGGAGCACAACTTCTATATATACCATAACTAATAGAGTGATATCACTCGGAGGTCTTGCATTATGATCTCTACTCTTTATTAGTATGACATTAGACACTTTAAAAAAACTATTCTTCTTATCAAAGTGAGCTCGAAATTCTATTGTCAAATGTATCTAGTTTGTTTGTTTTTTGTTGTTGTTGTTGTTGTTTTTTTTTTTTTTTTTTTGTGTTTGTTTTTTTTTAGAGTAGTTAGTTTATGTCATGTGTAATTGTGTATAAGCTAGTAGGGCTGCTGAATACTTGACACCTTATGCTTTTAGAGTTAGTTTGGTAATGCTTTTGGATATTCCAAAAATCCTTTGCATAAGTTACAATGTAGATATTGTGTTTGGTGAACGTACTCAAAAGTCATTAACAAAACACCAATGCTTTTTAATAGTTATTTGTAGAAGTTAGAATTTGTAAGTTTTGCTTTTAGCTTCTAGTTCTCCTTTACTAGAAGCTAAAAGTAGAAATTATGTCAAAAGTACAACAATGCTAAACTAACCCTTAATGTAGATGATGAGCTTGTTTGGTTGGAGGATTCATCTCACATATAGAAACTGTTATTAAATAATATGCTTATTATTTATAATAACAAATTCTATGCTTTAAAAAAAATAAAATAAAATAAAAAGATACTATTAGCATGGGTCCTATACTATGATGTATTACGTTTTATTATATGTGGAGTTTTACACCATCAGTGTTCTCTATTATTGCTCGTATAGCATGTACAGATTTAATGCGTCATTCCCGGGAGTTCCTAATGACAAGCTTGGCATGCTTTCCTTCCAAATCCAAATGGCCACATTTTAGTAAGTAGACCTCGAATCACTTTAGTATAAAAACTCTCATCAAGTTTAGAAAAGAAGTATTAGCTTATTATAGTCCATTGGACTGGTCGGTTTAAGTTTAAGTTCGTAGTTAGTTAACTTTTAAAAATTAGTTTAGAAATTAATTGAATTTTAATAAAAAAGAAAACTGAGTTAAATTTTTTAAATTAGAACTGATCAACCAAACAAAAGCATTACCAAACAAAGCATTAGACTTTGGAGGATGTGGTGTTTGTTCTGGAGTTTATTG
Organism: Ficus erecta; assembly: GCA_008635985.1. Lineage (NCBI taxonomy): Eukaryota > Viridiplantae > Streptophyta > Magnoliopsida > Rosales > Moraceae > Ficus > Ficus erecta. Next base: position 920,249 of record BKCH01000105.1, read on the forward strand.
TCGTTTCTTTTGCTTTGTGGTCGTTTGATTACTATTCTTAATGTACATGCATTTTGATGTATTGTTGTTGGTTCATGTAGATGTGTGTTTGATGTCTTTTGCTTTTAGTTTGATCTTCTTTTGTATTTTATTATTATAATTTTTTTTTCCTTTGACGTATTGATGTCGTTTTAAATTGATGTCATTACTGATATTTATGTCGTTTAATGATATTGATTGCATACCAAGTCCTATTTTTCCCTTCTCAGAAATAATTTGGTTCAAATATATTCAATGAAAGTTAAAAACATTTTTACACGATTATGCAAACATTTATCATGATACCTCACAAAGGCAAATGAAATTAAAAGAATTAAATAATAAACCAAACATTTATATAATCTTCAACAACTCCATCCTCTAAAACGTAAAGATTCCACTAAAACGCGTTGATCTTCAGCGTGGAAAAAATAGTTTCTTTTTCTTGGTGATAAAGCCTTATTGGTACTATTTCACATTTTTGCTTTGGTCTTTCAAAAAAGTTAATGTGAATTATTGAGGGAATAAAGTCAAGAAAACCATTAGTGGTAAAAATACTGAAAGTCACCTTCAAAAATTCTTATTGTCGGATACATCTTTTTAGTTGTTTTCACCCGGCCTCAGTGAATTTTTTAGTAATTTTAGAGACATCAACTCTAATCCTAATATTTTGATATCAACTCATATATTATATTTTTCATTGATAAATATAATTAATAAATGTAATAATGTTTAGTAAACAAACGATAGCTTATATGCTATATAGATTAATACTCAAAAATTGAGATTCAGATTAAATTGTTATCCTGAATGTTTTTCATTTATTAAAATTGATTTACCTACATCATGGTAGGACTAAAAATTCACCATGAGTATTAATGTAGTATTACACTTATTATTGTTATTATTATTTTTAAATTTAGATCGTATTTTGAATTTTATACTATTAGATAAAATTAAGTGTTTAGTTATCACTGAATTATATCTATATTGGGATATTCATCCACGAATGAGAAAGTAACGTGTTTGTCAGATTTTCGCTACTATATAATTACACACTGATTTAAGTGTGAATACAAAATAGAGAAATAGTAGACTTGCTTTTATCTCTGGTCAACTACGCGTAAGTGGTCCCTTGCAAGTTGTTGGAACCATCAATAATTGCTAGTTACTTTCCAAACGCGTAAATTGGACATAAAAATAAAAAAATAAAAAATAAAAAAAATAAAGAGGAAAAGAAAAAGGAAAGTTGAGAGAAAGAATAGTGAAAACTGAAAACATAGAGCCTTTCTTGAACAAAAGTCCTTCCTCTTCTCTTGCTTCAAACTACAGTTTGCCTTTTCTGCTACTTGTTCAAAGTTGAAAGCATACTAGTCTTCTGATCGACCCAAAACACACAAGTATTTCTCTCCTTATTTTCTTCTCCAAAGGTATTTTGACTTAAGATTATTATTGTTATATTTTTCATTTTGATTGAATATTATAATTGTTTTTTTTAATATGGAAAGTATAGAAATTAAGATTATGTATCTGCAATAAAGTAGTAAAATCCACCATGAAGTTTTATTTATGTCATTAGAAAGAGAAGAAAAATGAGACCTTTTATTTATCTGTTCGATGTTACAGTTTTTATTTTTTATTTTTTTATTTTTAATTTCTGCTAAAATTCGGATACTCTAATCTATGCATTTTTTTTTTTTTTTTCAATTTCGGTAGTTAGAAAAGAAAGAAAGAAAAAATTCCGATACTTTTTATTTTTCAGAAGACAAATATGATTAAAGTGGTAAAGTAAAAATACCTTATTTTTCCTCCTAGCAAATCCTTGAAAGCAGCAATATGTGCTAATTTCCAGACATCTTAGGTTGCACTAGAAACAAAAATCGATACAAAAAAAAAAATAAAATGAAAAAAAAGGGGAAAACGAATATACCTTTGAAATGTCTATATGAAACGTCTGATCATCTATATGAAATGTCACCCTTTTGTTCAAAGTTGAAAGCATATGTAGTTATCTTCATCACCTTCTCCAAAGATATTTTCACACAATAATTTTTCATAGATTTTTTTTTCAATGTTGTAGTTTTTTTTTTTTTTTTTAATGTTTGATGAAAAGCAAAAATGAATTTCTCTGTCTATCGTTTTCTGATTACATTGAAAAATATATATAATATAATAACTAACTTAGGATCTAAATTAGAGCATATAGACCATAAATGCCTATTTGCATTTCTATATATAAAAGGAAGACTAAAGAGGAAACAAATAAATAAGTAGTTATTGACCATCGTTGATTGTCCAAATCTGAAGGATATCTCACATTTTGTGCATTGATTGACTTATTGATAGGACAGATTTTTTTATTATTTCTTTAAAAAAAGAAAATTTTTATTTCTTCTAAAAAATAAATAATTTTTTTTTATTTCTTCCGTAATTTGGATATTCCAATTCAAGCAAACTCTTTTCAACGTTTCTTCCAGATCATTAATTATGAGATTTGCGTCAAATGGTTGTTGCCTTATATTTCGTTATTGTGTGAGAAAAATTGTTGTTAAATGTTCAAAGTAAAACCATTCACAAACACAATAAAATGAGAATAGCAATTAGAAAACGACAAGAAAATCTAAAAACGATAGAAATACCAAACACAATATATTGGACTACATTATAAACAACAGAAATAATTGCAGGTTCGTTTTCTAAATGTGTAAAATAGCTTGCTTTAAGGTAATACAAAAGTTGTTAAGTTTTAGGAACCATCATTAAGGAAAAATAAAAAATTTAGAAAAAATCCCTTTTTTTATTATTATTTTTTATTATTTTTATAAACAAAAGCCCTTGTTCGAACTTTCAAAAAATAACAGTTGTACTAATTGTGTTTCTTTTGATTTTTTTTTTTCTGCTCTTTGCAATGGTAGGAATTTAGTTGTTATTCAAAACTCTCATCATTCAAAGGAGCGATAAAGAGAAGAAAAGAGGTTGATACAACCAAAAGGTATATCTTTTAATTTCTTCCCCTGCACATTTCTAATTATCTTGAACTTTAATTCAGTAAATGATTTTGTTATCATTATTATTATTATTTTGCTGAGAATTGGCTTCATTTTGTTTAAATGCTAGTAATGAAGTTTGATCTATTTATTTTTTTTTTTTTTTACAAAAGCCCTTGCTTTGAAAGTTCATTCCATAACACACTTTGTTAAATTGCGAAAATTATGTTAAGGAGCCATAACACACTCGTTAGTTAGGGTTTATACCAAATATTTATGTTATGTTTGGTAGAGGTGAAAAGTGAGAGAAAAGAAAAGAGTGGAGGGATGTTTAAAGAGAAAATAAGAATGCATGTTGTTTGGTATGAGAGAAAGGTGGAGGGAAGAGAAAATTGGAGAGATAAAAGGAAATAGAGAGCCTACCATTTTTATTCATTCAAATTTTCTTTCCTTTTGTTCATTCAAATTTTCTTTCCTTTATATGTTTTCTCTCTTTCCTCTTTTCTTTCTTTCTTATCAAACGGAGTTTTATATACAACCTTCAACGACTCCACTATCTAAACAAAACAATTAAGATTCCACTTCCATTTAAAACTATGACTAAAATGCGTTAATATTCAATGTCGAAAAAAAGTTGCTTTTTCTTGGTGGCAAAGCTTTATTGGTATTTATTATTTCACACTTTTGCATTGGTTACTAAAAAAAAAAAAAACGGTGAAAATGACTAGTCGATTCATCCAAATGGAACATGAATTATTGAGGAACAAAGACAAGAAACCATTAGTGGTGAAAAATAATGAATGCCACTTTCTAAGATTCTTGCTGTGGGATCCATAAATAATGTTTTTTTTTCTTTCAAAAAAAAAAAAAACATTATTTATCTATGTCATGGTGGGACTTAAAATTCACTATGAGTATAGTGTTACATTCATCCTCCATTTTTGTTTTTTAATGTAAGGCGGGGTTTTAATTATAAGTTATTTTGTGAAGTTAAGTGTTCAATTATCACTATAATATTTGCAACAGATACGAAGGGAGAGAAGGCCTAGCCCCCTTTAACTTTTGTTTGTTTGTTTGTTGTTTGTTTGTTTGTTGTTTTTTTTTTATAAAATTTTAACTAAATTTTCATTGTAATCTTCCTTAAAAATAAAAATATGCTTACAATTACCCTTTTTCATGATATAGTTATTAGCTTTCCTAAAAAAAAGTTCTGTCTTCGTTACTGGTTTGCAACCACGATATTCATCCTCCAATGAAAAGTAATTTATTGTGAGATTTTATTTCGATTGCAAAAGTATGAGTGATGATTCTTGTTGTTTCTTTGCTTTTAGCTCATTATCTTTTGCTGCATTTTAATTACCCACTGATATTAATTATAAATACAAAATAAGCAAGATGAATAAAGAAGAATATGTACATACAGTGGACCTGCTTTAATCGCTGGTCAAGTACACTCAAGTAAGTGGTCCCTCTTTGCAAGTTATTGGAGCCATCCATAATTGCTAGTTACTTTGCAAACGCATCAATTGGACACAAAAAGAAAAAGGAGAGGAAAAAAAAGAAAAGAAAAAGAAAGTTTAGAGAGAATACTGAAAACACAAAAGAGCATTTCTTTAAACAAAAGTCCTTTTCTGCTACTTGCCTTAGAGACCTTCTCTTGATCATCTATATGAAATGTCTCCCTTTGTTCAAAGTTGAAAGCATAGTCTTCTGATCCACCCAAAAACACAAGTATTTTACTCTTCATTATCTTCTCCAAATGTATTTTCACATAACATTATTGTTACATTTTTCATTTTGACTGAATGTCATAATAGTTAATCTAAGCAAACTCTTTTCAAACATTTCTTACAGTTCATTAATTATGTGATTTTTCGATTAGTCATTAATTATGTGATTGCCTCAATGGTTTTTGCTTAATCATTTGATTTCTTATTTGTATTTTGTTTTTGTGTGAGAAAAATGAATGTTAAATGTTCAGAGCAATAACAACTCACAAACACAATAAAACGTGAATAACAATATGGCAGAGGAGAAGAACATTTAAAAACGATAACAATACTAGACACAAACATATTCTACAACACATTAGACGACATAAATAATTGTAGGTTCCGTTTCTAAACGTGTAAAATAGCTTGATTGAAGGTCATATCAAAGTTATCAAGTTTTAGTAATCATCAATAAGAAAAAATATATATATATATAATTATATAGAAAAAAATCCTTTTTTTTTTTTTTAAATAAAAGCTTTTGTTTTAACTTTAAAAATTTACAGTGGTACTAACTGTGCTTCTTTTTTATTTTAGTTTTCTGCTATTTCAAGTAGAAGGAATTTACTTGTTATCCAAAACTCCCATCATTCAAAGGAGCAATAAAGAGAAGAAAAGAGGTTGATACAACCAGAGGTATATCTTTTCTTCCCCTGCACTTTCTAACTATATATGCAGTTTAATTTAGTAAATTATTATTATTATTGGTTTGATGAGAATAATGACTTCATGTTGGTTAAATTTCAGTAATGAAGTTTGGTTTCATTAGGAGAAACGAGGAACTTTACACACAATTAAAAAAAAAAAAAAAAGGAAAAAAAAAAAGAAGAGAGATTGAAGTAACTTGTTAACTGATCTCCTTTCTTCTTTGTTATTCTCCAGGAGTCCTTTTCACCGTCAATCGTTACTACGGTTCCTTGAAGAAGAAAGACCATGGCTGGACTAGGAGCTCTTCTGTCCGGCTTCGTTGATGCCCTGTTTGAAAGGCTGGCTTCTGAAGTGGTAAACAGTCTCTTTCAAGGAAAGACAGGCATTCCTGAGCTGCTTAATCGGTTGGAGATCCAGTTGCGGTCGGCTAATAAACTGCTGAATGATGCCGACGAGAAGCAACTCACAGATGAAGACGTGAGGAAGTGGCTTGATGATGTTAGAGAAGTGCATTATGAAGCAGATCACGTGATAGACAAATCAACTACGAAGCTTTGCGGCGCAATGTGGAAGAAGGTGAGCAATCTGGAAGCAAAAAACGAAAGTTCATCAACTTCATGCCAAAGTTTTACAGTGCGTTTGACAATACAATAAAATCCGAGATAAAGGAGATCCTTGCTAAGTTAGATCCTCTCTTGAAGCGTAAGGATGAGCTTGGTCTGACAGAAGGTGTTCATCAGAATAGACCTCAAAGATTACCAGCTCCTTTGGTGGACGTTTGTGATGTTTATGGAAGGGATGCTGAGAAAGAAGCTATCGTTGAGTTGTTGTTATCTGATCAGAATGGTGGGCGTAAGCTATCCGTGATTCCTATACTGGGCATGGGTGGTATCGGCAAAACCACTCTTGCTCAACTTGTTTACAACGATGGCAGGGTCCAATATCATTTTGCCTTGAAGGTGTGGGTAACTGTGTCAGAGGAGTTTGATGTTTTGAATCTTACGAGAAAAATTATTGAGGCAATCACTTCTCAGAAATGTGATATTCAAGACCTATATCAACTTCAAAATGCACTGAAGGAGAAAGTAATGGGGAAAAGATTTCTTTTCGTTCATGATGATGTTTGGAACGAAAATTATGATCTTTGGGATGCTTTAAAGAGCCCTTTTGACTTTGGAGCAGACGGGAAGATTCTTGTGACGACACGCAGTGAAATCGTCGCATCAAAGATGGGTACTGTTCCAGCTTATACTCTACAGATGATGCCGGATGATGATTGCTGGAAGTTGTTTGCACGCCATGCCTTTGACAATAGAGGCTCTGGGGTACATCCGGATTTGCAAGAAATGGGCAAAGAAATTGTTAAAAAGTGCAAGGGTCTACCTTTAGCAATAAAATCAATTGCTGGGGTTTTACGCTCTCTATCTAGTTCAGAGGAGTGGAGAGGGATCTTGCGGAGTGATGTGTGGGATTTGCAATTTCAAGAAAATCAGAAGAACAAGATTCTTCCAGCATTATGGTTGAGTTACCAGTTCCTACCCTCAAACATGAAACGGTGCTTTGCTTATTGCTCAATATTCCCTAAAGATTATGAGTTTCGGGAGGGTGACAAAGAAACCATAGTCTTGTTGTGGATGGCAGAAGGACTTTTGCAACCTGAAAAAGGAAAAAGTATGGAAGATGTTGGAAAATCATACTTGGATGCTTTAATATCAAGGTCCCTCTTCAGCGATCCAATAGCTGGGATGGAAGACCAATTCTCCTAATGCATGATCTTGTGCATGATTTAGCTATGCGTGTTTCAGGTGAGTTTTGCTACACGTTGGATGGTTGTGATCACTTGGATGGCTGTACAAGCAAGACTCGTCATTTGTCATATCGAAACGATAATGAAGACATAACGAAGTTACAGGGTCTGTCCAAAACCAAGTATTTGAGGACCCTGTTGGCTTTACCGTTGTCACGTGTGTATATTTGCAATTCAATATCGATGGACCCTATCCTGTGTGAACTATTTCAAGGAGTTGGAGGATGCCTGAAAGTGCTCTCTTTATCTCAATCTAGTATTATAGAGTTGCCTGATTCGATTGGGGATCTAAAGCAACTAAGGTATTTGGACTTATCTGGGACAAAAGTTGAAGAAATTCCAAGTTCAGTTTGTACTCTATACAACTTGCAAACACTGTTGTTGTTTGGTTGTGAAGAACTTACTCAATTGCCAACCAACACGTGTTCATTAATCAACCTACGTCATCTTGGGATCAGTGGCACACTTTTAAAAGAAATGCCCCCACAGATGTGCAAGTTGAAGAATCTACAAACATTAAGTGATTTTGTTTTGGGAAAAATGGTGGGTCTAGGATCAAAGAGTTGGGAGAGCTGAAGTCTTTGCATGGAAGTCTTTGTATTTCAGGGCTTGAAAACGTGGTGGACGTGGGGGATGTTTTACAAGCCGATTTGAAGAACAAGGAATGTCTTACTAAGCTTATTTTGAAATGGGAGCATGACAGTATAAGTAATGATTCAACAAAAGAAAAAGTACTTGCTGCACTGAAACCGCATAAAAGCTGAAGAAACTCATAATTGACTGTTACAGAGGTACTATGTTTCCAGATTGGGTAGCATGTGAATCGTTTAGTGGCACGATTGATATGTCTTTGTACAACTGTAAAAATTGTTGCATGTTGCCACCACTGGGGCAATTACCTTCCCTCAAAGAGCTTGTTATTGGGCATATGGATGGGTTGGAAAGTATAGGAGATGAATTTTGTGGTACTCCCTCAACCACGCCTTTTCCATCCTTAGAAAAATTACGCATTGGATCCATGGGTTCGCTGGAGAGGTGGTCATTTACTGGAGCTGAGCAAGCACGTGAGATTTTCCCCCGTCTCAATACTCTTCGTGTTTGGTCATGTGACAAACTGAATGTGGGACTGCCAGCTGGTTGTTTTCCATCCTTGGAAACAATTCTCATTAGTCGATGTGAAGAAATGGTGAGCGTAATTCCCACAAGTCAAGCAGAGATTGATTCCGCATATCCTTCTCTTAAATCCATACGATTATACTACTGTCCAAGATTGGAGTTGTTTTCAGGAATGGGATTTCCTTCTAATTTAAAGGTACTTGAAATCAGGTATTGTCCAATGCTCATTGCAAACCGTATGAAGTGGGATCTGCAAAGACTCTCCTCTCTTCAAAGCTTATTGCTCCATGGATTTGAAATTGAAGGAAGGGTGGATTCATTTCCAGAAGAAGGGCTTCTTCCATCCACTTTGACTTCTCTCGCTATCATTGAGTCTGAAAATCTTAAAACCCTAAATGGAAAATCCTTTCACAACCTCACCTCCCTTCAAGAATTGGAAATTGGGTCATGCGGAGAGTTACAGTGCTTGCCAGAAGAAGGGCTGCCCCTTTCTCTTGCTCGTTTAAAGATCTATGAGAGTCCTCTGATAAAACAACGATGCCAGAGAGGAACAGGGGAAGATTGGCCCAAAATTCAACACATCCCCAACATACAAATCGACGATGAAGAAATATGATAAAGCAACACGAATTTTTGTCCCTCCTCATTATCTGCATGCTCCAGTTTTCCCTTCAAGTACTATACCATTTGTTTTTTTTCTGCTTTAATTAATTACGTTTGACTTCCATTTTACTTTGCTTTTACGTGTGTTTCTTTTTATGATTATTTCTTCAAATTTCCTTTTTACTGGTTTGGGCTTTGGTTGCCATATGGGTGTGAATTTTCTTTGATCTAGTCTAAGGAAGTTGATCGAAATTCATGGAAAAATAGAAATGTTTCATTGTTTCAGAAGTTTTCAACCATCCCTTATCATATAGCTTTCTGAAATATTAATGTTCCAAATGAAAGTTTCTTCAGTGTTTGATCTAACACATTTTCATATCTTAAATTGCAGACGTAGATTGAACATGTTGCCCAGGAAGGGGGAAAAAAAAAATCTAATTCATAACAGTTTCACTCTAAGGTCTACAAGTAAACCAGGATTTTTTGATCAGACTTGACTTTTTTGTTGCATCTTGTCAAAGACAACTGTTTTAACAACTAGAGGGATTTTGGAAATAATGATTGTCCATTCTGTTTTGAATGGTACTGTCTTTATCATTTTTCTTTCAACCATCTAAATATAAAAATGGATAATCTTGGAAGAAACTCAAATGTGAATAATGTCCGCAGATGTTTCAAAACCAGCCACATGCACGGATGCGAGAGGAATGTCCTTTTATTCTTCAAAGTTAACAGCACAACACTCACAGGTCGAAATTTTTATTTGTACAATATCCTTTTTGTTTTTGCTTAAGCTCCCAATCTTACCATGTTACTGTATTTTTTTCGATTAAGCAGGACACTTACTAGGAGTTGCAGTACAAGTTAAGCACGTTGGGACTTGGGAAGAAGATTCCAGCTACAAGTTTAACACAAGGAACCTAGGAATATAAAGTTGTATTCTTCAGAGTTGTCAGACAAACATTCAGAGGTCAGAATTTTCTTTGTGCAATCTTCTTTTTGTTTTCACGTAGGATCCCAATCTTACCGTGTTACTGTATTTTTCGCTTAAGCAGGATACTTTCTCGAAGTTGCAACATCAAGGATTGAACAATTAGTTTCCATCGAGATTTACCGATTATTAATACAAGTTAAACATCTTGCAAATATTACCAATTGTTCAAGTTACTTGTATGATACATTCTAAGAAAGAGGGTGATGAAGTTTAAACAACAGAACAAGTCAAACATTTTCAGAGGAAGATTTATGCTACAAGGACATGTGTGGCGTGTGACTAGGTTTTTTTTTTTTTTTTTTTTTTTTTTTTTTAATTTAAAATTAAAATCTTATAATTGTAACATGGATATATATTTATGTGTTGTATATACTTGTGTGTGTGTAATATATTTAATAACCAAATGGGACATACTCAAAGTAGGCCCTTGGTCTTGTCGTCCATAACTTACTATAGAACAGGGGAAGATTGGCACAAAATTCAACGCATCCCCAACATATGAATCGACTGGAAAAAAAATATGATAAAGCAACATGCATTTTTGTCCCTCCGTATTCACAACGTGCTCCAATATTCTCCTCAGGTGCTATAACATTTGTTTTTTGTTCTATTTTAGTTAATAACGTTTGATTTCCAGATTATTTTGCCCTTACATGAGTTTCGTTTTATGCTTGTTTCTTCAATATTTCTGTGTTTTCTTAGAGACTGGATTGGGGTTTGGTTTTCATATGTGGGCAGAAGTTGATCAAAATTCATTGGAAAAATAGTAATATTGCATTATTTTGGAAGTTTTCAATAATTCCTTATCATACTTTCTGAAATATAAATGTTGCAAATGAAAGTTTTGAACATGGTTAAAACAACACTTAACTTTTAGCCAAAAAAAGGTATTCATCTTTGATGTGGCAATTTTTAATTCTTTCTTTTTTCTACCCCAAATCCTTTTAGATTATGTCAAGAAAAAGAGCGTCAGTGTCTTTGTTTGCCACTCTGACTAGTTTTTGCAATTTGGTTTATCAACTGTACTTTCTACTACAGGTATTGTTAGCCAAATTTTACGTGCTCGGGCTAAATTTCGGGACTAAGAGAATAAGGCAGTGTTATGATACTTTTTTGCTGTCTGGATCCATAATTGACTGACGATAAATCATTGGTGATAGAGAGGGACAGAGGAAGATTTGCCCTAAATTCATCACATCCCAAGATAGAAATCTAAAGAGAAGACATATGATGAGAGCATTCTTCATTTCCGTGCCGCCCTAAACTCCGCATTTTCCAATTCTCTCTTAGGGTAATTTTCTCCTTGTTTCTTAATTGTAATACATTATTGTTACCATTTAGCTAAGAATACTTTATTTTCAGACTGATTTGCTCTTACGTTTTACAGAATTCTGAATCAATAGGGATGTAAAGTGGATGGCTTTCCATTATGACTTTCTGCAGGACAACGTTGAAGAAGAACATGTAAATCTGGTGAACAAATCTTTTTGTGAGGTGAGTTGATTTGATTGTATCAAGATATGTTGTTCAATGTTGTCTTTAGATGTAGATATTGTGAACTTATCTTTGTTAGTTTTTATATCACCAGAGTATGACACATTCATATCATGTTATCAATGAAAGACATTCATTTCTCCAAGAAAAACCAAAAAGTGAAAATTTTAATTCATAACAGTTCACTCTATAAGATCTATAACTAAATCGGGATCTAGAGCGGACTTGACTTTTATGATGCATTGTAACTACTAGTGGGATTTCAAAATCAAATGTGATTAATCTCCGCAGATGTTTCAAAATCAGCCACATGCAAGGATGCGAGAGGAATGTCCATTTTTCATCTTCAAAGTCAGCAGAACAAACATTCAGAGGTCAGAATTTTATTTGTGTAATGTTCTTTTTATTTTTTCTTAAACTCTCAATCTTACCATGTTACTGCATTTTTTTCGCTTAAACAGGGCACTTCTAGGGAGAAGATTCCCGCTACTAGGTCAGGTGTGATATGTCACTGTTTTTGCTTCCACAGAAACATAACAAGTTTTTGCACTTCAGCTGGCCAATGAACTGGTAAGAATATTCTTTTGAATGAGAGTTCCTTCGGGTTTCTCTTTCTATAAAAGATTTGATGATTTGACAGGGAGCGAATACATAAATAGGAGGTAGAGTTGATTTATCTACATGTTTTGCACTTGCTCTGAATTTGGATGATGTGCTTCCCTATTTTTGAAGGATCGTTATGTTAAATCTCTGAACGAAAGGAATTACAAGGGGAATCACTTCTTCGTAGAATTTTATAAGCACGTGTTGAAGAAGCCACCTTCAATATTCATCATGGTTTTGCCTCTGCGGTACCATCTTGATTTATAATCTATTGTAAGAATCATGAACTGAAAGTCAATCAAGAATCATCACCTTTGCAATTTCGTGTTTACATATGTTTGTTTTGTGTTCAAAATGCAGGCAGAGATAAAACATGATGAAAGAGTACTTGAAAAGGCACAACACAAAGAAGAAAGGGTTAGTTTACCTATACCATGCCAAGTTTAACATAGGAAAAGAATTACGCCGGAATCTTAAGCCAATAATTTCAAATGCTTGGGCTGAATTCCGAAACTGGAAGAAGAAAGAAAAGTGCAACAATGGTTTGCTCTGGCAAGTTTTCTTTTTCCCTACCCCCAATCCATATGTAAGGAAAATAGTTATGGTATCTTGCCATTGTGAATACTAGTATACCAACTACCATTATTTTTTATTTTTTATTTTTTTTGGAAATTTAGTTTATCAATTGTACTTCTTTTTATTATGGGTATTGTTAACTAAGAATGTTATGTGCTCGAGCTGAATTCCAGGATTGGGAGAGAAAGAAACAATCAATTCTTGTTTGCTGTCCGGATCCATAATTCACCATTGCTAAATTAGTGGTGACAGAGAGGAACAGAGGAAAGTTTAATTCTTCAGAGTTGTCAAACCAACATCAGAGGTCAGAATTTTCTGTGTAATCTTCTTTTTGTTTTGCTTAGGATCTCAATCTTACCGTGTGACTGTATTTTTTCGCTTAAGCAGGATACTTTCTCAGTTGCGGCATCACGGATTGAACAAGTTTCCATCGAGATTTACTGATTTTTAATGCAGGTTAAACATCTTGCAAATATTTACCAATTGTTCAAGTTACTTGTATGATACATTTAAAGAAAGAGGGTGTGAAGTTTAAACAATAGAACAAGTCAAACATTTTCAGAGGAAGATTTATGCTACTGTTTTTTTATTTTATATTTTTTAATTTAGAATAAAAAACTAAAACTATAACATGGATAATATTTATATGTTGTGTATATTTGTGAGTGTGTAATATTTTTCACAACCAAATGGGACATACTCAAAGTACGGCTCTTGGTCTTGTAGTCCATATACTTGTTATAGAACATCTATACTCTCTGCCCTCTGGTGTAAGACTATGGAGGGATGTCGTTTTTAAACTTTTTTTGTATTGTCGTCGTTTTTCATATTGAATATTTGCTGATACTTCTTTCGTTTTTAAGTTTATTGCCCCTTTCTCTCGTTCTAATTTTGTTGTTTGTAGCGTCATGCCGTTTTCATGCTCATTGTAGTTTACTTTTTTATTTGGTGTTGTTTTTCACGACATTGTTTCAAAACTTGTTGTCGTTTCCGTTTTCAGCTGGAAAAACCAACTAAAACAGGAGTAAACTGGGAGAGCGAGAAATGACAAGGGAAACGAGAAGAGAAGCAATTCTAGCTAGAAGGCATAATAGGAAGATGTTTAAGAAGACATATGCCGTGCTTCTTACTTCGTTGTGATTTCGTATAGACCTTGCTCATCTCTTGTAAGAATTACGAAACGAAAATCGATCAAAAAATAATAAGTTCCCTGCACAATCGTGTAACATGTTTCTCTGCCAAACACTTCTTCTTGAGTTGATGGGAAAAGGAATGCATTTTATGTTTCATGTATTAAACTAAGCTTAGTTCTCAACCATGTAAAGTTGTTGTTTCACCTTTCAGCTGAAATTTATCTACAGCTATTTTTGCTGAAATTGTTTTTCTCTTGCTCAGCTGAGTTTTCATTTTTTGACTACTGCACTTCTTAAGTTTTTGTGTTATATATATAGATATATATATATATATATTTTCAACAATTACACGTAGTTAAAAGGGTAATAACTATAAATTTATCCAGATATTTACATGTTTCAAAGGAGAGATTGCTACTACTTTTATATTTGGACAGGACTAACTATAGGTTGTGTTAACATATTTGTTTAAACATTTTCATAATGAGAAACAATAAAAATAGAAATAAAAACCAATGGAACATATGTTGTCTCGAACTAGTGTGGTAAGATGTTCAGAAGAAATTCAGGGATTAAATAGTTGCGAAAAGGGCAGTAGTTCTACAATGGAAAAATTAGCTTATTTGATTTTGATTTTAGCTTATTGTATCAATAACATGATTTCTGATAATACAAATTGTTATTTATTATTAGGGAAAATTATTTTGTAACGTAAAGTTGTTATTTGTATGTAATTATCTTTATTAAGATTTTTTAATTTGTTTGTAATTATTGTAATTTAGGATATGCATTTTTTTTTTAGTAAATTTGTTAATATAAGGCAGCTTATTTACTATAGTATTCATCATTAATGAATACTTTGTTCTTAATCTATGAACACAAGTACATCCACGTTAAATATTTTTATGCACTGTTCTTCTCTTATTATTTAAATCTTTACTTAATTAATCTATAGTTATGTTGTATTAAACAAACTAACTGGGCTGGTATAGTGGTGATTATGCTGGCCATTATTACTCTGAAAAAATTCTCTGAAATTTGATACTTCTTTTTTGGTTTTATTTTGATTTTGGCTGCTATTTATATTATACATACCGTCTGGTAGCACCAAAACGTTCAAGATACAAAATGTAGGGCAGAGGACACAGGCCGTTCAACGCGGCAAAAAAAAACGACAATAATATTTAAACGACATGAATTAAGAAACAACAATAAAGTTAATGCTAGATTTAAAAATGACACTAGTTAGAAAAGACGACAACAAAATTATGACGTCAAGAATTGCCTAGAAAAACCACACTACCAAAGCTGACATCAACATGTAAACGACAATGATCAAGGGAAAAAAAACAATTAAACATAAAAACGACTGCAATCTAAATAAACGACAAACATATAAGAAAGCAACAAAATAAAATATTGACGGACTCATTAAAAGGGATGTTATTTCGATTCTCCAAAAACAGAGGGAAACGAACCAAAATCAAAATTAGTATATCAAAATCAAAATGACATTCATAATAAAAGAAGAAAAAAAAAACAATAAGTGACCAACACCAATACATTTCTAGGCATGGATTCACATGAAGGCCAAGTGGGGCTTGGGTCTCACTCAAATTGTTTTTTAATTTCAAAAAAGCCCCATTTTTCTTTAAATTTTCTTAGTTTCCCCCAACTCCAAATTATTTCTTAACTGTGCCCCCACCTACTTAGATTTTTATTTTTATTTTTTATGTTTTAATCACATAACCATATTTAATTATTTTTTTTCAACAATTTCGTTGTCTCCATTTTTTTTTTTTAATTAAAATCTTTTTTATAGATTTATTGACAAAATATCAAAAACTAATAGGATATTGGTACGGCTGAGTTTTTATTTATAACTAAAAGGATTCACTTTTAATAAAGGAAAATAAAATGATACGAAATCAAACAAGCGTGAAACTTAATTTTTAATTAAAAAAAATTACATATAATGCGCTAAAAACTTAGTATGTACAATAATTCTAATATTTGAGGTGAAGTTCAAAGAACAAGTTTTGCACTGCTTTCAAGATATAGATACTATGTATATTAACGTGTTTGTCGATCAGTATTAAATAAGAAAAAAATGTTAAAACTTTGTATTAATATAAAGTCATTGTTTTGTGTTTAAAAATTTATCATGATCATGTCCCACTCCCACCCGCTGACATAAATTTTTGGATATATAATCTAGCAAGCCGAGCTAGGGCCTTCTTGCATATATAATCTTGTCGGCACTGACTGTAGCAATGGTCATAGCAAGTTACAATTACAGTATGGAACAAATGAGTTGGATGATGTCACTCAGTTCCTGAAGTCCGTTCTTAATAATTCAGGGGAGTACCCACATAAGATTTTGGCGCTGAAAATAATCTGGCCTCTAGTGGTGGCACGACTATGACGAATGTAACTTCTTATTTCAGTGGCATGTTGCATGGTGATGCGCAAGCTCAAGTGGAGAAGGTGAAGGAGAGATGACGCTTTCAAGGCGCTTTAGACCAAGTTTTATCCCAAGCTGTTTTCTTTTTTCTGCAATAACTAGGTTGTGCACTTACAATACTAAATAGATGATTTGTTCAAAGAAGTTTTAGTCATTTTGTGTGTTTATTTATCATGATGTTGTCTTTGATCTTAGGATGCTTAACATGACAGAGTTATTAATATTTAATCTGATCGGTCATTCTGAATCCTTGTTGATTCTTTAGCAGGCATATGATTCCCAAACTGGCTAAGATTTTCCCTATTTCAAACCTGCATTAATGGATGAAGCCATGATGAGGCAGGCAGGGCCTTCTAACTTTTCTGGAGGTAGGATTTTTGTCATAAATATATATTGAGATGTGCTATAAGCCATTTTGGACATGCTTAAAATAACAGCTCTATCATTACTATCTATCCATCATGTAGTAGCACGTTTCTTTGATTTCTCTTCTTAATGTATGCACAGAGCTGTTTATGCCAAGTTATACCGGTTGATAAAAAATTAGTGATTTTATCTCTTGGTATACTAGATCTAAAAGTTCTATGAAGATCGCTAAGTTTAAAAATGTTGTTTATTATGCCGTTTACACTGATTTCGGTGACTAATCTAAATGGCAGTTTTAAAAATTGTTGTTTAGCTTAAACAACTTCTAATCATGTTCTAGAGCATGAGCCATAACCATAAATCAAAATAAATATAATCACCCTTAGATCTAGAGCCATACAACATAAAAATTGAAATAACCAAAATATAAAACTTATTACAACCCAATAACAGATTCTTATACATTGGTTCTAAACTTAAATTTGTGCTTCAAACTAAGAGGACGAGTTTAGGAGATTTTACCTCAAGTGATCTTCTAGCTTTTAGTGTGTGGAAGAGGCTGGAATTTTGAGAGTGTTGAGGGGTGAGAGGGAGGCGTTTTAATTTGTGCGGTAGCTTGGAAACAGTAAGGGAGAAAATTTTAACAGTGTCCCTGCGAGCCATACTGTCGTTCAGCACAGAGGCTGGCTGGCCCCATCGGTGGGAGGTTTGAAGCTTAACATTGACGCAGCTGTTAAGCAAGGTCTGAGTTATAGGCGTTGGAGGCGTGATCATAAACCATCTGGGGGTGGTTGTGGGTTCCTTTGCAAAGAGAATTCATGGTTCTTTCTCTCCATATATATAGCGGAATGCCTAGCTGTTCGGGAGGGGCTGGAATGTGCTGTCGAGGGGGGTTTATTGATATCAATTGTGGAGTCTGATGTTACGAATGTTATAACCGCAATCAGAAACTTTTCTTTATCAGCCTCAGAATGCCCAGTGATAGAAGATATTAGGAATCTTCTTATCCAGGTTGGATGTGATACTTGCACTTCTGTTGTCCGCAATGAATTAGGGTTGCTCACTGTCTAGCCAATTTAGTCTGCTTTGATGAATTTGTTTTCTCGGGATGTTACTTCCCCTTTAAGAGCTATATCTACGTTTGTTATTGCTGATATGGAAAGTTAATAAAAGTCATCTTTTTCCCTTGAAAAAAAAAAACGCCCTTTCAATTTTGAAGAAAGTTATACAAACCCGTCAAGGTAACGATATCAAATATTGTGGTTCATTTGAAAATACCATTCATCCTATATTACATCTAAATGTAATGTAATATGTATTTAGGTACCTCATAGATTCTATAGAATACAGTATTTTTTAAATTTAAATACAATATAACTACTATTTATCATTCTATTTTTTTTTAATACTTTTATCAATCATATTACATACTATCTCTCTCTCACCAACAACTCAAACATACATTGTATTATATAAAGTTAAAAAGAAAACATCCAAACATGTTACACTATATTATATTCTATTTAATATAATACATAATGAATAACAGACCAATAGTGTTAAATCAAGCATATATGAGAACTAATAGTTCGTTTGGATCCTGGTTCAAAACATTAGGAGCAAAAAAATCTAAATAGATGGATTGGTTAAACTGACCGTTTCTTTTTTATGGGTACGTCAATATCAGTAATACTTTCAATGACAAATCTAATTCGAATTATAAAACTTTGACACAATCAATACGAATGAATAAAATAT